>OZ018329.1:12627898-13035398 GCA_963969495.1 Ceratothoa steindachneri | reverse complement strand
GAGAAATGTTCATTTTTCTATTTTATAATTAAATAGACATCCCACCTGCCCCATACGGCCTGAGAGTAGAAGAAAATCGGCCGAGGAAAATTGTAATATCTTGGCTGCCACGTTCACAAATAGACTTCAATTCAGTGGACAAATACATCATCCAGTACAGAAGAGTTGAGGGTGAGATAACCTGGAATAGTTATTAAAGTAATTTAACATAAAAAAAAATCTATAATGTGCGACTCATTTCGCATTTCTTACAACTAATTAATGTTTCCCTCCTTATAGGAACGACATGGTCATCTGCTTTGGAAGAAGAGATAATGGCTCGTCATCATCCAACTGTGATTCTCCGTAATCTTGATCCAGCTACATCCTACTTAGTCAGAGTTATTGCCAAAAATCAAGTGGGATCATCTTTGCCATCAGAAGCATTGCAGGTTTATTGTATCATGGCTGCTACCATATTTTCTTTACTTTTTAGCCAAAGTGTATTTCGAGATCTTTTTAGTCAGGAAAGGTTATTAATTACCAAACTGTTTTGGAGACAGCGATAAGAAAAAAGTAAAGACGTATACAATTATTGCCTCCTATATGCGGGTGGGTAGAATTCCCTTACAGTGTTCCGGCGCGTGTCGTAAGGGGCAATTTTGCTTAGATTGAGGAAGCTGGTCTACGAAGTACTCCCACACCCCAAAATTGTTTTCATGCGAATGTATTAGCAAATGATAGTTATGTATGGAATGTGAGAGCTATGTCATAAGATACAGAGGGATGAGTTTGTGAATATTTAAAAAAGAGCGAGTGTGAAGATGGTTCCTCATGTGAGAAAAACATGAAGGGAATGGAGTTGTGTAGTATAGCGTGAAATTAGATGTGTTACATGGTGGCAGGGGTAGAGAGCGGTGGCTGTGCAGTTAGGTCAGGAGTGGCATGAGTATATTGTGAAAATTAAATAATTCTATAAGGTGAGGAAGCAAAACTTTAATTGAACATTTACACTAATATTTACACCAAAACACTGCACCCAATGGATTGAACCCAACCAAAAACAAAGGGAAGGACGTCTGCTGATAATCATTGCAAATATTTAGACCTAAGAGTTAATATTTTCTCAAGAAGGACAAAAACTAAATTGTAGTGGATTTGCCACACTCCATTGTCGATCCTCAACTATTCCTAGCATTTTCAGGGTCTCTTTAAACAACTGCCTACAGCGTATCCGTTGACCCTGGACGTGGTCATCGGCATTCACTGGAATCCTAGCAGCGGAGGAGCAAAAAAGAGGAGGAATCCAGATTTTATGGGCTCCTTCAAGTTTAAAATTCTTAAGGATTGCTTATCAATCGTGAAAGAGATCTCTCGACCGGATAATGAAATTCCACAGAAACACCTGAATGACATTTATTAGCAAGATTCAGGGACCTTAGGGCAGTTTCTCATTAAAGGGAGGTGAGGTACAGAGGAGTAGTGTGTTTAGAAACCAACCAGGACATGTGCTAAAAATGGATAGATATTCAGTGTACAAATAGGGAGGAGAATGGGGTCTAAGGGGTTTAAGAAAGTTCTCAATTATCTCGATGCAGCTTGAGTCCGCTTCCAGAATTTTTCCTGGCCAGAAGATATTTACCCTGGATGCTACTTTGAACTTTGGAAAGAAACCTGGACCTCGCGCCCACAACAAAGGCTTTCATAGGCACTTGTACAACGAAAAATTTGATCGACATTGGATACTGATGACGACTACAATTTCTGAGATACCAAGTTTTGTCTTAGTTCAAGGATAACTCTCCGAAGAGCAACTACGCGTAACCAAACCAACAGAATGATACTGGTGTGGAAAGCTAACTTTGCGTCACATGGTCCTTCTCTAGCAGAGAACTGAACCCACGAACGAAAAAACGCCCTGTACAAAATTTGGGAGTAAGCGACCAACCACAAACCACCGCAAAAGAGAGATATACATACAAACATATATATATATATATATATATATATATATATATATATATATATATATATATATATATATATATATATATATATATATATATATATATATATATATATATATATATATATATATATATATATATATATATATATATATATATATATATATATATATATATATATATATATATATATATATATATATATATATATATATATATATATATATATATATATATATATATATATATATACAAGGTGTCGCAAAAAAAGAAACCCATTTTTAAATCAATATATGTCTGAAAGTACTAAAGCTAGATAGTTTCTGAAAACTTAATTTTGTTTGTCTATTTTTTCTGCATCTATTTTGAAGGTTTATAAACTTACATCTATAATTGTAAATTCTGCAATGAAGTGGATGAAAGACAAAAAAAGTGTGCTTGCGCAAGCAGGTAAAATACACACTTAAACTTCAAATAAACATATTTCCAAACAATTTAGTAGAAGGAAACAGAAAAAAATACAATTGTCTAAAGCTTAGGCTACTAGGCTTACCAAAATTATTAGCCTAGTTCCTGCTAAGACTTTGTTGGAGAATCGCCACCAGTCAATTTAAGCCTCGATTTTTATTCACTTTTCAAGCACCCTAAAATGAAACTTACAAGTGAACAACAAGCTTTTATATTCACAAATTATTATTTAAGGACTGACAGCTTTGAACAAGTTCAACAACCTTTTGAATAACGCTTTCTGGATAGAATTTCCCCAACCCTCCAAAACATCTGGACAAATGTTAATAAGTACAAGACTGAAAAAACAAGTTTAAATTCAAACAAAAATCAATCGGGTCGCAGGAGAACAGAACGGACACAAGAAAACATTAATTTTGTTCAAGAAGAGCTTATTCAGCATCCAATAATATCAGTCAGAAAGAATGGTTTGAACATCAGTAAGGATACGTTTCCCTGAATCATTAAACGCGATTTGAAATGGTGTGCTTACAAAATGCATGTAAGGCAAGAACTCTTTGAACATGATTTACCTCGTCGCCTAAATTTTGACAACTAGTTTCCGCATTTCATATAATGGAAGAGTCAACAATCATAACATTTGCCAGCATGCGCCACAAAGCAATCCTCCAAATTTTAACTTTAATGTAGGCATATCTAGGGGAAAGGTTTCTGTGTGGGTTGGAATGTGTGGAAACGGACGTCTTGTGGGCCCTTTTTCTACGACAATAACTTGACTGGAGATGGATACCTGAACCTAATTACAGAAACGATAGTTCTTGAACTGCGTCAAACTTATGGAAACAGGTTTATAGGCTGCGTGGATTCAAGATGGCGCTCCAGCACATATAACTCGTGCTGTGCGGGAATTTCTGAAGGGCATTTTTAATACCCGCATTATTGCATTGAACCATCAAATTGAGTGGCCACCCAGATCTGCGGACTTCACACCTTGCGATTTTTTTGTGTGGGTCCATCTCAAGAGTAAAGTGTACTTTTTTCCATCAGAAAACACAGAAGATTTGGAGCAAAGAATTAGAAATGAACTTGATTTACTAAAAGAAAATCAGGATTTAGTCAAAAGAATTATATATTGATTTAAAAATGGGTTTTCTTTTTTTGCGACACCCAGTATATATATATATATATATATATATATATATATATATATATATATATATATATATATATATATATATATATATATATATATATATATATAATCATAAAGAATGACAGAGATTTAAAATGATTGAAGTATCCCAAAGGAAAATAATGCACAGAATAAGACCAAGAGCTTTCATGTTTACTTCATAAGCGGCGGTAGAAAAGTAAATAATGAAGTTGTTCAGTATGAATAAACCGACACTTAAGTTGAAATTAATTTCTTAATAAAATTTAATGAACGCTGATTCTGCTAAATTTTTTCGATAACATTGTAAAAAATGACAAATAATTTTGCATTAGACCAATCAATTTGATGATTTAAGGTAGACTGATGGATGAAAAGTGCATTGGTAATTTGCCCAACCCAACAACTGTACTTATGTAGTTTGATTCTAATTTCAAGTCCTTTGGTTGTCTGACCGATGTAAAGACCACAACAAATTTGCAGGAGATCCTATAAATACAAATAATTTCATTTAGCGAAACATTTCTAATTAACAGGATACTTAATGTGGAATTATTACAGAAACTCTACATTAACTTTTTAAAGTGTTGTAACATTTTGGGAGATGGGACAGGTGGTCATTGTAAGGTAGCATTAAAATATTCTGATTTAATGACCACTTATGTTTTTCATAGAAAGACTTTCTGGGTGTAAAAAATCCTTTACGAAATATGTATGGTATTTTAATTTTTCTCCAAAATGCTCTATAAATTCGAACTTACCATCAATAAATTCTAGATCACAAAAACGAAGAAATAAAAGTCAGCAAAAACTGACCTTTATTTTTTTTTGTAGGTGGTTAGAGAAGAAATGAATATAAAAGGGAACATAGGTAGGCTTCCACTTTTCAGAAAATTTAAAACCTTGGATCGTACTTGCACCATAGTCTCTGAAAACGGTAATTTCCAGCTTCTTCCAATTCGTGAGTAAACATAATATAAGTTGCGAAATTAGCGAAAGCATTAAGAAATTATTTACGTTACATCCTATGGGCCAAATGCTACAAACATTATCGACATACCGGTAGCAAATAATATTTCTAGGGAGGACGGGAGGGAGTTTAGATTCAAAAATATCCCTATAAAGCTGGCTCAACAAAGGGGAGATTGGGTTTCTCATAGCAATTCCAGAGCGTTGGAGATATCATTTCCCATTAAAGCTAAAAGAACAATTAAGAATGCAAAGTGTAATTAAATTGATGTAAAAATGATGAAAAAAAGGTAAAGATATTAGTTCAAGGGCTTCCGATAACCGCCTGAGCAGGTTATAGGGACTTTAGTGAATAAGGGAAAAAAATCAAAACTCATTATTTTAAATTTTAAATTAAGGGTATAAGATTTGAGTTTGTGAATGAAATCAGAATGATTTTTAATATTAGTGGAGGAGAGGGTGCCTAGAAGAGAGCTCAATAGAGAAACTAACCATTTCGTTAATTTATGACACAGATACAATCATTAGTTCCATATATATATATATAAATATATATATATATATATATATATATATATATATATATATATATATATATATATATATTTGGGTAGAAGATTCTCTTCGGGACATTTTATTGTAGGCGTCTGCGAATTCAGCATTAATAATTTTCTTTTCGAGTGTCTCGATTTCTCTAATATTCCGCCTTTGGTCGTTGGTTAACCCGTGTATAAGCTCGCCAAAATTCATTACAAAAGTAGTGATGAACGAGGGCAGTAAAATAATTCACTGGATAAAACGAAACATTTATTAGCCTAACGCGTTTCGATACACTCATGTATCATTATCAAAGGAAGGTAGAAATAATATAAGGAAATAAAAACATGGCTATATATATCGGGGTTTGAAGGTTAACAATTATACGAACATATTTATAGGGAATGGAAATTCTTAAAAACAAAGGATTAAGACGGCTTAAAGAGGCTAGTTTAAAATGGGCACAAGATTAAGATAGGCGGGGATTATTACTTGGCGCACGAGGACGCGAGAAAGGCAGGGTGAACTGTATGTTTCTTTGTGTATTTAATTTGGGCTGTTTTTCTTTTATATAAAGAACTTCTAATATGAGTAATTGTTGGTGATTTGGAGCATATGCAAGAATTTCGGTGTTATCTTTAAGTGACTTCCGGTCTAATTGTCTTCCATGTTTTTCAAATGTATGTGTTTTGGGTGCACTGTTGTTTAAATGGTAGCTCATTCTTCCTGGTGTTAATTTTGTTTGTGTTATTCCTATATATGAATGAGGTAGAAGCTTACAGTCTCCCATTTTAAAAGTGTATTCATATATTAAATGACCTATTTGTTTAGGTGTTAGGGTGGGTGTAGGGTTATTTTTGAGTTTAAGGTTGGATGTCCGTTTATTATTGTAATAGATTGTGAGTGATACATTGTTTTCGTTTTTGGGTTGGTTTCACTCCTCTGTTTATGATTTCTTTGATTACTCTTTCGTCCGTTTAATAGTATTTCCTTTTGCTTCCTGATTGGTGCAAACTGTAAGTGACATGTACCATTTTTCCATCTTCTTCCGTATAGCTGTTTGTATGTCGCTGTTTGTAAATCCATTATTTATGAGTAATTGGGTATCTCTCTCAAGCTCTTCTTGTGTGTCTTTCCATGTGGAGTAGTGGGCGAAAGCGTGGTTGATATATGCATTAATTACACTTATTTTATATATATATATATATATATATATATATATATATATATATATATATATATATATATATATATATATATATATATATTACAAATGTTAATCGAATGGTTTTCTTTTGACATATGGAGAAACAAACTACAAGAAAGACTTATACGGCGCATGTCGCATTTGTTTTCCTTCATTCTCTTGGAGATCTGCTGCTTTCGCCAATGTATACTTGATTGCAAATTTTGCAGGAATATAATAAACCCCTGTTTTATATGGGTGGATCTAATTTTAGACAGACTATTTTGGATCGTTTTTCTCATTAAAAGCCAACATTGATGTTATTGGCTCGTTCCAACTTTTTAAAATTAATTAATTGGGGCGAGTACGTAGATCCAATATAATTATTATTACATACTTTACCTTGGGATTAGCTGGTTATTCAAAAATTGGTTCTGTCTTCATATTGGTATATGTATTTATGAACCAGAGGGGCTACTGCAGCTTATTAAATTTGTAGATGATCATATTGATTTCATTCTGCAGGTAACAATGATCACAGGAACAAGGTAGAAACTACGAGCCTATTAAATGATTCGTTGTCGCACAAGAAATAGTGAATGTAGGCATTAGAGTTAGTTGGTTTCCGTTAAACAGAACAATATGCTTTGTCGTTTACTTCAGATATTTTGACATCAAGAAGAGACAATGAGTTTTTTGTTCCCATTCTACTTAAATATAATGGTGAGGGGAATGTTGTTTAACTGTTCAAAGAATGAATAAAATGCGCTATCATTAATAGGCCATATTTCACATACATCATCCACATATCAGAACCAAGTTATGGGATTAGGTAAGATAAAAATGGGAAGGAGTTTTTTTCTCCAAATTTTCTATGAACAGATTGCATAGGATCGGAGAAAAGGGATTAACAATACTCAGGCCATATTTCTGTCTGTTAAAACAATCTTGGGCTTTAAGCACATTGTCTGTAGCTCACAAATGAAGCAACTTTACAATTTTATTACACGGTAAGGGTAATGTTAGGTTAGACAAAGGAAAGCTTTCTAGAATGACATCGAGGGCTTTATCAACAGGAACTTTAGTGTTAAGGCTATTAACATTAAAACTTAGCAACTATTATTGGATAGATCAACCTCTTCAATTTTATTAACAAAATTGCCAGATTGGATAACGTGCGCTTCAGAGATACTACAAACCTATTTTGATAGGATGTTGGCTAACCACTGAGAAAGTTCGTACGCGTGAAATCCTACACTGGAAATAATCGATCTAAGCAGATTAACGACTTTATCTGTTTTCGGTAGACCATACCTATGCGGTAAAGAGGGATTATACACTTTGAATTGTTTATTTAGATCAGAATGCCCTTTGGGAATATTTTTCAGACCACTATTGAACGATTTAGTTGTGTTTGCCAGTGGGTCATTATTCACTTTTTCATAAGTGTTCCTATCATTTAGTAGATCATTCAATTTAGCAGAATAATGATCACTGTCCATTATGACTATCGGATTAGTTTGTCAGATTTCGTAAGCACAACATCCTTGTATTATTTTTGCTGTCTTAAAGCACTTGAAAAACGAAATGGCATAGACGCAAAGTTATGATTGGAATTTAAGGCACCAAGTAAATAACCATTGATAAAATCACTATTAATATAAGCTCTATTTTTAGATTTTTGAATCGATATTAAAAAGATCTTTTGATCTTGTTTTAATTGGAATTGAGAAAGATTCACGATATTTTTGTTCGGATTGGATGCCCGACACCACAGATTTTTTTAAAATAAATGATTTAGTTTCCTCTTATGGACGTTTTTGGTCTTTAGTCGCACGTTTTTCAGGTTGGTTTGGCTCGTGCGTAGAATATGGTGGAGTTCCACGGGTGTAGTGTTGTTGCTGAAGCTGCGAAAAACTTCTCGTTGGAGGAGAAAATTCTGATCACATTTCCTTTTAGCTAAATGTATTCGTTCCTGTAGAGTGAGTTCTTCAGTTCTGGTGAAAGGGTGGGAGGGTCCTTAGAAGAATGAATTTATTGTTGAAGCGGGAGTTCGGCGTGACTTTGTCGAGCAGGCAGGCTTCGAGGAAGTCGATTGTAAGCTTGGATTTATGTGCTCTCGATATTTTGAGAGAAGTGTTCTTATATATATATATATATATATATATATATATATATATATATATATATATATATATATATATATACATATATATATATATATATATATATATATATATATATATATATATATATATATATATATATATATATATATATATTTTAGGGTAGACCAAAAATATATGCAAAAAATTGAAAAATTGAAATTAGTTGGAAATGTTCTCCACATGGCTAAAATTATGCTATAAGATGTTAAAGGAGCTGATGCAAAATATTGTGTCTCCATATTTTTAAATTTCAGTCAAATAATGGAACCTTTTAATAGTAGGCATTTATTAGTTTTTACTTATATACTATCATATATTTGTCATTAATAACTCATTCCTTATGAATTACAATAATTCGCAAAAAAATCAAGATATTGCCTTATCTGAAAAGTGGAATGACATTTACATACTCGGCGTATGATACAATAATAATTGTTGTTTCAGCTTGTTGATTTCTGAGCCTATTCGTAAAGTGATGACGCATTAACGCACCCTCGTTTCAAATGGTGATGCAATTGCACCATTTCCTATATTAGTCAGCGAAGATTGATTAATTGTTCATTTGTAGTTTGAAGTTTAACAGTTGACGTAATAGAAGTGAATAAAAGTGCCGGTTCATGCAAGTATATATATATATATATATATATATATATATATATATATATATATATATATATATATATATATATATATTGGTGCGGTTAAGGTAATGGCAAAATTAGACAACTGCTCTGCTTCAGGTCCAGCAGGTGATCCTATCCTCCTTGAACTGGAAGGCAACACTTAGGGATGACCCATCCATCAGCCCAAAAAAGCTGATTTCAAAGACACGCCTTTATGTCGTCTCGTTTACCGTCACAGAAAACTGTTATTATTAATATATTAACAGCGTTGACTGAGCCAAAACGCTCGAAAGATGGAAAAATATCCAAGACCAATTGGTGCGGTTAAGGTAATGGCAAAATTAGACAACTGCTCTGCTTCAGGTCCAGCAGGTGATCCTATCCTCCTTGAACTGGAAGACAACACTTAGGGATGACCCATCCATCAGCCCAAAAAAGCTGAATTCAAAGACACGCCTTTATGTCGTCTCGTTTACCGTCACAGAAAACTGTTATTATTAATATATTAACAGCGTTGACTGAGCCAAAACGCTCGAAAGATGGAAAAATATCCAAGACAAATTGGTGCGGTTAAGGTAATGGCAAAATTAGACAACTGCTCTGCTTCAGGTCCAGCAGGTGATCCTATCCTCCTTGAACTGGAAGACAACACTTAGGGATGACCCATCCATCAGCCCCAAAAAGCTGAATTCAAAGACACGCCTTTATGTCGTCTCGTTTACCGTCACAGAAAACTGTTATTATTAATATATTAACAGCGTTGACTGAGCCAAAACGCTCGAAAGATGGAAAAATATCCAAGACAAATTGGTGCGGTTAAGGTAATGGCAAAATTAGACAACTGCTCTGCTTCAGGTCCAGCAGGTGATCCTATCCTCCTTGAACTGGAAGACAACACTTAGGGATGACCCATCCATCAGCCCCAAAAAGCTGATTTTAAAGACACGCCTTTATGTCGTCTCGTTTACCGTCACAGAAAACTGTTATTATTAATATATTAACAGCGTTGACTGAGCCAAAACGCTCGAAAGATGGAAAAATATCCAAGACAAATTGGTGCGGTTAAGGTAATGGCATAATTAGACAACTGCTCTGCTTCAGGTCCAGCAGGTGATCCTATCCTCCTTGAACTGGAAGACAACACTTAGGGATGACCCATCCATCAGCCCCAAAAAGCTGATTTCAAAGACACGCCTTTATGTCGTCTCGTTTACCGTCACAGAAAACTGTTATTATTAATATATTAACAGCGTTGACTGAGCCAAAACGCTCGAAAGATGGAAAAATATCCAAGACAAATTGGTGCGGTTAAGGTAATGGCAAAATTAGACAACTGCTCTGCTTCAGGTCCAGCAGGTGATCCTATCCTCCTTGAACTGGAAGACAACACTTAGGGATGACCCATCCATCAGCCCCAAAAAGCTGAATTCAAAGACACGCCTTTATGTCGTCTCGTTTACCGTCACAGAAAACTGTTATTATTAATATATTAACAGCGTTGACTGAGCCAAAACGCTCGAAAGATGGAAAAATATCCAAGACAAATTGGGTCATCCCTAAGTGTTGTCTTCCAGTTCAAGGAGGATAGGATCACCTGCTGGACCTGAAGCAGAGCAGTTGTCTAATTTTGCTATTACCTTAACCGCACCAATTTGTCTTGGATATTTTTTCCATCTTTCGAGCGTTTTGCCTCAGTCAACGCTGTTAATATATTAATAATAACAGTTTTCTGTGACGGTAAACGAGACGACATAAAGGCGTGTCTTTGAAATCAGCTTTTTGGGGCTGATGGATGGGTCATCCCTAAGTGTTGTCTTCCAGTTCAAGGAGGATAGGATCACCTGCTGGACCTGAAGCAGAGCAGTTGTCTAATTTTGCCATTACCTTAACCGCACCAATTTGTCTTGGATATTTTTCCATATATATATATATATAATTATTTAGGTAAGTAATATACTTTGTTTATTCAGTGCATAGATAATTTTCAGTTTTTTATCAATATCAGACTTACTTAAAAAAAAATATTAGAATTATATGTCAACACACTTTATGTTCATATTTTAATTCACAATATATATATATATATATATATATATATATATATATATTTTAATAAAGCATGACTGCCGTAATTTTTTACAAACACAGGAGCCTATTTAGTTATGTCAAATGAAAGCTTATTCTTTCATGAATATTAAATATTTAGATATTTTCGAGTATAAAAAAATATCTTCTAAGTATAATTAAATGGAGGGGAACCGTGAGCTTACTCAGTTACAATAAATTTTTATTTCTGTTGTTTTAGATTATGGCTGGAATTACTCGTTCATCTGTGGCAGTCTGGTTTTTAGGACATCCTACTAGTGAGCTTTCATATGCAAGACTACCAGCATGTGGTGATGTGCTTCGTGTTGTTCAGTACCACCATTAAGTGGAGTTAATGACTCTGACACAAAGTTACAACTTCACTTGCAAAATAGTCATAAAAGTATGGGAAAGAGCCCGAATTCCCACACAGCAAATAGACTCTTGCGTTAGGAAACTCTCAAAGTTGTATCAAGAATACCTTTCTTTGAAGAAGAACCGCAAAACCGAACTGTACTTATGTAGAATGAATGAGCTTAGTTTTGAATCTACTCTTTCAAAACTTTTTGACATAGCCTCAAAAAATGCTTTAAATGTGGTAAAAAATGAAGAAAACCGCCAATTTCTGTTTATGGAGAGAGAGAACATTTTCTCCTGCAGTATGTCGTGTCGTGATAAGATTACTTCAGCCAAGGAATCCGGCCAAAGATATCGACATGAGAAGGCTTTACAATACCAAGAAATTGGTATATACTTCTAAAAAGCAAGCAGAAGCTGCTGCTCATGCATCTTTTGAGTCATCATCATATGAAGGAGAAAGTTTAGTGCGGCAGACAAAGAGTTTTATCCACCTTCTTCAACTAGAAAAAAGAATGCACAATGTGGTCCTCCAAATTAAAAAAAATATATGTACAACTTCAGGTGTAGCTGCTGTTCTTGATCGTGCAAATATTACGGATAGAAAAGCAACAATGGTTGCTGGATCAATAGCACAAGCATTTGGTCAGGATATTGCAGCTATGACACTTTCCAGGAGTTCTATACGACGTTCCAGAAAGCAAGTACGAGAAGCAACATACAATGAAGACAAAGCTTCGTTGTCTGTTGAAGGACCGATCCTTCTTCACTGGGATGGAAAACTACTACCTGCTATTTATGGAACAAAGGAAACAGTAGAACGAATTGAAATAATAGTTTCTGTAAATGGAATGGAAAAACTTCTTGGTGTGCCAAAAATAACACGAGCAACAGGAGAAGAACAGGCTATGGCATGCATTTCATCAATTAATGACTAGAATCTTCGTGACGAAGTTCAAGGCCTTGTATTTGACACAACTGCATCAAATACAGGCCTACAAAAGGAGCCTGTACCATAATTAAGAAAGTATTAGGAAGGGAGCTTGTTTGGATTACGTGACGTCATCATATTTTCGAAATTATGTTTTATGTGCTTGCAATATTAAACTTGGGCGTACAAGTGGTCCAAATAGGAGTCTCTTTAAAAGTTTTAAAGAACAATGGTCGTCACTTAAAAGGGATTCTTTTTTAGAGGCGGATAGCAGTTTATTCGTCAATTCAATAAGGCATAATCTTCGAGGAGAAATGGTCCCATATTTTCAGGAAACTTTGAAATCTCGTCAGTTGCGTGACGATTATGAAGAATTGCTGCGACTCAGTCTCATCTTTCTTGGGGGCATTGATAAGACAGAAGTTACATTAAGAGCCCCAAGAGCGACTCATCATGCACGCTGGGTGGCTAAGGCTATATATGTCCTGAAAATATACTTGTTTAAGCATCTACTGAAACTGGGGGAACGTGAAAAGGCCAATATTACAGAGTGCTCTCTTTTTATTGTTTTGGTCTACTCGCGTTTTTGGAATGAGGCCCATTTTGGAATTAATGCTCCTTTAAATGACATTCTGCTTCTTAAAACTTTGCAAAAGTTCATAAATCAGACAATATCTAAAGAAGCAACCACAGCCCTTCACAAACACCTTTGGTATCTTGGAAAACATCTTGTTGGTCTTGCATTTTCGACCATAGAATTAATGCTGAGACCAAACAGAAGATGGTCTCCAATCTCCAACGTAATGAAAACACCAAAGTTGTTCGCCGATTGAATCTTACAAAAAACATCGATGATTTGGACTTGCATGAACTGGTAACTCAAAAAACTAAGCTAATCTTCAGTCTCCTAATGAAAGATGGATACAAGTTTGCAGAGGATACATTCCTGAAGACTAACCAAGTTCTTGGGAAGAGAATACGTGCTTTCAAGAATTTCAACGTCGAGCGATTAGCTTAATGGTTGTTAACGATCCAGCAGAAAGAGGTATTGCACTTATTAAATCGTATAATACATCTCTAACAAAAGATGAAGAACAGAAAAAGTTGCTTCTCGGACTTGTGGCAAAACATCACAAAGATTTTCCCTCATGCTCAAAAGGATTAATGTTTAATCAGCAATTTTAGTTATAATTTGTGTCAAAAAGAAATCATTTGCCATTTAACTATTTTCTTTTCACTTTAATATAAATATTTTAAAAAAAATTCTTTTTCAACACCAAGATCTGTTACAAATAAACTAGTATTTGCAAAGACTGTTAATTTCTATCCCCAAAATTAATTTACCAGCAGACTAATAAGTTAAGATCCATATAGCGACCAGTAAATATTGTTCGATTTTGATGAAATTGAGTATCTGACCTACTGTTCAATGTGGTAATACAATCAGGCATGTGGAGATAAAAAACTAATAACATTTTTTGGGGAGGACCACCCTAATATATATATATATATATATATATATATATATATATATATGGATTTTTTTTCAAGGGGCTATCTGGCGACTGCCTATATATATATATATATATATATATATATATATATATATATATATATATATGGAGAGAGAGAGAGAGAGAGAGAGAGAGAGAGAGAGAGAGAGAGAGAGAGAGAGAGAGAGAGAGAGAGAAAGAGAGAGAGATAGAGAGAGAAAGAAAACGCATAACACATCAGAGAAAAGTTTTATTTATATGATAAAAATCGGTACAAATAATCACAAGAATCCTTATAAAACGCCTTTCAATAAATCCACCATTAGCTTCAATGACTGCTCCAATTTGGACTCTTGTTCCCTTGAAGGCAGTCACCAGATGGGCGTTCAAAAAAAACAAAAATAAAATTTGGCCTTGAAATGCCAGAATCAAATTGTGAGGAAATAAATATCACGAGGACAACAGATTTCGTAGTCCGTTAATATAAACATAGAATGGTGGGATAGCCTTTAACATAAAAATCTATGAACAGGTTCACTGTCCCCTCCTATTGTTTATGTCTATTTTCGCCAAATAGACGAAATTTCCCTTCTCCGTACGTAAGCCAGTAATGACAAATGGTCACAACGTTGAAAATTAATGCCCTAGTAGAGGGGCCCTCGTCTCCCCTTCCCTCCTCCCAGGAGATAATCGACTTATATATAGTTCGATCTGGAGAAAAGAAAAAGAGAATCAGAGTAGCAATCGAGACAAGAAGACGAGTTCTGGCTTAAAGGTGGGCCCTCGTCTCCTCTCCCCTTCCCCCAGGGGATAATCGACGTATATATAGTTCGATCTGGAGAAAAAAAAAGAGAATCAGATTAGCAATAGAGGCAAGAAGACGATTCATGGCTTAAAGGTGGGCTCTCGTCTCCCCTCCCATCCCCCGAGGAGATAATCGACTTATATATAGTTCGATCTGGAGAAAAGGAAAAGAGAATCAGAGTAGCAATCGAGACAAGAAGACGAGTCCCGGCTTAAAGGTGGGCCCTCCTCTTCCCTCCCCTTCCCCAGGGGATAATCGACGTATATATAGTTCGATCTGGAGAAAAGAAAAAGAGAATAAGAGTAGCAATCGAGACAAGAAGACGAGTCCCGGAGGCAAACTGGGAATCAAGAAGACAGTGGAACCGAGCGGGATTTTCTTCCTGAGGCCATTCCTTTTGTCATCTAAAAGAGTAGACCAGTGGTATCGAGAACCACTCTCATACTAATCTCTTTCAGAAAGAGAAAAACAGAGATCTCGCTCACCATTGAGGAATACCAAAGTGAAGTTCCACTCTAGAAAAGATTCACCTCTTGGTCAAGTCTCATCATCGAGAAGTCCACAAATGTAACACAGGGATTGGAATAACCCGTACTTCCACAATCCCCTCGCTTATATCTTCAAGTCAAGAAGCATCGCCACGCGCTCCCCACCTACCTCGGGATAAGCATCAGCTGTTCTTCCCGAATAGCCTCAGCAATCATCTCCCTCTCCAAGAGAAACGATCGGCTCTTTTACGAGTCAGTCTCACGTCCGCGAGAAAAGCTCCAACCAAACAAGTCTCGAATCATCTCAGCTAAGAGGTTCTCGTTAAAGGTCGTCCAACTCCAGACTCCTTCTTAGTTAAAGGTGAAAGGAATCCCAAACTTATTCATGTTCATTAGTTACCATTCCGTGCTAAAGTGAATTTTTGCGTCAACCATCACGTAGTACTCATTGGTATTATTAATTTTTATTTACATCCTCTTATTATAGCATTAGTATATTTAAAGTTTTGAAAATTTAATTTTTTTAAGTAATTAAAAGTATATTTTTGCCCTAGTTGTTTAATTAGATCCTCGAAATGCTGCAAATGGCATTGGATATATAATATTACAAATCATCTCTAGGGAAAAGAACAAAAAGTGAAAATAAAGCAGTCTTAGAGAAAAGTGGAACGGAGTTATTCATGTATGGAGCAAAAGTGCATACGTACTCAGCCGTATACCACGACATTAAAATTGGTGTCAGGTGTGAGGTATTTAGAAGAACTCAATAATAGTGATTGTGTTGTATCCCCTTGATTAGCAACAAAATTGTGGCTAAGCGTTCGAGGAAAATTAAATATAACGAGAGGATAAAGTCTTTCTATAAATGCTTATTAATTGACTGTGGTTAGCCCGTTAATGGTGTTAATTAGTTTTTGTGGTAGTCCAATTAACAGAAAGTCTGGGTGGTAAGGTTGGTTTAGACAAAGCGCTACTTGTTTTGTGGTTGCATAAGTACCATTAGCGTACATTGGTGAGTTTTGGACGACATAGGAAAAATGTCGTCTTTCGAAAGATTCTACCAACAGTGCCAAACTCTTGGACTAGCAGGCCAAGAACTAGTTGCCTACATCCAGGAACAAGAAGAGAGGCAAGCGGAAAGAGAAGAAAGAAGAATACAGTTGGAAAAAATACAAAAGAAAGAAGAATAAAGATGGAAAGAGAAGCAGAAGAAAGAAGAATACAGATGGACAGAGAAACAGAAGAAAGAAGAATACAGATGAAAAAGAAGCAGAATTAATAAAAATACAGATGAAAATAGATGAAGAAGAAAGAAGAATACCGATGGAAAGAATAGCAAAAGAAAGAATAATACAGTTGAAAAGAGAAACAGAAAAAAGAAGAATAGAGATGAAAAAAGAAGTATAAGAAAGAAGAATACAGATAGAAAGGGAAGCCGAAAAAAGAACTACAGAACCACAGAAATAAGAACCAGCTAAGACCCTAAGGTCCGCTGAAGGCCAGTCCGCTTACACATTCTAACGTTAGTGTATCATGCTATTTTTTTCATGCTGTTTTTTGTTATATATATATATATATATATATATATACATTTTAACTATTTCAACTCTACGGTACACAATTATCCACAAGTGTACCCTTGACATGCAGGTTTAGCTACCCCTCAAATTCACTAATACGCTTCTTCGAACCAGGCTGGGGGGAGTTAAAAGGACAGTACCCTCTTCTTCCGCAGGCGTCGCCTGCTAGTGATGAAAATAATATAATCATAGGACAGACAGAAAAAGAAAAGGGCAATTCATATTCACTCCATGCATGGAGGCGTCGCTCGCATCTTTCTATTCATCATTTCATTTTCATTCTCAACTCCTTATAATATATGACGTTTTAATCTGTGCTCCTACTACGTTATATTTATACTATTAAAGTACTCATCAAGTCGGTTTTTGAACATATTAACTGACTTACTTTCAACTACACAGTTGGGAAGGCCATTCCACGTTTGCGTGAAAAAAAGAAGAAGAAAGAATAATTCAGGTGCAAAGAGAATAAAAGAAAGAAGAATACAGATAGAGAGAGAAACAGAAGAAAGAAGAATACAGATGGAAATAAAACAGGCGCAAGCAAGAAGAGAAGAGAGAGAACGAATACTCACCCATGAAAGGGTATTGAACAAGGTTCAGGTGAAATCCAAGGCCGTTGTATCCTGGCCTTGAGCTACGCAAGTACCTACGATGAAACGCCAGCAAAAAAAACCCTAAAGTGGTCAAGACTTATTTCGAATTAAAAGCAAAAGTTTGAAAATCAAAGCCTGGTGAAGAAGTCTTGTTACTACTGCTTACAGAAACAAATAATTTACTCTTCCAATGGAAGAGTCCCGGTCATAGAAGCTCATGGCCCCGTTGATTACGTGATTGAAACTCCCTCAGGCCATAAACTGTATCATATAAACATGCCCAAGAAGTATCACCGCCGAGTGTGTATTGATAATATTGTGACGCTGGATGAAGAAGGAACCATGTAAGCTTTATACTCAAGTAAACATTTTCAGGTGGTTAACACGGTGTGCGTAGAGTCAGATAACGAGTATCCTCTACCTTCATTATCCTTCCCCCAAGACGAATCGTCCACTGAGTTAGATTTAAACCCACACCTTGGTCCGCTCATAGATTCATAATTGTTCACTCGAGTGAAGTAAAAATTAAGTTCAGGCCCCATATTTCGACTACCCAATCCTCAAAAGAAGTTTGGAATACGCACTGATGCTGGTGGTGAAGGAATCGGTTGTGTCCTGGTACAAGATGAAGACGATGGTACCCATTTTCCAATAGCTTATGCAACTATAGAACTGGAAGTGCTAGCCATAATTTGGAGAATAAAGGAAATAAATTTCTATATAAAAAGTCGACAGTTTAACATGGAATTCAATCACCGACTTCTGTCATATTTGCGTAACAGCAAAACCTAGAACGGCAGACTCATGCGATGTAGTTTATTGTTCATGGAGTATCCATTTAATATAAAATATATAAAGGGCTCCGATAAGTGTGTAGCAGTTAACTTGAGCCGAAACCCCACCGAAGACTAAATAAACTCCCGTTAGTCTTAAATCCAATTTTTTTATTGTATATATTAATGTGTTAAGTGTTTATTTGTGTAAAAAATTAACTGCCTAGGTACAGATTAATAGTCAGTTTTTTTTCTTGTTCATTGTTGTAATTGATGTTCTTTTTGTTTAACTTAAGTTATGTTTCCTGGACTACTTAGCCTTACGAGGCAAGGTTAAAGGCCGCCGTTCACCTGTCTATGTACATGCGCGCGTGTGCGTACAATGTCAATAAGACTTAGTTTCGTAGGATAGGTGACCACTGTATTTTCACGGTAACAGTCGGACTTGGAATTGCATTTCAAGTCATGTGTTTTTTTGTCGTTTAATTTTTTTTCACTTGAGTTCTCCCTCCCCCATTACCTTCTTTAGCAGGGAGGAAATGTGGGGAAATAAATATCACAAGGACAAACAGACGCTAGTTTGTTTACACAGCGTCAACATTACGTCCCAAATGGTCCGATACTTTACTCCCCTCTCTCCTTGCCCCGCTGTCCAAAAGGTCGCTCGCTCGCAAAGAATGATTACAATCAGCAGATTTCGTAGTCTGTTAATATAAACATAGGAGGGTGGATAGCCTTTAGAATAAAAATCTATGAACAGGTTCACTCTCCCCTCCTATAGTTTATGTCTATTTTCACCAAATAGACGAAATTTCACTTCTCCGTACGTAAACCCGAATGGCGAATAAGCACAACGTTGAAAATTTATGTCCTAGGAGAAGTGCTTAATAGTGGGCCCTCGTCTCCCCTCTCTTTCTCCCAGGGAAAAATCGAGATATATATAGTTCGATCTGGAGAAATAAAAAAGATAATCAGATTAGCAATCGATACAAGAAGACGAGTTCCGGAGGCAAATCGGGAATCAAGAAGGCAGTGGAACCCAGCGGGATTTTTCTTCCCGAGGCCGTTCCTTTGGTCATCTAGAAGAGTAGAACAGTGGTATCGATAATCCCTCTCATACTAATCTCGTTCAGAGAAACCCCCTATCTCAGTTTTTGGAAGAAAAAATGAGATCTCGCTCACCATTGAGAAATACCAAAGTGAAGTTCCACTCTAGAAAAGATTCACCTCTTGGTCAAGTCTCATCATCGAGAAGTCCACAAATGTAACACAGGGATTGAAATAACCCGTATTTCCACAATACCCTCGCTTATATCTTCAAGTTAAGAAGCATCGCCACGCGCTCTCCACCTACCTCGTGATAAGCATCAGCTGTTCTTCCCGAATAGCCTCAACAAGCGTCTCCTTCTACCAAAGAGACGATCGGCTCTTTTACGAGTCAGTCTCACGTCCGCGAGAAAAGCTCCAGCCAAACACGTCTCGAATCATCTCAGCTAGGAGGTTCCCGTTCAAGGTCGTCCAACTCCAGACTCCCTCTTAGTTAAAGGTAAAAGGAATCCCAAACTTATTCATGTTCGTTAGTTACCATTCCGTGCTAAAGTGATTTTTTGCGTCAACCATCGCGTAGTACTTATTAGTTGTATTAATTTTTACTTAGATCCTCTTATTAAAATTTTTAATATTTAATTTTTTAAGTAATTAAAAGTATATTTTTGCCCTAGTTGTTTAATTAGATCCTAGAAACGCTGCAAATGGCAATAGATATATAATGTTACGAATCCTCCCTGGTTAAAGAACCAAAAGTAAAAATAAAGCACACTTAGAGAAAAGTGGGACGGAGTTATTCATGTAAGCAGCAAACGTACATACGTACTTGGCCCTATACCACGACACAGATCTTCTTTATCAATTTCAGGCATACCTTTTGTAACTGCGGACTTATAGATTTAAAGGTGTTATTGATGTATTCTTTTACGCCTTCTCGACGAAATCCTCTACGTGATAGTCCAGTGGATTGAGAGTGGGTAAGCTAAAAGGCCATGTTTCCGGGAGAAAATGATCCTGGAAATCGGTACGCATCCAAGCTTGGGTTCTTCTAGCTTTATGTGATGATACATAGTTTTGGTGTAAGATATAAGGTCCTCTGTTCTGTACTCTGTCAATTTATGGCCTCAAAAACTTTTACAAAACCTCTGTGTAGGCAGGAAAATTGACTCTTAAGCCCTGTGAAAAAAGTTAGGGGGCATGACAACTCTCTAACTGCTAACGACTCCTAGAACCATCAAATTTGCTGCAAACTTGGTTTGCATTACAGATGGAACCTCGCCGGGCACTCTGAACGACCATCACTCATTCTTTGGGTTTATATTTTGGTCTTGGTCAAGTTTCTTCTCATCAAAGATTACCCAATGCATTCCAGATTCTTGATATTTCATTAGGTAAAAAAGGGGGAAAGGAAGGTGATGATTCTTCCCTTGTAAATCCAAAGAAAGTTGATCTTCTTCTTTTGCTTATGGATAGAAATGGTCAAGGATTCACATATTTCAGGAATAAATTTCCCATAATAGGTAAGGCAAAAATCTATGAAGGATTGTTTGCACCACCACAAATTAAGAAAATACCTCTTTGATCAACAGTTTTATGAAGACTTAAATGAATTTGGCATGAAATCATCGATTAGAAAGCTACTGAAATGTTGTAAAAGATCTCTCCCCTTCAAATAAAGCCTTGAGCTAGAATATTGACCTTAAATTCCACTTTTTGGATTCGCATGTAAAACATTTTTCCCTGCAAGCTTTGGGGCGGTCATTGATAAATAAACACGGGATAAGATTTCTCTAGTACATTTTCGAAATAAGGAAGAGATACCAAGGAAAGATTACTACTAGAAACTATAAAGAGAAGTTCTTATTACTATGCATAACTATAAAAATGAATCTTACCGTTGAAATGTTTTGGTATGTGGAATACCATTCTTATTTGTGAATGAATAATATGCCTTTATTGTAAAATCTAATTTGTATGGGCATAAAAAACATTATAAAATTTAAATAACAGACTGCAATTTAATGTAAAAATATTATAAAGTTCATACATTTTAGTTCATGGGACAAAAATGAGTTTTGTTGCCCAGAGAATTTAAAGCTGAAGAATAAGGAGGCCGACATTTTTACTCTTTATTATTATTGAGCAAATGTTTGCTGTTCCGGCTGTAGCAACATTTCACCCAGATACAGATTAATAAGTAAACTAAGCAAAGCATATTACATTGACCAACCTCAGTGGTGATTGAGCAAGATATTCTTTGTTCTACTCGACTCAATTTAAAAGAAGAAATAATCACAGTAATATACAATGAAGTGAAGTAAAGTTTGATATAGTAGAATTAACTAAATAAAAGTATCAATATAATTAATCCACATTTATGTTGAATTATACGTTAATACCTCATTATAAGAATTAGTTGCAGTGTTGCTATTAATTACTCCGTTTTAATGTGATGCTGGCTATAATTCCAAAATTTTGTCTGTGAAAATAATTTTTAATACGACCATTAATTTATTTGTATACAGATATAATATAAAAGTTATAGTTAAAAATACATTTGATTTAATGATTTTCGCAGAATTCTTAATCGTGAAAAAACAAACACGCTCCAACTAGAAGAGTTTGTGGTCTGTCACCAACGCAATCAGGGTGTCTAAACAATCAATTTTGAAACACAGCCTGTAAGAAAACACGATATTTTTGCAGCCCACCTGTATTTGCACACTAATGAGAGCACCGAGTCGGAGATTGTACATAGTGATTTAGTACTTGTTTACCCAGTAGATTAAGATGCACTTCTAGAAACGTGTCTTCTATTTGAAAATAATTTGAGTTTTGACCAATAGGGAACTTTTGGCAAGAGATAAAAAGGCAGGGGCTCAAGTACCCCAAACTCCTTACCCTTACGATCACTTGCCTATTTGACAGAGAAAAAATGTATTTTCCGCTTCTTCGTGTGTTTAAGGATTAGTCCATCAAGATGGTTCTGTTCACTCCGGGATGGGTGGCAATCAGGTATAGCAAAGCCTGGGGAGTGTGAGGCTTTCCCAACGG
The DNA here is from genome assembly GCA_963969495.1 of Ceratothoa steindachneri. NCBI lineage: Eukaryota > Metazoa > Arthropoda > Malacostraca > Isopoda > Cymothoidae > Ceratothoa > Ceratothoa steindachneri. The sequence goes on along the minus strand of OZ018329.1, from coordinate 13,013,121 downwards.
GGTATTCAATATTTTATGATCTAATATTTACTGAACTAATCTTTCCTTTACATTATTATTTAATATTTTCATCTTCAGGTCAGAACTAAAGGTGAACCTCCGTCTACTTCGCCTCTCGCAGTCACTGTCAAACCAATAAACTCAACCACAATTGAAGTAACTTGGAAATTGCCCTTTCAAAGCACATATCCAAGTAACATACTTGGTTTCAGCATCGGCATCAAGAAGCAAAGGTAGGGGACCTAATTTACAAACTGTTCTCTTCTTTCTTGTCTATTTACGTAAAAATATATTTACTTTCTAGCATTTAAACACTGCTGGCAATATTTCCTACTGAATTGGACATGTAATTTACATTTTCATCGTTTCATTAAATAATTCATTAAATTTTAATTTTATTAATACTTTATTTTCAAAGTCTCCCTTGCAATTCTTTCGATCCTATATTATTGCAGTCTCACAGATTTGGGGTGCATTTTCCCTCTTATACTTTACCGCGATTTTACTATCCCTAAATAAATTTATATTTATGAAATTTGACGTTTGAAGCTATAAATTACAAAAATACATAATATTAACCAGGTATTTATACTAAAAATGTATATGCACTATTTACTTTTAATTCAAATGGAGTATCTATCTACTGGCTCAGATAGCAATTAATTGCCAATTATAGTAAAAACATCGGTTGAAAATCCCTAGAGTTTATTCCCTGCTTCCTGACGTGAGATAAATACTTTGAACTTTGCCACCAGACACTTCTACAGAATCTATACGCTGTCATAGATAAGAAAATCACATCATACGAGTAACATATATTGACTTCTTATGCAGTCTACGCAGGCTTAGCACATGAGCGAGAATAGGTCATTAAATTCGTAAATAGGCTTGTTTGCATTTCACCATTTTTCACAATTTCATTTGTATTTGAATAGGCCAAGGGGTGATGGTAATTACGAGTTCAGTCAAACAAACCCCTTATCAAGAAGAGCAATTGTGGGCTCCCTTCACCCTTGGACAGATTACTCAGTGATAACTAGAGCTTATAATGCCCATGGATCTGGTCCATCATCTCGGGCCATTAGAGTACGGACTCCACAAGATGGTAAGTGCTATTGGGCTATTTTTCTATGGACTTTATGTTTGAACGAATAAAGATCACAGAGTAAAAAACAGCAATCAACTAATATCACAAATATTATTTAACAAATATTTACAAGAATGCAAACCAATGACCTTCATAACCTTTTTAGTTTTATGGTTTTAAGCAACTATTAAACCCTCTGTATTGTTAAAAAAATCAAAGCTCTTTTTTGAGTGAGCGAAATAATTGGTTCTCTTTTATAAGAAAGAAATTCATTATTTTTCGGAATCAACAAATTAGTTGTACGTTTTAAAAAAGTTGTTCTACTGTATTGATAGATGTCGTATACCTATGCACGACTTATGTGCTATTTATGTGCTACTATGGGTGAATTCTCACCCCTTGGAGGGAAATGACACAATAATGGTATTTGCTAGAGAAATATGACGAGTGGAATTATATCCAAAAGAAAGAATAGGGGGTTAAACATAGATCCTATCACTTAATCACCATTATATTTCTGTAATATTAGTAAATTCACTTGGCAGTTCCTTCGAAGCCTCCTACAGAGGTGGTTTGCATTGACAATGCTTCCTCAACCTCGATGAAAGTTCGATGGAGGCCGCCACCAAAGAACTCTCTGAACGGAGTACTTCAAGGCTACAGAGTGCTGCTCACGAAGCTCTGTGACGACGAAGGTTAGACCCGAGATTGGATTCATAGTGTTTATACCTAGTGCCCAATATGGTAGTGGGAAAGGGGGGCAAAAGTTGTTATCTGTCAATCGGTGAGTTATATTTGCCACATGTCTCCGTGAAGAGTAATTTTAACACTGAGCATTGAAGTAATGGAAATCAGAAGTATCGTAGAGGAGGAAAAATGAAATGGAAAACAGGATAGGTATAAAAATAGAGGAAGAAGAAAGGAGAAGGAAAAAGGGAGACGATATAAAGAGAGGAACAGGAAAATGGTAGAAAGAAAAAGGATAGCATAAAAAAATGAGAGGAAGAAATAGATGATAAAACGGAGAGGAAGTAAACGAACGAAAAAACAGTAGAAAAAGGAGAGTAAGGCAAAAAGAGTGATCGAAAAAATGAGACAAAAAAGGGAGAGATATAAAAAGGAGGAAAAAAATGAAAATAAAAAAAGGAAGAAAAAATAAGAAAAATAAGAATAACGGGACAAGAGGGAAAAAGAGACCAATAAAATATAGACCAAGAAACAAGTAGAGGAAATAAACGAACGAATTAAATAAAAGTATCTAAAATTGATCGTGGGGTATGGAAAAGAGCGCTCCCAATCCACGCCCCATAACTGGTAAAAACGTGTAAAACGAGATTTGGTCTTTCAGAAACAAATTGGGTCAAATGTCGAAGAATGGAAAGGTCTAAAATTTCCAAGTATCGAAGGATCTAAGCTCTACATCCACGCAACGAAGGATTCAATGGTATAAACCCTAGTAAATAAACACTAGTAAAAGTACAAACAGATGGTGGAATTCAAAAACTCGGATTAATTCATCCATAGCAGTTGCCGTCCCTTTCCCCTTTGGCTAGACACTGACTTGATAGCGAAACAAACATATATATAAAAATGACAATCACTGGCATGACTGATACAACCAGGAGTCAGTTTCATGTTAGAGTATAAAATTTGAAGGAGGTCGCTAGTACTATGCTTTCCCAATAGCAAGCGAGGGCTTATAACTCGTCGTGGGTTAAGGGTAAGTCGACTGTTCAACTTCAAAGGAGTGTGGGTTGTAAACCGCATCAGAGGTATTCGTTAACGGAAAATTGATGAGGCGTATGTATGTGTCTCTCTCTCTGAGTGTGTGTGTGTGTGGATGGGGTGATAAAGAAAAGATATAGCGGTTTTATAGATACTTTTTTGGGCGATGATGTATAGAGATGGAACAGCTTGTGCATAACCAGACTCGGCTCTTTGCCATAATACTTGTGTTCGCTCTCATCTGGATTCGGTCCCAATTAACCAGACATTTCAGTCAAGCAGTTTATCCACTTTGCCGGAAACTTCATATTAATGGCCATAACATGCTACCTTTTTTTGTCGCCAGATGGGTTCCTAAAAAAAAAATTACCGATTTTTATGTTTTATTTCTTACACTTTCACAATATTGATTCCTTTCTCTATTAATTAACATATAATAAATCTATTCATAACAGGTGCAGTAACTGAAACTTCACAAAATACTACCTCAACGGAGGAAATCATCACAGCCCTTGCCCCATGGAGCAATTATTCAGTGACTGTCGCCGCGTTCACTGAAGCAGGACTCGGAGTTTCTGCCCACGAGATACTTTGTAAAACAATAGAAGATGGTATGTTCCTTAACGTACCCATTTCTAGGAATTAGAGTAAAGTTAGTTAACAAGGAGGTATTGAAAATTGAGGTTAGGTTTCAAAATGGTAGAGAAAATTGAGGTTAATAAACAGAGATCCAGTGAAAATATAGGTTAGGTAATAAGGAGGAAGAGAAAATTAAAGTTAGGTAACAAGGAGGTAGAGAAAATTGAAGTTAGGTAACATGGAGGTAGCATAATTAAAGTTAGGTAACAAGGAGCTAGCGAAAACTGAAGTTAGGTAACAAAGATGTAACGAAAATTGAGGTGAGGTAACACTTAGATAGAGAAAATGACGTGAGGTAACAAGGAGGCAGCGAAAATTAAGGTATAGAAAATATATTGAGGCTAGATAAGAAGGAGGTAGTAAAAATTGACGTGAGGCAAGAATCGGGTAACTAATATTGAGGCTAGGTAACAAGGAGAAGATAACAAAAATTGATGTTAAGTAACAAGAAAATAGCGAAAGTTTCGTGAGGTAACAATCAGGTAGCGAAAATTGAGATTAAGTGACAAGAAGGTAGAAAAACTTGAGGTTTAGTTAACAAAGTAGTAGAAAAATTGAAGTTTGGTAACAAGTATGTAGCGAAAATTGAAGTTGGGTAACAAGGAGGTAGAAAAAATTAGGTGAGGTAAAAGGATGTAGCGAAAATTGAGGTTAGGTAAAAAGAGGTAGCGAAAATCGAAAATTCATCTTGGGTTACAATAAAGTACGAAAATAAGTAAAATCAAAGTAGCAAAAATTGAGTTTGAGTAACAAGGAAATATAAAAAAAAATTGAAGTTATGTAACAAGGAGGTAGGGAAAATTGACGTTAAGTAACAAGAAAGTAACGAGAATTGAGGCTGAGCAACAAGGAGGTAGGGAAAATTGACGTTAAGTAACAAGAAAGTAACGAGAATTGAGGCTGAGCAACAAGGAGGCAACGAAATTCAGGTTTAGTAACAAGGATGTAGAGAAAATTGACAATAAATAGCTTGGGAGTAACGTTAAGTTAGGTTAATCAATAAAGAGGCAGTTAAAATGGAAAAGGTCGGAATAGATTTAGGGTCATTTATCAACATTATTCTATCAACACCATTAACTTATTCTCCCTTCCTAAAAATACAAAAAGTAGTTCAAGTTTCCGTTGATCAGATGTGTAAAAAACAAGAAGTGTTATTTGCAGCTTAGTCTTGGTGTTTTATCAACTTGAAAAGAGTGAACTATTTTCAAATCGTTTTGCCGCCATTCTGCTATGATTTTCTATAAATTCAGAAGCTCTCCTGAACTTAGGGGATACGGCGTTCTTCTTCTAACGTTGAGTCACGGGATCGATCCCAACGACTGCGGACACAAGACTTTCGGAAGCGTTAAGCGCTATCCGCCCATTGGCAGATATGATGGTACTTACCCACTCTCTCCTTTGACCCGGAACCCCGCCGATGGGGTCACTTATATTCACATATTCCTGACGCAGAACACGTACCCCACTTAATGTTATCATTGCTCGTTGACATCAGAAATGCACAATATAACTGGAGCACATTCATTGCCACCACATGGACCGCCCTCTGTTTGGGATTATCAGTGAGTGTCATTCTGATCTTCATCCGCATTTCATTATCCGATTGGTGGATCCCGTCCATGAAGAGAGGGGAAAATCGCGTTACCTTCCCTTCTGTAAATTCATTGACTGTGTACCGCGTCATTTTCACGTATAATTGAGTAAAATAAACCAAACCATTCAATAATATTTTATTAGTAACATCTAATTTAATACTTTGAAGAAAGCAAAAAAGTGAAAAGAGTAATTGTATCATCTTGTATTACTCGAAAAAGGGAATACAAGGAAATCAATAGTAGTATTCGATGTATGGTCACTATTGTCACATAAATTGGCATAAAATGAAATAAAATCAATCAATATTTTAGTCTTGAATAAAATATATAAAAATATCACTCAGTAAAGTATATTTAACTTGCAATCATATTATCAATGCAGTAAGATCCGCAGTTTTTGATAAATTGTTGGTATGGCGATAACAAAAAGTATCGAAAACCAATGTATTAAATATAATTGCATATACCAAATGAATAATAATGAACAGTTGGGAGTATTAAGATATAATTTTCCTTCAACACACTGCATTGGCACGCCTGATGGATAGTCCTTATCCACGACAAACAAGTGGTCTTCTCAAATGGATTAATCAAACGCTTATTCAGTTCAGACACCTTGATAAAACTGAGTTCCGGCTCTTGCCTGTATCTAAGAGGATGTTTTTATTTCTATTTATATGAAGCGACATCCATAAATCCGTGATATCTGTGTTGGACGATCATTATAAGCTAAATGCTCAGAAACCTATATTAGGGTTATTTTCATGATATTTAAAATTTACAGTTCAAAATGGGGATCTTTTGGGTTTACTGCACGTTCTTTGATTTCTTTTGTAAATTAAATACTAATGCAGTTTCTTACGCTGATATTAAAATATATATTTTCTATTTTGGAGAAATTATTAGTTTACAAAAAATCGGAGAACGTTGATGGAATCCAAAAGACCTCCAAATCCCTTCTAGAATAACGTTTCAAGTTGATTTTAAACTTTGATTCAAGAATGCTCCATTCCTTAATTTGCTTAGTCCACCTCGACATTGTGTGAATGAATATGGCGTAGAAAATACATACCTATTTAAGAATATTTTACGCTGAATTTCGAAGTTTAGCCATTTACTAATAGATTAACTTAAAATATTTAAAAGTTGTTTGAAATAAATATTATAAATGTTATTTGTATCATACATAATAAGATATCTTAACCTAACCTTATCTAACTTTAAAACTAATAATTTCCCCACAAATGAGACATAAATTAAAAGACAGTGTAAGAAATTGCATTTAGGAGGAAATTTACCTCAAAGATCGGCGAAGGTGCAATAAATCCCCAAATGATTATTCTGATGAACCATATTCATTCTTGCTTCACTTAACCTATACATAGGATCATTCTTTCCCTAGAAGTTTCATTTCTGTATTATTGAAGGGCACTTGGAACTATTTATTGGGCTCAGAATCACAAACAAAACAAAGGACACCCCATCCTTTTCCAAACTTCTCTTCGACCCTTTTAATGCCAGTATACTTTGTTAGAAATTGCTTTTAATTATTTTTAATTAATCTTGTCACATCAACCAAGATATTAAGATTAATGAGTGGAGGAATCGTTCTCAAGGGTATAATTTGCTTATCCTTGAAAATTACACGATCCCTCTCGCAGCCATTGGTTGGCCTTGTGATAACGTCGAGCCTCGAGTGAGGATTATGGTTTTATCGAGCTTTTTTTGTTTTGTTTTCTAAGAGCCCATCTGGCGACTGCCTGCTCTATCGAGTTAATGGGCAGACCAAGTTATTCTTAAATTTCCCCAGATACCACTCCATTCTTATAAACCACTGTAATCAATTTTTGAACATGTTAACTAATACGTATGCGTTTGTTTATTGCGGATACTTTTCAAGACAAGTCTGTGTTTCTATAACCACTTGTAATCATTGGTTTTGAACTTTTCAGAAAGAGTGAGAAACTTTGGATCATTTTGAAGCTGCAAAGTATCCTAGAAACGCATTTTTAAACTCTTTTATAAACATTTTGATTTTTCAGATTATTTTGAAAACAATTCGAAATTAATTGGAAAATCTTTATTTTATTTGTTTCTTATTCGGGTCACGTAAAATTTGACTCTTTACTTCGACTTGTTCCGATAAATGTCAGTAACGTGAGCATTTACGCCAAATTCGATGGTTTAGAGTATAAAATAGTATATAAACAATATCAGAGAATTTTTAAAAGATAATTGAGTTAATAAAAGTTTGAGCCTTCTATGAGACAGCCAAGGCGATAACATTATGGAAAAAAAAAGGGTGTTTCTAACTTTTATTATCAATTTGATACTATTATCAATGTCCCCTTCTGAGCGGTTATGCTAATTCTTTTTCATATCTATCTTCCTCTAAAGTGCCGGGTGCTCCTTCTCTGAGAGCACTTCAATCCACAAAGGATTCCGTTCTACTGACATGGCTTCCCCATGAACCTCCGTCTGGACTACTATTGGGCTTCACGCTTTATCACCGAGGACCTAAGGACCACACGCCGATCCAGTACGCCTTCAAACCGAATGAAGAGTCGATTACACTTAATCGACTAAAGCATGGATCGCACTTGTTCTGGCTTACCGCGCGCAATAAGGCGGGGGAAGGAAAGTCTTCTCTGATGATCAGAGTCACTCTCACTGATAAAGGTAAGCTCTTTCGATGCAACAGTTCTTTGTAGCCCACAATAGTGGCACTATAGTGCCACAGATTAAGTATTTATTGTTATGTCCTCAGAGATAAAGTCTTCTCGAAGGAGGGCAACAAAAATGAAACTTACACATTAAACAAATTAAATTTTAAAACTATTTTCAAGAGAGGAAGATAAAAATATTTGTAAATAAATGTGCCAAAATATTTGTATTCCTAGGTAATTTACTTAAAAGATAGTTTCCTTAGTGTATTATTAATCTTAAATATAATCTTAACTTCTTTTCTCGTGAATGCTTTGTCCAAATATTTTAGCGTCTTGAGTTTAGTCTTTTACAAGGGATGATCTGGTACACTTATTTTAGTAGTTACCATTTTATTGAGATGAATTGTCGATAAGTTCGTAATAAGATACTGCTAACAAAATAGATACTTAATGAAGAACAGTTAAGAGTTCAATATTTGAAGAGTTAAGGTTGAGTCAAATCGAGCAATGACAATTAAATGAAAATAGGAAGAAGCTTGCTGTGAAGAGGGATAGTATCGAAATTACTAAGTGTTAATGGATCACTCTGGTGCTGAGTTTGGGGAAGTACCGTAGTCGAATTTTTAATGTCACAAGGCGTTTTGAAAGTAACATTCGGTTTATCCAGACTTCGGTAATGAATGTGCTTGAAAAACTTCGAAATGGTGTGTTTATAGTGGGTAGCTGCTTTGCTATCCATGTGTAATTGCCATCCAAGTGGAAAGTTTTCCCCAGAGTGTGGGTATGTAGCTGACACGATAGGACGTCGTTTTCAGAGGTTTGTTTCACAGCTGCATTCAGAATTCTCTTGATCTCCCTAATCATTTCTTCCAAGAGTCCCCCTTCACCTAGCCCTAAGTTACATGTGGAATAGCTAGAAGTCACTGAAATAGGCAATAGGTGCAGCTCATGCTAGCCCAATGGATACGGCGTTGGTCTCCCAACGTCGCAGTATAGGGATCGATACCAAATCCCGGCATGAGCGGACACAAACGTTCCAAGGAATCTTGCCGATGGGTACATATATCTACATACCTCTAACGCGGAACCTGTCCATCTGCCCCAGGGCGTCAAAGTTCCACCTGAACGCTGTTTGGTGTCAAAACATAATATTCCTGGCACCTCTTCCCAAAGAGGACTGGCTCCTGGTGCTCTTGGTCCAACCAGCGATTGTTATACTGATCTTTATGTAGATTTTCATTATACTGATCGGGGATACTCGTGGGTTAAGGAAAGATTGGCGTCGACTAAATAACTAGCCAATAGGTTACAACTACTGTTTTTTGCAGTCCGGGCGGCCATCGCTTCTTGGGGAAGAAGAGTCACAGTTCAGAGAGGAGAAGATGTTCGCTTTGATTGCGTAACTGTTGGCCCATTCCCTTTCCCTCCACTCTGGACAACCACCCGAGTATATGGCGAAAAGAAGTAAGTGAAATTCATAATAGACTTTCTTTAGTGACGAGTTGAATGATGAAAATTGATATTCAAGCCTGGTAACCACGCCCAATTTGTGATGAACACGACATACTGAGTGAGGGTGAAACGCATCATCGCCGGTCTAATTTCGCGCCCATAGAAATTTTCTGATTGAAATATTTTTCGTGATCTTTGACAATATTTTAACTCATTTAGCTGTTTATATCCACGTATTTGTTTCTTTTGCAGTGCTTGTAATCAAGTACTCCTCTTCTATGTATGGCCAATCGTTTTAGTTTTAATTTTTTCATCCTATCCACTGTTTCCTTTTTACTAAAGCATTCTTACATTCGCTGATGATGTTTAGAGACAGAAAAAGAAACTGGCAAAATAAAAGATAACGTACTTTCCTAGGGAAAAGAAATGGAAAATAAGAACAAACTTGAAACATACATATGAATAGAACGAAAGTTGTACAAATTTAATAAACTGTGGCATGAAATGTCAGAGAAATACTCTGACTGACAGTGTAATACCTTAATGGACAATTCCTATAAAAAGTAAGAGGTTGACCAATACATGGCCATCCTCTTGTTGAGCATCTCCGTGCGGTAGGTCAACTTGAAAACCAAGGACGTTTCGACTTTGTTTTGATTCATATCTTACCAAGCAGTAAAGAAATAAAGGCTGTCCACTGGTGGTACAGAATCTCATCACTGTCATAAACCAATACAATTGGCCAGGAATTTCGGCAAGAACGTCGAGATGTTTTTTATGAGTTCGTACAAAGTTCACAGACCAATGAAGATGACAAACATTGATATTAAGTTTGCTAGTGATCCACCTACATTTAATAGACGGTATTGTGAATCCGCGTGTATGACCTTGAACTTGACTAATCTCGCAAAATCTTTCTAAAGCAAAGTACTACCAAATTAAGTTAACAAGGTCAATAGACCTGCGTTGCATGCTCTCAATTATTTTTACTTGTGACCTTATGACCACGTGACCTAAAGACCTTCAAAACTTATAACAACTGTAGCGATCGTAATCCAATCCATAGCTAGTTTTCTTTGAATAATTATCTGACTATCCTTGGGAGGACCTTTGTAATTATATAGGTAGAAAGAGAATGTAAAACTATATAAAGGTGTTTTAATTTTGTTAGAATTGGCCAAATAGTTACGATATTATTGCCAAAAATCTCATTGAAAAGTAAAATGATGACCATCCGACCGTCAACTTACGGACCAACGTAATAACTTATAGAATCGCCTGTGCACGCGACTACAAAATCATAAATAATAAGAAGGATATCATGAAATCATGATATCATGAAGGAATCATAGAGAACCAAAGAGACTATATTCATTTAAGAGAAAAGAATGAAGAGAAACAGTTCTTGGCAAATTAAAAAATTGAAACATATCAGAAACATGATGGGGTAAAACGATTAAGGATGACATAGACTCCTATAGCATCAACGGTTAATACTAGAGCCTGAATAACATATTGTAGATTATCAAGAACAGGATCATGCAAAAAAACAGGTTGAAGAATGTAGGAATTTAAATAACTGTGTAGATTATAGAGGGGGAAAATGTAAGAAAGGTTACACAAATGAAAGTGACTAGAAGAACAAAGAGATCCAACAAGGACTATTCTAAATAAGTAAATACTGGAGCCTGCATAACATATTCTAGATTCTAAAGAACAATTTCTTACAATGAAAATAGGTTAAGAATGTATGAATTTAAATAACTGTGTAGATTATAGAGCGGTAAAATTTAAGAAAGGCTTGCACGAATGAAGGTGACCAGAAGAACAAAGAGGTCTATTCTGAATAACTTCATACTTGAGCCGGTATAACATATTGTAGATTCTAAAAAACAGGTTCATACAAAGAAAATAGGTTGAAGAATGTATGAATTTAAATTACTGAGTAGATTATAGGGGGTAAATAGTAAGAAAGGGTTACACGAATGAAAGTGACCAGAAGAACAGAATGATCCAAACAGGACTATTCTGAATAAGTAAATACTGGAGCCGGCATAACATACTGTAGATTCTTAAGAATTGGTTTATACAAATAAAACAGGTTGAAGAATGTATGAATTTAAACTACTGTGTAGATTATATAGGGGGGGGAGTAAGAAAGGGTTACACGGATGAAAGTGACCAGAAGAACAAAAAGATCCAACCAGGACTATTCTGAAAAGGGACCAAAAAGAGACATTTAACCCAATTTTTTCCCAAAGGGTCAGAATCAAGTAGCCTTTTCCATGACCTATTGAATAGAACACTAAATTGAGAAACAACACTTGCGGACTGCTCTTAAATTTCAAGCTCATGCGTATGTTTTTCCCACCACATACGCCCAAAACGTTTTTCAAACAGTGGGGGGGGATTCTTCTTTTCCTCCTAAAACAACCTATCTAATTTAATTAATTTTGAGGTCTCTTCTTTTTATGTTTAGACTTAGAATTGACGAAGAGGGGGCGCTAATGCTGCGAAAGGTTGAAGAAACGGACACTGGAAACTATTCTTGCTCGGTGAACTCCTTGGACACCTATGGACTGGAATTCGTTGACGGCTTTACGTCAACTACCTATTCGTTGTTAGTACAAGGCAAGTTGGATCTATGTTTTGATCAACAATAACAAAATAGTCACAGTTATTAATAAGATTTAACTCATAGTAATCAAAGTATAATGAAGGGCCTTAATGTATGCTGATATGAGATTGAAAAAATCTAATTCATTAAAATAGTCATTCTAACCAGAACCACCGTCATCAAAGAGGAGTTTGAACGCCTTAGCGGCACAATGGTTTTACCGCGAAATCGTTGTCGATGCGTGTCAGAAGAAAGTAACGTAGATTTCATTCTTAGCACACGTACATACATACATACACACATTTATATACATATATATATATATATATATATATATATATATATATATATATATATATCGAATCTCTTGTAGCTCACGAGACAATAAGTAATGAGAAAAAACATGCACGACCGATCTTTAATCCTTTATTTGTATTTAGATGATTAGTACATTTAGAACACTATAAACAACGTGATACTTCTGCCCTCGGGTCATTTGGCTCCAGTCGTATTTCTATATAATAATGCTGGACGTAATTCTAGTGTTTCATTTTTCTCTGTAGATTTTAGATCAAACCTAAAAGCTTAGCAGATAAATGATTAAAAAACTCGTCGCGCACATTTTGGTCACATTTTGGTCACATTTTGGTCACATTTTTCGCACATTTTTGAATCGATATTCATTTCAGTTTTCAGCCCTGATATATATATATATATATATATATATATATATATATATATATATATATATAATCCAGGTAGTTTCCGCTGTGCAGTTTAATTTAATTTTCAACAAGAAAACAATGGCGAGGAGTAGACTTAAATCCAATATAAAAAAATCTTTATTACGATTGAGTAGTGCAACGTTTCGACCTTACGGTCATCTTCTGGCTCTAGAAAATAGATTAAGATATACAAATATACAAAATAGGTTTAACTGGTCACCGAAAATTATAATTATAATAACAGAACAGAAAAATACAACGTTTTAATGAAAGAAGTAAAATAAAATTGTAGAGAAAAAAACAACTAAAAAACTGGCTAGTAAAAGCTTAAAAAAAACAAAAAATAAATACAAAACCAAACAGATCAAATGAGAAACATACCTTGAATATGTATATATATATATATATATAAATAAATGAACATCGATTCGAGTTTCGATTTGAGTTTGGCATCTTTTAAAATATTAATTCGGATTTTGATTCGAGTTCTCTATATTTTTTTAGATTCAAATTTTTCGGCTTTTCGATTTTTTGATATGGATTTGGATTTAAATTCGACTTGAGTTCGAATTCAGTCTGCATTTAAAATGCTTAAATCTATTATTTTAGAGTTCTATATGTTTTTTTTCTCGTAAAATATAATTTATAACAAAGTAACTAATGAAACTTTTTCCACTCTTATTACCTATTTTTGCTTTAGTTAAGGTAAATTAGTTATTTACTCTGTTATTTCTTGTTTACTATTGTTATTCATATGCACCAGATGCCCAAATTCACTGTTTACTTTTCTATTGAAATTAATGGATAAAATATTCGCAAGATCCCAATGCACGGTAACCATATGTAAGGATGAAAAACCGCCGTCAAATGGAAGTTTTTAATTGGATACTACATTTTTTTCTCTATTAAAATATTATGCAATAAAAATACAGAATAAAAATGCAGACACGATGAATCATTTTTAAACAATGTACATTAAAACATTGTGCAAAAAAACTGGTCAAGCATATATTAAAAATATTCATTATTGTATTGAAATATTATGCAATAAACATACAGAATACAAATACTATCTTATAAGAATAATTTAATCTCTTTTTAAAAACAAACTTGACAACCATATCTAAATGCTTTTAAAAATTTATGCACTATATTATTCTACTAAATTCTAAAAGAAAGTAAAATTCTACCCCGCGTTGGCGACAAAAAAGGGAGCTCTTATCTATGGTAGGTGTTAATAAGGGTTTAGCTTTGGGTCATTTTGTGATCAGCGAAGGTAAGGTTAGGTTTGATCATTAAGAAATCTCTTAGGGATTTAAAAACTCGGAACAGAAGAAAAGTTTAGCTTTGGGTCATTCTGTGATTAGCAAAACAAGATTAGGACGAAAGTTAAACCCCTGTTATTTCTTGGAATTCCTAAATTATTTTATTAATGATACTCGACGTTTGAACTTCAAAATTATATGTATTTATAATTGATTCAAGTTCAAAATCGATTTTTTTTTTATTCTTTTCGGTTCGAGTTTAAATTTTGATTCGAGTTTTCGAAAATATTTCAGTTCGAAATTTTTTTTCTCGATTCGAATTCGATTCGATTTCCCAGCACTGATATATATATATATATATATATATATATATATATATATATATATATATATATGGAAAAACATGTACGCTTGACGCAATATAAGTAAATACAATATTAGGAGGGGGGGGATAGCAGTAGTGCTTTCTTTGTACATTTATCGGAAACCAGTCACTCTATCTATCAATTGGAATTCCGCTAAATTTATTAACAAATCTAATGACTTTATTCAAAGAAATATTGTTGAATGCTCATTCATTAATTCCTCGCCTAATTTTAATATATCCCCTGATCTTTTTTAAACTAGCCCCTGTTATTAAAAGGCTTATTTATATCGAAATTGTCTATTTTATATCTTATCCTTTTGATTTATTAATTTAGTTATGTTTCTCTCGTTTACTTTTATGTATTCACAATTAGGTGTGTATGTATTTATCTTAGCGACCTAAATGTCTACATTATGTGCTCACAGTTAGAATTTCCGGAAGTAGACCTCTTAAATCCTAACAACGGACCACCGACATTAATCTGGGAACGTTAATTTAAGGTCATTAACAACATCGTTTACCACATTGAGGCTACATTTAAATTGACTTTTTGAGAGATTGAAATTCGGAATTGTTTAAATTAATGTTTACTCAATAATACTGGACTGCATCAAAGATGCAACATGAATGACAATATCATTTTCCAGGTCAATTTTTGCGTGCTGAACACTGTGGTAGTATTCGTTTTGCTCCTGAGATTCTAGTTTTTGTGTTGCACAGCATGTGCTATAGAGCTAGGTACATAGGCAGCTATGTATGAATTATTACTGTGTAATGTCTGTGTGTGATCATTGACTGTGTCTTATGTTTATTTATTTTGTTGCAAATTAACTCAGGATTCCGCAGACTTGCAAGAACCATCCTGACTCGTTCTGCTACATATGCGGAAAGTACACACCCTCAAAACAGAAACGCACTATCACATCTTCAGTAAAACGTCTGTATCGTGCCTACTTTGCCATTGAACTAGGAGACCAGGACAAGCCATGGATTCCTCACTTTGCCTGTGTGAACTGTATTTCTGGGTTCAGCCATTGGATCAAAAGGATACGTAATTCAATGACATTTGGTATATCAATGGTTTGGCGGAAACCGAAAAATCACCATGATGACTGCTATTTTTGTATGGTGGAACCGATAGGAAAGAGAATGCTAAAAACATAATACACATTAAATATCCAAACATTCCATCAGCTATGCGACCTGTACCACACAGTGATGACGTCCCAGTAGCAATATGTCCTGAGAATGTGCACCGTAGCAGTTCTAGTAACTCTTCAAGTAGTGACCGTGAAGATGCAGATGTGGATGAAGAGTTTAACTCTGCCGGGATCCGGGGGAAAAGCCCTCAGTTGTTTAAACAAAGTGAGTTAGATGACCTCGTTCGAGATCTTGGGCTGTCAAAAGAATCTGCACAATTGCTAGGCTCAAGGTTAGCAGAGAAAAATCCTTTGGGAAGCAGCACACACTTTGCATGGTATAGGCATCGAGAGCAGGAATTTGTGCGGTACTTTACTAAGACAAATGACATGGTGTATTGCCGCCATGATGTTTCAGGTCTTGTGCGACCCATGGGCAAGAAATACCATCATGAAAAATGAAGGCTCTTTATCGACTCCTCTACAAGGAGTCTGAAAGCCATGCTACTTTTTAATGGCAAAAAAGTAGCATCATTGCTCATTGCGCATTCCGTCACCCGGAAAGAAACCTACGCTACCATGTCACTTCTTCTTAACAACATACAATATTAGGATCACAACTGGCTTCTTTGTGGTGACCTGAAGGTCCTAAGTATTTTGTTAGAGCTGCAGGGAGGCTATACAAAACACCCATGCTTTTTATACTTGTGGGACAGCCGTGCAGATTCCGTACACTACCGACAAGTGCAATGGCCACAACGGACGGAATTTGTACCTGGCCGCCATAACACCAAAGTTTTACCACTTGTACCAGAGGAGAGAGTGCTTCTATGTCCACTTCACATAAAGCTAGGATTGATAAAGAACTTTGTAAAAGCATTTCCGAAAGATGGAGAAGGGTTTAAGTACCTGCCCCACAAATTCCCTTCTGTAAGTGATACTAAAATGAAAGCCGGCATATTTGTTGGACCACAGATTCGTGAGCTTCTTTCAGATACCGGCTTTACTGAAGCATTAACACCTCATGAAAGAAGTGCTTGGAATAGTTTTAAGTCAGTTGTAACAGGCTTCTTGAGGAACACAAAAGCCGATGACTATGAGGAAAGAGTTGGGAACATGCTTCGAGCATATGAGACGGCTGGCGTACGGATGAGCATAAAAATGCATTTCCTTCATAGCCATCTTGACTACTTTCCTGCCAACTTAGGTGACTTCAGTGAGGAACAGGGGGAGAGGTTCCATTAAGATATACCCGAAATGGAGCACGGCTATCAAGGCAATTGGAGCGTGACGATGATGGCTGATTTCTGCTGGTCGCTTCAAAGAAGCCGGGCAATATCTTCTGCTACACCGGCACACAAGAGAAAGTCTCGAACGCGTGCCTTTGAGGGAGAATAGCTGGCCTCAACATTCAAGTACAATGGTGATTTTCGTAAGCAGATATGTACATGCCTGTATGTGTGTAACGTACATTTTATGATTTTGTTTCTTCTCAATAAAATGAAATGGCCTGTCAACCTCTGTTTGCCTTAACTTACCTATATAAATTTACATGAATTTTATAGACCTGGTTCAGACGCATTTCTGCACGATAAACCGGAATAATTTAGTGTCGGTTATTACAAAAAAATGCGAACCTCCCTGAAAAAATGAGTATGATTTCTGGATTCAGTCTGCAAAAATCTAATGGGAAATGGTGATGACGTCTTTGTTGCAAGGGATTTTGGGGGGGATGCAGCCAGTGTAATTTTGCCTCATAATGCTTCTTTGAATCAGAGTTTTTTTTTTCTTTAGTTGCACGCTCCTGCGCCGGGGGGGACCTCTCCCCGACGCACCAGCTTGCTTCCTTTCCCCCTTTTGGGGTGTTGTTTTTTTTTTCTCTCTTTAATTTCATTTTAAAGTAGCCTAGAACTAGGCCAGTTTTAATACGGCGACTAATGCCCAAGTAGGCAGTCGCCAGATGAGCTCTTAAAAAAAAAAAAAAAAAAAAAAATCTTTGAATCAGATATAATGGTTCTCTGTCTACTTGATCATAATGTATCTTAGAACATGCAAAATGTTTTCTTAGAACAACCGCACTGCTTCTTAGAACTTACCACATTGCTTCTTAAAACCGGTCACATATTATTTTAGAACATGCCATAATGCTCCTTTATCTTTATGATCATACAACTTCTTAAAACCTGTGAGAATACTTCTTATAACTTTCTAAAATGCCTCTTAGAACCAACCATAATTGGTCTTAGATCACGTAATAATCCTTATAACCTGCCATGTTGCTTCTTCGAGCCTGCCATATTCTTCTTAGAACCCGTAGTAATGCTTAATAGCACCTTATATATAAAGTTTCTCCATCTACATGATCATAGGGCATCTTAGACCCTTCTAAAATATTTATTAGAACCCACCACACTGCTTCTTAGAACTTGCCATAATGCTCCTAAGAACCTGTCATAATGCTTCTTAGAACGTGCCGCATGGCTTCTTAGAATCCGTCATAATGTTTCTTAAAACCTGTCTGTCGTAGAATGACTCCCGACGATATACCATATATCACTATTCGTTGAGGGAACTTCCTTAATTATCTCTAGAGTGCGTTTTTACTGTCTGGCGGCCGATATTATGTATCTTCAAAATGCTTAAGAAGTGGAACTGAGCTCAAGGATAATAATATTGCTATCATTAATAAAATAGAGTTTTATTAATAATAACTATCAGCAAACACAAAAACGGAAAATATTGACAAACAGAATGGAAAGGGTCGTGGAGACTCAGGCTAATCCAAGGATTTAAGGGATCAAAAAAAGGTAAAACAAATATGGAGTTAAAGAAATGGGATGGTTCGATAAACCATTTAAAGCACAGGATAGAATTGACAAATAAGGGATCAATACTCAAAAGGTGACGCTTGGCTTACGTAACTTCATTAGGGTGCAGTGGAAGGTACTTGAAGGAATATTCGGTCCGCTGGCGAGTTCCAGCCGAAGGGGGGGGGATAAAAGGATCCTGACGTGGCGTCTTGGAAAGGAGAACCGTTACTCGACGAACGGCTTGACGAACAATGGCTGTTCTAGGTTGTTCTCTTCTGAACAAAGGGGGGGATGAGAACCGTCTCTTGTCTACGGGCTCAAGAACAATGGCTGTTCTAATGTTGCTCTCCTTTGAACAACAGGGGGGGTGAGAACCGTTTCTTGGCGAAGGGCTCAAAACGAACAATGGCTGTTCTAATGTTGTTCTCCTTGAACAACAGGGGGGGATGAGAACCATTTCTTGGCGAAGGGCTCAAAACGAACAATGGCTGTTCTCCTTGAACAACAGGGGGGGGGGATGAGAACCGTTTCTTGGCGAAGGGCTCAAAACGAACAATGGCTGTTCTAATGCTGTTCTCCTTGAACAACAGGGGGGGATGAGAACCGTTTCTTGGCGAAGGGCTCAAAACGAACAATGGCTGTTCTAATGCTGTTCTCCTTGAACAACAGGGGGGGGATGCCTTGGGGACTTCGCGTCACTAAAAGCTCGAACCTTTGGCACTCAAGGAATATTGTCCTCCTTCTGGACAAGTGATGGTGAATCTCGAGGTCGAGGTCCCTTGGCGCACAAAGGGAGAGAGGGTCGTGGTGATATTTCGCGACGAAAATCTGGATCTCCAATCTGATCTTAGTGGTAAAGTTTCCATATAAATAGCCAGGACATCTCCTTGGCGTGGGGGAGAATGGGGTGGAAGCTTCGAGGGAACGCACAGCCGAGCCGGGGAACAATGCCTTATCTGCCCATAAGCCTAACTCGATCTGGCGAGGTCGGCGTATGGGGAGAACGGGGGGGACGATAACCTGCTTGTTTAAACATTGGCGTCCGGTAGCCGTTGATAAGACTCCAAGCCTCGAATCGAAGATGCACGTGGGTAGCCTCATGGTTTTAAATAAAATGTGATAGAAGTTGAAATGAATGCAGCTCTGAACTCGTTCTATCACACCCCTCCATTCCAGGGGAAGTTGTCACTTCGAAAAAAAAGAGAGAAGGGACAATGATAGAGCTCCGTTGTAGGAAACTTGTTTTCTTGTACCAACCGTATCTTCCTGCACCTAACTATTATTACCTCAATACATGATTATTTTGATCTTTAGATTACAGGGGAAAATAACCTTTAATACAACTTAATCAGAGAAAAAAAAGGGCATGTAACAATGAAAGGATATAAACTTAGTACATACGGGACAAAATAATTTATACGTAAATTAATAAGAACAAATATATATACATCAAAAAAATTAGACATTGAGCGTTACAAAATTCAGACATATACATTAATTAATTATATTACAAAAGAATCTTAAATTAAGTCGTATAAGACGGTATATACCTACATGGAGATACTAATCCTATGAATACAATTATTCTACGCTATTCAGTAACGCATTCCTACTGAGTGCGTCAGCGACCTGGTTATTGGAACCTTTGATATAATTTATTTTAAATTGATACTCTTGCAAGAGTAAACTCCAGCGCATGATGCGGCCGTTTGAGTGTCGCACATTCCTAATATAGGCTAACGGACGGTGGTCGGTTCCTATTTGAAATTCTTTACCTATCAAGTACATCTTGAATTTGTCTATGACCCAGATAATTGATAGAGCTTCCTTTTCTATAGTGGCATATCTCTTTTCGCGTGGTAATAATTGACGACTAGCATATGCAACTGGATGACTCGTGCCGTCATCCTCGTATTGAAGGAGTACACCTCCAATGCCCTCGTTGGACGCGTCTGTCTTAATCCCAAAGGATTTTCCCAGGTTGGGCAACTTTAAAATGGGGGCAGTCATGAGCTTACTCTTGAGCTGATTAAAATGGGAAATAGCGACATCATTCCAACGTAGACGATCGGGTGAATTCTTTTTTAAAAGGGAGCTGAGGGGCGCCGAAATCGCAGCGAAATTCGGAACGAATCGCCGATAGTACGAAGCTGATCCTAGGAACGATCTTAATTGCTTCTTTGTAATCGGGAGGGGCATGTCGGCGATTGCCTTAATCTTATCCTCTTGGGGACCCAACTGGCTTTGTCCTATTTTGAAACCCAAATATTTGATGGTTTCGTGGGCAAAATGTCATTTGCTGGGGCCAATGGTGAGGCCATTTTCGCGCAGTCGCTCGAAGAGAGCTAATAGGGTGGTTAAATGGTGACTCCATTCGCGAGTAGCGACGTAGACATTATCAAAGTAAAAGGATACGTTTGGAAGTCCATCTAACAACCTTCTCATGAGACGGTTATAGTTGCTACAAGCAGTGACGAGGCCAAAAGGAAGGCGCTTGAATTGCATAAGGCCTTTCTCTGTTGCAAAGGCGGTATATGCTTTCACCTCAGGCCGGAGGGGGATTTGATAATACGCCTTGCACAAATCGAGTTCTGAGATGAACTTGGCGTTTTCGAAAAGGTGGAGGTTTTGGTCTACCAACGGGATGGGCTCGGCGTCGAACACAGTTACCGAATTTAACTTCCGGAAGTCGATGCACATCCGATAAGAGCCATCAGGTTTCTTGACCATGACGACTGGGGAACAATAACTAGAGGTGGAAGGTTCTATGATGTCTAAACTAATTAAATTATCAACTTCGGCGTTAAAGGCTTGGCGTAAATGAATCGGCATGGGATAGGGTTTTGAACGGACGGGTTCTAAGGTTGTTAATTTGATATCATGCTTGAAACTAGTAGCGCACCCATGCTTCTCCGAAATAACGTCGTCAAACTGACGTAATAGATCTTGTAGCTGACCCTTTTGATGTGGTGTCAGCTGCGCGTCGATATCCAGGTCAGAGGGTTCAAACGGCTCGCCTGGTAGGGAAGGAAGAGGATAATCGGCATCAGGTTGGATGCACACTGCCTGAATTACATTAAGGGACTCCGCGGGGTAATCCTCTTCAAGCGCCGATGCTTCGTCCAGTTCTACGAAGGTATCTCCATGGGCGCGTTGGGGGTTCTTTTTTTCTTGGGGTCCAGGGACAGTCTCCGTGTCCTTGTCTGGGGCCTTATCACCTAAGGGTTTTAGTGCTTCACACTCCTTTTGTGCCGTCCTAAAGTCCTGGTTAAGGATCTCCGAGAATTCGGACGGTAACGGGGTTCTGAGGGGGACGGACTCCTGGGCTTCCTTCTTAGCTCGACCTCGAGTAAGGGCGGCCTGGGACACAGGGTCGGAACTTTCTTGGGGGCTCTGTCCTCTAAGTACAGAGCAGAATTTTATGGGTGCTGAAATGACTTCAGCCCAGCCATCATAATATTGACACTGCAGGTAACATCTAACGACGGGGAATCTGTTCGCCCGCCCAAGGTAGTCATGTACCACCGCAAATTTTTCGTGGTTAGGGTCCACTGGGGGAAGGAGTTCGTCGGACACGATGAAACAAGTACATCCTGTGTCCCTGACGAGAGTCGATACTCGGCAGCCATTCACGCTGCCCTCCTCAAATTTCAAAGTTCCTGGTGAACTTTTATCAAAAATAAAATTTACCTGGTGGCCTGACTGAGGGGGAGAAGTTGCTGCTTGGGTCTGCACCTCCGGGGGGAGCCGGGGTTGCATAAATCTGGGGAACTTGATGGGCTGGTCCGCTTTTAAGCCTAGAATTTTGGGGGCAATTCCAGCTCATGTGGTTTTCTACACCACAGGTGAAGCATATTATTGGTCGCTTCGGGAAGAGAGGTGGAGAAGAAATCTGAACGGGAGGTTTGGAGTCCCGTTGTTGATTTTGTGGAATGAAGTTTTGGGGTCTTACGGGGCCCGGAAACTTTGTCAGCTTTCCTGGGAAGGGGCGCGAATCCTTCCTTCTTTCCTGGTTTGGGGGTTGGTGAGAAGTTCGATTCTCCTTTGTATATAAATTATGGCTTGCGGCATAGACATCCGCTTCTTCGGTACATTCTTTAAAGGTCTGGCACCGACGGTCCTTGACAAACGCGCGGATCTCCGTCGGGAGAAGAGACGCCAAAAATTGATCTCGCAACACGAAGTCCGTTAAGGACTCGTAGTCCGGATCAACCTTTGAGGATTCTAACCAAAATTTAAAATTCCTCTGAAGAATGTATCCGAATTGACGGAACGTCTGTCCGGGTTTAATACGACCTCCTCGAAATTCTTGGCGGTAGAAATCGGGAGTCATATTATGAGCGGCCAATAACTCAGCTTTTAAGGTGCTGTAGTTAATTGTACACTCAGATGGTAAAGATATAAAAATTTCGCGCAATTTGCAATTTAACAGGGGAAGTAATCTGGCTACACCTTCAGCCTCCAGATCCATGTTATTGATTTCGAGGATCTTTTCGAAGTGGGCTAAAAATGCTCCGAAATCCTCTCCATCCTTGAAATTGGGGAGCTTTAGTGGGAGATTGGGGGGGGGGGGCTTCGGAACGGGAACTGGCGGAATGTATCCCCGCTTCAACACGAGCTAATTCAATCTGAAGCTCAGCTTGTCTTATCCGTTCCCCTCTTTCTTCTCGTTGGATTTCTTTCTCTTTTCTTTGCTCCTCTTGAATGTACTCAATTAGTTCTTTTCCGGAGAGTCCACAGGACTCTCCTTGCGCTTTAAAGATTTCAAACTGAGTCATCTTTGCACTTGGGGGCGCACTAGTCAACCAACTAAAATTCCTTGCAACAAGAATTATGCCTCTATAGAATTAGCCTACCTAAATATGGGCACTGACCTATTCGTACTTGGTTTCTCAATCTAAATAACCACTGACTAAAATCACAAAAAAACACAAACAAATTATTATAACAGTTCCTTGAGCTACTCCAGCTTCTTAAGTTTAAAAAAAAAGGGGGATAGCAATCGTTAAAACAAAAGGGAACTACTATATTCTATTATTATAACGAATAACACTATGCTTTACTCGACTGAGACCAGTGTTTGCAAAGATATAGCGTTAAACCTTACACACCTGATACCAAATTTAAATAGTATATATATATATATATGTCGTAGAATGACTCCCGACGATATACCATATATCACTATTCGTTGAGGGAACTTCCTTAATTATCTCTAGAGTGCGTTTTTACTGTCTGGCGGCCGATATTATGTATCTTCAAAATGCTTAAGAAGTGGAACTGAGCCCAAGGATAATAATATTGCTATCATTAATAAAATAGAGTTTTATTAATAATAACTATCAGCAAACACAAAAACGGAAAATATTGACAAACAGAATGGAAAGGGTCGTGGAGACTCGGGCTAATCCAAGGATTTAAGGGATCAAAAAAGGTAAAACAAATATGGAGTTAAAGAGATGGGATGGTTCGATAAACCATTTAAAGCACAGGATAGAATTGACAAATAAGGGATCAATACTCAAAAGGTGACGCTTAGCTTACGTAACTTCATTAGGGTGCAGTGGAAGGTACTTGAAGGAATATTCGGTCCGCTGGCGAGTTCCAGCCGAAGGGGGGGGGGATAAAAGGATCCTGACGTGGCGTCTTGGAAAGGAGAACCGTTACTTGACGAACGGCTTGACGAACAATGGCTGTTCTAGGTTGTTCTCTTCTGAACAAAGGGGGGGATGAGAACCGTCTCTTGTCTACGGGCTCAAGAACAATGGCTGTTCTAATGTTGCTCTCCTTTGAACAACAGGGGGGGTGAGAACCGTTTCTTGGCGAAGGGCTCAAAACGAACAATGGCTGTTCTAATGTTGTTCTCCTTGAACAACAGGGGGGGATGAGAACCATTTCTTGGCGAAGGGCTCAAAACGAACAATGGCTGTTCTCCTTGAACAACAGGGGGGGGGATGAGAACCGTTTCTTGGCGAAGGGCTCAAAACGAACAATGGCTGTTCTAATGCTGTTCTCCTTGAACAACAGGGGGGGGGATGAGAACCGTTTCTTGGCGAAGGGCTCAAAACGAACAATGGCTGTTCTAATGCTGTTCTCCTTGAACAACAGGGGGGGGATGCCTTGGGGACTTCGCGTCACTAAAGGCTCGAACCTTTGGCACTCAAGGAATATTGTCCTCCTTCTGGACAAGTGATGGTGAATCTCGAGGTCGAGGTCCCTTGGCGCACAAAGGGAGAGAGGGTCGTGGTGATGTTTCGCGACGAAAATCTGGATCTCCAATCTGATCTTAGTGGTAAAGTTTCCATATAAATAGCCAGGACATCTCCTTGGCGTGGGGGAGAATGGGGTGGAAGCTTCGAGGGAACGCACAGCCGAGCCGGGGAACAATGCCTTATCTGCCCATAAGCCTAACTCGATCTGGCGAGGTCGGCGTATGGGGCGAACGGGGGGGACGATAACCTGCTTGTTTAAACATTGGCGTCCGGTAGCCGTTGATAAGACTCCAAGCCTCGAATCGAAGATGCACGTGGGTAGCCTCATGGTTTTAAATAAAATGTGATAGAAGTTGAAATGAATGCAGCTCTGAACTCGTTCTATCACACTGTCATAATGCTTCTTTATCGATATGATCATAAAGCTTCTTAGAACTTGTCAGAATGCTTCTCATAACCTGCCATAATACTTCTTAGAAACTCCCACAATATTTCTTAGAACATGCCATAATTCTTGTTAGAAACTCCCACAATGCATCCATATTTCTGTGGCATTCTAATTTGCACTTTTATGCACTTTTAAGTACACCTCCCTATTACATTATATCGCTTATCTCAGTTCCACCGGTACCCTTCAAGGGAGGGCGGCTAGTGTAGACTGTTTACACCTGGTTCATGGAAAGTTTTTACTACGCACTCACGCCCCGAGGGTCCCGGTAGTCAAACTAAGTTGAGATTACCAGGGCATTATTCCTTCCAGCGTTGTTTTGCGGTAAAGGTTCGAAGAGAGAACCGTCTTTCCACCATTCAGGTTTCTGCTTTCTCATTCCCGTGTAAGCATAATCACATAACCCCTTTACCCTACTACCATTACTTCTTTAAATATATTTAGCATTTGTTCGAGCACCATGTTCACACATCCTTCCTCTATCTTACTCTCAAGCATTCGCACGTATCCTTTCCTATCTCTTTCTCTGATTCAACAGCCTTTCATTTTTTATTTCTTCCTCTTTCCACCATTGATTGATAGGGACAAATATTTTAATGTAGCCTTCCTGCTACGAGCCACAATCAAACGGTAACCGGCGCAAATTAGACCCGAATCGAGAATTCATCAAGCAACTGCAGGACCGTCCAAAACTAAAGAAAAAAATATAAAATTCTAAATTTTCATGAAAATTGGAAAGAATATTCTTTAATATTAAACTCTGATCGTTTCTTATTAACATTTAATAAAACAGCAGCTAGAAACTGTTATAAGGAAAGTGATGTATGTGTATTTGAAGAAAAGACCTATAGAAAATAAATTTAAATGACACCGTAACCAGAAACAGCATATCTCATAATTTTTTTTTTTTTTTTAATAAAAACTGATGCAGGCTCTGAATGACTTGAACAGGCCTTCGGCTGCAGGACTTTCCAAAGTTGTTGTATAGTTCGGGCGTGATTTTATTACATTCGTCGAATCTTTGGCGTAGATCTTCAACATTTGTCGATATCAGAGTCATAACTTTCTCACCAAATATCTTCTATAGGTTTTGAACCAAGGTACTGCGCTGGCGTGTTCTCACATCGATATTTTCAGCATCTGAGAACTGTTTCACCGTCATTTCTGCGTGGCAAGGATCATTGTCCTGTATGAAAACTCTATCACATACTCCAGATGTTTGGAGAGAGGTGATCACAGGCTTCTTAATCAGATTTTTTTATACTACAGCGTTTACTTTACTCAGTAATCTAACGCGTGGACAGACTCCAGCGCTTGAAAGTATGACACTTTGCGCGCTGCTGCACATCCAATCCGAATAAATTAAATTTGCTTTCGTCGGCGAAAAACACTTTCCCACTTTTAATTACTTCAAAGAACATGGTCAGTAGTAAAGGCCGACATTCTTTTGTTACTTTTTTCTTCACTCTTTCACTGCACAACATGCTTCTGAAGGATATATCAATCTTATCTCGCCTCGCCACCCTAATAAATAAGTAATACCATAAGTAGCAGTCTACAATACACGTGATCCAGTGTTATATATATATATCGCATCTGGCGACTGCCTTATAGGGCATAAGTTGCCGTATATATATATATATATATATATATATATGGTGTTTAGATAAGGATAATAATAGGAATTCCTTAATGCGGTAGAGAAGTCTCCTGGAGTTCTTCAACCCTCTCCAGGAGCGTTACATATACGACTAACCAACCATCCATTTATCTAAAATAGAAATTTAAGGAAGCCTTTTGTATAAGCTAATGTGAATTTCCCCGCGGATCTTCGCCCTTCTAATTTTTTTTACAAGTGATGTAGGTATTTACCATTTATACACACACGAACCGACTTAGGTTAGGAAGCTATTCAATTCAAGTTATCAGAAGGACGGCTGAGATAAAATAAGATAAGGTAAATAAAGTTAGAATGTGTAGAGAGAATGGAATAGGATTTCTAGCGTGGTGTCCGTCCCTCGCTTGCTCCAGAACCCGTGTCGTTGTGGGTTGTATAGGTTGTTTATGTTCAGATGGTTGATCAACCTTTCGTTAAGGAGCTTTTCTAGGACTTTGACTAGAAATTCCAGGAGCGAGATAGGACGGAACCTTCCGATTTGATGTTTAAGTTTGCCCCGCTTCGGCAGGAAGATCATCTTTGCCGTTTTAAATGCTTGGGGAAAGTATCCCATATTTAGGCAGGTATTGAAGATCTTCACTACCGATTCGTGCACATTATCTGGGGCATTAATTAGGTGTGCTTTACATATCCCACTTTGTCCTGGAGCCATTTGTTAAAATGATTTTAAGGCTGTCAGTTATTCATTCATTGGAAATGTCTTTCCTTCCCCCAAGGGATTGTCTCTTTGTTCGTTGACGTTTCTAAACGGTATAATGAGTTCACGTTGTGTTGCCAGGCTACGTATGATTTATTCCTCATAGTTTAGGTCGAAATCTTGTTTTCTTCAGGTAAGATAGAAAAAATTTTCATCCAGTGCGTTCGGAAATGTTCCTGTAATTCCTCA
Organism: Ceratothoa steindachneri; assembly: GCA_963969495.1. NCBI lineage: Eukaryota > Metazoa > Arthropoda > Malacostraca > Isopoda > Cymothoidae > Ceratothoa > Ceratothoa steindachneri. The sequence continues at coordinate 12,985,810 of OZ018329.1, read as the reverse complement.
TTTTGCTCTACTTTCTTGTTCTGTATTTTCAGGCTTATTTCTTCTTTTGGCTGTGATCCGCGTAATTTCCTGAATTGTCTCCAGAATTTCCTTGGATCCTTTTCTATCTCCATTTTGCCTATTATTTTATCCCAGAGCCTGCCTGAATTTTCCTTGATGAGGGTGTCTATCCTCCTTCTAATTATGATAATGCTTTTGTACCTTTCGATCATATTACCCGATACCCTGATTTCATTTATTACGTTTTGAAATGCATGCATTCCATCTTGGATCTCTTGGGGCCATCCAAGTGCAGGTATGGTTCTGTATTCTATTGTTGGGGTGTGTAAACTGTCCGCCTCTCTAATTTTTCTAGTAATTAACTCTAGTTGGGCATCTATTTCCTCTTTACTTTGGTTGTTAAGGGATCCGGTTTCTATTGTGTTTAAGTATTGTTTGTATCCATTCCAGTTTGTTTTGCTGGTTGCTTTTCTTGTGATATTTTTATTTGGATGGGCGAAGTTGAGATTGTGGTAATTATGCTTAAATGATCAGAGGGAGTTGCGGGACCTGGCTGTGTGTGATGATTTAAATTGAAATTTTGATTAGTTAAAATAATATCTAGGGTAGTCGAGGCTCGGACTGTGAGATACGTAGGGAAGTCAGGTCCTTCTCTGTTTAATAGGCCTCTTTGCATCAGGAGTTGTAGGGTTTTTCCTGTTCCGTTTGTATGGGTCACTGTGTACCATGCTTCCCTGCACCTTGTATTAAGGTCTCCGTCTAGAAAGGTTGAGGCTTGTCTACGGAATAGCTTGATGAAAGTGGGTATTGGTAGGTACGAGCGTCTAGGGGGTTGGTAGGCCCCGGCTATGACCAGGTCACCTGTAGTCATTTTTATTTTCACATCTAAAAATCATTCCTATAGCCCTTTTATTTCGGTAAAGTGTATACCTTTTTTAATGCCTAGGGGAACTCCCTCATATCTTGGCTGTGAGTGGTTTGTTGTTAAGAATTTTTAGTAAGGGATTTTTATTTTTTCGGTATTTGTGGATATGTCATGTTCTGTTAAAATGATTAGGTCTGGATTTTCCTTTCTTACTATGTTGGAGTAGATTAAGCGTTTTTCTTTCCAGCCGTTAACATTCAAGGTGAATATTTTAAGCTTACGTTGATACGTGTCCATTGCTGTTATGTTTGCTTGTGTTCTCTACCTGACTTTGCCTTTTCTGGTCGGCCTGGGGATTGAGTGCGTCCATTTCTTTTCTTTTTAAATTCACCGCATGAGATATTGCTGCATGATTCTGGAGCGATGAATAACATGCCATGTGTCAGTGCGTTGTGAACTTGGGTTTCGTCTGCGTCTGCTTCATATTCCCATCTAAATTTACCCTTGACTAGTCCGTCGACTATTTCCTTCTTCTTGTATTGCTTAGGAATGGGGTAAGCATGAGATCCGTAAATTTTGATGTTCGAAGTATTGGGTGGTCAATTTTGATTTTTGTTTTTCTGAGGTCACTTTTGCGCTTTCTTCTTCTGATTCGGTATCCATTTCACTTTTGTCATCTTCTTCTACTTGGCTAGTAGTTTCATTTGGAGTCATATTTATTTTGTACAACTCATTCGAGGGTGGGTTCTCCGGGAACCACATTTTATTTAGCCTGTTTTTCTCAAGCATGGTGTCGAGTTCGGTTGCATATGAACCTGGGTTCGCTATGTTGACAAAGTGTGCATGCATTATGTACAGTATTAAGTCAGGCCTCATGGTGCCCTCAATATTGACCCTTGTGGTCTCTGCGGTGGGTGCAGATATGTTTCTGTTAGCTGTTGCTGCAGCGTAGGAAGTTTTTTCTCTTTTCTTTCTCTACGTTGATTTTGGCTTTCTTTTTCCGAATAAGTTGCTTTTTAACTGGGCATGACATGGCCAGAGTTCTATGTCCATTACCGCAGTTCAAGCATTTTTCTCTGTGCTTCTGCACTCATCCCATTTGTGTTACTGGCTTGAGAATTCATAGCAAGCTTTACCTTTGAAGGTAGCCTCCTTGTTTATGTGCTTGTCTAGCGAGGCGCATGTGAAGCACACTTGCACTGAGACGAATGTTTCCCTTTCTATCTGTTCGGGGGAGATTTTTGTGTAAAATGCTAGGAGTCCTTGCTTGGTGGCTTTCTTTGCGATTTCTGTCGATCGGAAGATCACTTTAAAAACGTGGCTGTGATCCTCTCTATTCTGGTCCTAGAATTTTATTACGTCTTCGACTTTTGCCCATTCTTGCTCTCTTTCTAGTTCTTCTTTTATCTTTTAGGCTGTATGTTTGCCTACCCATGGGATATAGGACCACTCCTATATCCGCATATATGCCCTTCAGCGTCTGTTCCCGAGAGGGTTTCTCCCGGCCGGGGAGGATGCGAAGTTGAACCCTCTTCGCTCCTTCTCGGTCGTCCATTGCGGTTGGGTTGCTGTCTCCTTCAAGTGGGTTCTGGATGTTTGTCGCTGTATTTCCCTTACTGTAGGGTCCGATTCTTCTTTTTGGAAGGGTTTTAAGTGCTGCGACATCCTCGTTGCAAGCAAGTTTCCATGAACATGAACTCCCGGATGGGATAGATGAATGATGGTGGGTGAACCCGGGGAGGCCCCTCAGACAGGTGAAAAGTGGCGGACTTAATGATGGGTGGTGATAGAGTCAACTACCACCGCCCGGGGGTACCGCCTCATTTGGGGTTTAGTTATCGATGCTGCTTCCAACTTACACAGGGACGGTTGCACGTCCCCCTGTGGTCGTGGCCGAAAACTACCCTGAGAGATTAGAGCGAACTCTTCCCCAAAACTTTCAGCATCGTCTCGTAACAGGGTGGACTCTTCCGTAGAGTTCCACAGTGTGCTAATCCTCAAACCTGCTTTCCTTTACGTCTCCAATTATGTCTATCAAAGTAGACCGACATAGTTGGAGCGAGACTAGATAAAGGGCAGTTCAGTTCATTTCCGCTCCCTTGCCCCGATAAGGGGGCCACGGGGAAGATTAGCCAGACATGGGTGGCTCCATAAATTATCTTCGATTTCTGGAGTCCCCGTAGGTAAAAAATGTGGCAACTTCACGTTTTTGGCGTGGCTGTCCTTTTCCTTTCACGCCTTTGCTGGTGATAAACTTGTTCAGAGAGCTTGAGAAGAGATTCGTTTCATACGATGAGTCTACGGCGAATGTACTCTGGACTGTGTACTACTCTGTACTCACGGCTGAGACGCGAGTAGTGTTCATCTTTTTATAGTCAGTCGTGACGTTTTATAACGTCATTGACCTTGCGCCGGAAAATTGTTCATTTATCATATATATATATATATATATATATATATATATATGTTACTAATATTTTTTTACGTGTAAAGGGTATTTTTATTCTTCTCTAGTTTTCGATCTTAATTCCAATACACGCTGATAGCTTACTATTGCTCTGAATATATCTGTAATTGCATAGGCATTTTTTATATGAAATGGCCTGTAGGTTTGTTAGTTAGGTTGTCTAGTTTAATGCTATTATGATATTAGGATTCGTGTACATTTATATTTTCTATCTAAAATATCCCTTCTATTTTCAAATATTTTTCTTTACTTCCTTCCAGCCTCTCCGAGAGCTCCCTACGTGCAAGTCGAAGGCAGAACGCAAACGGGTATCATCTTGAAATGGAGTCCTGGGTACACCGGTGGAGCGCCCGTCTGTTCCTGGAATGTATCTTGGAGGCTCCTAGATGGAAATGGCAACTGGCAAACAAAAGAACTCGGCGGATCTCATTTTAAGCACACAATCAAGAAACTTCAATGTGGTTCTGACTACCAGGTGAAGATTGTTGTTGTTTAGGTACCGGTTTACCAGCGATTCACTCCGTCTGATGCGGATCAGACAATCTCCGAAAGACCCCGTTTATCATCCCCCAAGAAAACCAAGACAATTCACGCTTGCAGCCTCTTCTAGAGCTGAGCCAATTTTCAAGTCAAAGCGGCTGGTTTAAAGCAATCAATATACTCGTATTTATTTAGAGCTAAAAAGTGGTACAAATTTAATTTCAATATATTTTTTTCCCATTTTTAAATATGCATTTAGTATTTTTCTATATGAAATGATGTGGAACCAATCCCTCGTTCAAATATTTATTAACGCTTATGACAAAGGGTTGTTTCCGCAATTTTCTTTGGTTATTTATTATTTATTTTACCGTACTCACTTCCTGTGTACATTTAATTACTCTTTTTGTAGAAATCTTCGTTCTTTGTTCAAATCTAAACAAGTTTTATACATATTCGGTCGAATTCGGAGCAAAGCTCGATTTTGTCGCATTTCGCCTCACCACCCCCAAAAATGAACAAAGCACAAAAAATACTTCAAGACAAAATAACTTGTGCTACATAACTTAAATTTCAATTTTAAAATTACTATTTTGTGAAATTACACAAACCTTTTGTACCTTCTTAACATTGCGTGGGTGAAGCCCTCCCCCCATTATTAGGTATGTACAATTCGTGGGTGCGGTTACACCCAATACATAAGAACATAAGAACATAAGAAAAGAAGGAGACTGCAAGAAACCATTCATGGCCTACACTTGGCAGCTCCTGTTCCAGTCAACACACAAAAGATTCCTTACCAGAGAAAAGTCATCAACATTGTCACCCTTTACAGGAGTTCGTCAGATCTAATCTACAATATACATAAAATGCATCCAGAGGATTATGTCTATTCATGCAACCGCAAAATATAATCTCCCCACTCCTTAGAAAAATATATACATATGTACATAAAAAAAGTCAGTCCCATCTAGCAGCTTCATCCATATATTTATCTAATCTATTCTTAAAACTAGCCAGAGAGGAGGCTTCTATCACATGTCTAGTGAGCCTACCATCTACCATTCATCTACCATACGATTTGTAAACCAATTCCTCCCAATCTCCTTCCTAAACCTATACTTATCAAGCTTAAACCCATTGCTACGTGTCCTGTCATGTTGACTAAGTATAAGAACCTTACCCAGATCCCCTTTATTATATCCTTTTACCCATTTGAAGACTTCAATCAATTTCCCTCTGACTCTTCTCCTTTCCAATGTATGTAGATTTAGTTTTCTGAGCCTTTCACCATAAGGTAAGTTCCTTAGCCCACCAATCATCTTTGTCATCCTTCTCTGCACAGACTCAAGCAAATTAATATCCTTCCTATAATATGGTGATCAAAATTGTACTGCATAGTCTAGATGAGGCCTAACTAGCGCCAGATACAGTTTTAGAATGACTTCAGCACTCTTATTGCTTACACTCCTCCTAATGAATCCCAATATCCTATTAGCTTTATTCTTAGCATTTAGGCATTGCTTTCTAGGATGAAGGTCTGAACTTACCAAAATACCCAAGTCCCTCTCACAATCGGTCCTCCCTAAAATTCTCACATTTAATTTATAACTATTCAATGGATTATTTCGACCTATACTAAGTACACTACATTTGTCTATGTTAAACTTCATTTGCCATTTCTCGGCCCAATTGGACAGAATGGTCAATTCCTCCTGCATTACAACAGCATCAGAATCAGCCCTAATGGCCCTACCTAGCTTAGTATCATCAGCAAATTTACTCAGGTCACTACTTATACCTATGTCAAGATCATTAATATAAATTAAGATAGCAAGGGATCCAAAACAGATCCTTGAGGAACTCCACTGCTAACACACCCCCACTCAGATTTAACTCCATCTATACTAACTCTTTGCTGTCTGTCACCAAGCCATGACTGAATCCACCTAAATATACTGCCATCGATCCCGTGTGCTTTAACTTTGCTCAGAAGCTGTAAGTGTGGCACTCGATCAAAAGCCTTACTAAAGTCCAAGTATAAAATATCATAGTTTTCATCATTATCTGCTGCTTCATACACATTACTATAAAAAGACAGCAAATTAGTCAGACAGGATTTACCCTTACTAAAGCCATGCTGTGATTCTTTTATCAACTTATGCTTATCCAAGTGATCTCTAATATTCCTTGCTATAATAGATTCCATCATTTTCCCTACCACTAATGTCAAACTTACTGGTCTGTAATTAGACATATTTGTTTTATCCCCTTTCTTAAATATAGGTATCACATTGGCTTTCTTCCATGCCACTGGCACAATGCCACTCTCCAATGATTTTCTAGAGATGCATGCTTACATTCTTTCAAAATTCTAGGAAAGACCTCATAAGGACCGGGTGTTTTACATACTATTTTTGATTTTATGAATTTCCTTTGTCACTATCTCCTTTGTGATCAAGATATCCTTTAATTTCTCTGCATCATTACCCCGAAAGATCCAGCCACTGAGTCCCTATCACTCACTAATTCTCCATTGGAATCTATAAGTGGGCCTATTTTATCTCTGACCTTAGTTTTGTATAATTGATAAAAACTTTTAGGATCTTCCTTTGCCCTATTTGCCACTTTAATTTCATAATTTCTTCTTGCTACTCTAATTAACTTTTGAACATCTCTTGCTAGTTCATTATATCTCTGCCTTAAGTGATCGTCTCCAATTTTTATTTTCCTGTATATGCCCTTTTTAATGCCAATATAATGCTTAATTTTATCTGTCATCCATTTTGGGTCATTATTTTTAGTCCTAATCTCCTTATATGGAATGTTAATCATCCCACCTGTAATTAATTGCTCAATTATTCTTTCATACTCCTCTTCAATTGTAATCTCTTCCTCCTGGTGATTATTGTCTCCACTAACTGATATCATTGAATCTATTCCTGATTTTATTTCATTGCCTGGTTTCTGTACAACTGCCTCCAGGTAAGTCCTTAGCCCATTATAATTTGCTCTTCTAAAGTCAGGAATTTTAACAGTGTTCATGCTACTATCAATACCATTCCATTTCATCTTGAATCTAATTTCACAATGGTCACTATTACCCAAATTTCCTCCAATCTCAGTATCTTTAATAACTTCTTCCCTATTTGTCAGAACTAAATCCAGTATATTATTACCTCTAGTGGGTTCATTAATAATCTGCCTCAGAAAATTATCTTGGACAACATTAAAAAATTCCTCAGCCTCCTGATCACCCACAAGAGCTTCCCAGTCTATATTTATGTAATTAAAATCGCCCATTATACACGCATGCTTACTTCTACATGCCCGTTCAATCTCCTGCCACAGAAGATTTGAAGCTTCCTTACTAAGATTTGGTGGTCTGTATAATAATCCTATGACAAGCTTGTTTTTACCTTCTTTTACATTAGCCATAATGACTCTGTGTTATCATCTAATCTAATTGTACTGTTTACACAACACTGGAGATTATCTTTAATATAAATAATAACCCCTCCTTCTCTCTTCCTATTCCTATCTGTATGGAACATGTTAAAGCCCTCAATCTCAACCTCAGGTTTAAAGTGATTACCTGCAAAATCAAGCCATGACTCTGTTATCGCAATTATATCAAAATTCTCTTCACTCGCTAACGCTCTTAAGAGATCTATCTTATTCCTTATACTCCGACCATTTGTGTAGTATATTTTTAAGGTTTTTTATTATTTCCATCTTCATTGCATTGTGCTTTTTTATTGCTAGTTATCTGCTCATTCACTTGTGCATTAGTCCCCCTATAACGCATCAGTATGCCCTCTCCCCTAGCTACTCCTCTATCTCTGCATCCCTTCCATTTCCTACACCTGTCCTCTATTCCTGTTATTCCCTTACCTCTAACAGCTTCTAGTTTCCCACCTGTAAGGACCTAATCACACTATTCAGCTCCCCCCATAGAACCTCAACACCTGCCCGACTAAGATGGAGCCCATCCATCGCATACAACCTCCTATTCCCGTTGTTTTTAATTAAGTCGTAATATAAACAACTCTAAAAAGCAGAAAAGAAGCACCGAGTTTGCCTCCTTTTGCCTTACGACCACCAAAAATGAAGAGCGTGTTTGGATAAATAACCGCGAGAGATGAAAGAGGCGAATCACACCGTGTTCTCCCCAAAATTTTCATTGCACGATTTGGGTCACTGTGAACTTCTTTTACGAGGTGTTCGAAATATAATTCACATACACTATAAGTCCTAATGCAAAGCTTTACAATCCAAAACAGATGCATATGACAATAAAGGTGACGTCACTGCACCAATATTTTGCCCCTGTGACGTCATCTCAATTAAGAAGGAGAGGAAAATATTGAAATTCAAACTGTTATTATATTAATAGTAACATTGACTGTTCAATAAGTTCTAAATAGATGGATTTGCAAAAATATTCTTGGCACAAATGGAGTAATTAAATTTACTTTTAAGCGATTACCGTTTTCTAAATATTACCCTTTTCTTTTCTGAATGTTTAATTAAAGACTTTATTTAAGATATTGGCCGATCTTCAAAAGTCGTTATACTGATGGTATATACACGAACGTACTGATATAATCTAGTAACTCTCTTAAGTTGCGAACGTACTAAGTCGTTTAATTATATTTGTGAAAAAAGCGATTTGTTATTTGAGTTAACATGATAAAATTTCGTTTCAAACATTCAATGGCGAAGAAATCAGTCGCCGTAACTGGGAAAGTTTATTGAACGCCACTAATTACGAGAACATTCACCATACTAAAGATGAGAATGGGTTGTATGTTCTTGGCTCTAGTATCCTTTACTTATCCAATTATGACTGTTTTTTTTTATTCATTGTAGTTGCCATTTTGGCTGGCTTCCTATTATGCATTTCTCCTTTCCTATTTCAAAAAGTTTGGCCAATTCTGATTTACCAAGTTCTGAAATTGTGTGTGAAGGTACGGAATTCTAGATTGGCCTCAACCAAAACCTTGGGGTCCCATTTCTGCTTTGGGGTAACATAGGAATATCAAAAGGTTACTTCTCTTCTTATAGGAGATTCTAGTATTCTATTAGGAGGGCTCCTGAACAGAAGAGTAGGTTGTGCTGCGAAAGGAGAAGAATAATAGCGGTGCTGCAAATAGTTATGTGCGTGGTGATGTGTTCTGAGTTACCTGAAAGCCTTATGTCCGCGTTCGCCTAGATGGAACCCACGCCTAGACACTAGAAATATAACACCTTTTCGATAAAAGTGTAGTTCCCTAAAGTTGGAAGATAAAGAAAAGTTGGTAGATCACGTATTGGAAAAGCACCGAAACAGTCTCTTTCATTTTTATGCGGGTATGACACTGTTTGGATGCATTTTGGATTATTTATTTTGGAATTTATTGTAAAGGAGCAGCATTAAACAGACCAAAATCCCCCCAAAATGCCAAGAAATACTATGTTCCCCAAAATGCTTTTAGGCTCGTTAACTCTATTCACTTTTTATGCGCATAATTCTATTGTTTTCTTTTCTACCATAGAGATACAACGTTTGCAATAATATATATATATATATATATATATATATATATATATATATATATATATATATATATATATATATATATATATAATCTAATTTATATAGATATAAAATAATATCTATTCATATCTATAAGATTTTACGCATCTTGGATGAAGGCTATGTAGCCGAGTCGAAAAATTGCTTCCGATTTTAGGAATGTTAAGCGCAATCGGGGGTGGTTACTTGCCGGATGGGGTCTCGATGGGGGTCGCCTCCATGGTATTTTAAGAAATTACCGATTAGTGTTAAAACGATACCTCAAGATTATCTGGGACGAGATTAAAGGGACAAAGTATTCAAATTTGTAAACCAAGACACTTCTCTTCTTTCAACCAGAATGGGAAGTTATCTTTTGTTTTTAATTGCCCCCAAAACGCTTGAAACCAGGTGCATTTTCACAAATTGAGAACAAATGCTGATATCGACTGAGAGTTGAGTAAAAACAAAGAGATAATAATGATAGATGAGTGAAATAAGGACGTTTTGTTTCAATTACTGAAACTCCTCAGGTTATAGAAATTAAAAATCAGCATCGGTTGTTTTATAGCGATGAAAAATTGATGGGATGAGTGGATGTTAAAATGGCGAGGCCAAAAGTAATATAAACTCTGGCTATAGAAGCTCTTCTTAACATAATTCACGCGGCGTGGAGACCAAACAAAACTTACATCCATATATGCATTTCACCTAAAGCGTACAGAATTGTGTACACATTTTGCTGCCAATCTAAGAAATTTCCTTTACCCAATTCTTCTTTTATATGCTGGCAGCCATTTCGCAAAAAATAATTTGAAATAAAATTGTTAGTACAATAATAATGCAAAATATTTATTGTTACATTGTTCACTTACGCTGTAAACTTATTTTTTACAGAAAATTGAAAAAGTACCAAATTATCGAAGCGTGGTACCAAAAGTACGGTCGCACACCCAAAGATCTTGAATGCGAGCCTGGCATGACGCGAAATTATTTCAATTTCTCCCTCGGCTCATAAAAAGTCCGCGCTTCTTGTCGTAACGGCTCCCTTGTGGATGAATTTATCTGTTCCGTTTTACATTATTTGCGTTGTAGGTGTAAAACTAAGGGAATGCCTATTTGATATCGTATTTACAAGTTTAATTATTTTATTAGTTATTCCATTATTTCTTTTATGAAGGGTAATGAGATACTATTTATGTGGGATGTATTTTTTTACTTGGAAGGGTGTCGTTTCTAATTTTAGAAGATCGTATGTGCAATTAGTGTAGATCAATAAATTTCACAACTCGCTGCCTAAAGCACCGTGAGGAACGCTTTAGTACCCTTTCAGGGAAGATCAAGTTTCCGTTCAGCCATTTCTAGATAGACTTAAAAAACCTCGGTCGAAATACCATTCTTGATATTTTGACCTATTGTCCTTCTACAGAAAATAGGGACTTATCTACTAATTTTGGGGGGTGTCTACGCTAAACACTCAATGACGTTTGGAAAAATTCATAACTGATGGTGCGGTTAGTGTAAAGTAAAGCAATAAATGGGACAGCCCACTGGACGGAATGAGGGCGTCCCCCAAGATACCTTAAGCAGCGGGCTGTATTATGTATTGTTTTAGACTAACCGCACCATCAGTTGTGTATTTTTTTTAGTGTACATGTGTTAATTTGCAAAATGAGGCTGTTCGTTTCCATTTTTCGCTGACCTCACGTAGACCATTGATGGTCAATTAGAGTTTGGGAGTGTTTTAAATCGTTAATCTTTGGGAAGTCTACGAGTATTTTTTCTCCTAAACTTGATAGGCTCTCGAGGTAGGCAAGCGTTCCTTCACCTACAAGAAATAAGAAAGGGTCTAACCTAAATCTGCCTCCAAGTCTGTATTGGTGGCGGCAAACAACACAAAATCCCATTTTGACTCTAACCTGAGCACAGAGAGCTTTCGTTAGCATATAAAATATGGCGTTGGACTTCTAACGCTTAGGTGCCACGGGTAATTTAAGCTAGAGTTGGCACAAAACTTCAGTTTACGGATGCAACTGGGAGCCTATTGTGGGATGGCGTGAACTTAGCTGTATGGCCAGGTTTAACCTTACACACATCATCACGCATATAGCTAATCACAACACTGTTGCCTATTCCTTCCCCAATTTTCACACACAAAACATATCCACTCTTCCATCCCGGAGCCTACCGAAAGTTATCTATACCCAGACCCCCCGGACGAGGAACAGGTGTCCCAGCCTAATGGGTCGCATGTTGGTGCTAAAACTAGTACTACCTTGCCACTTGCCCCACAACGAAACTCGGCCGCTGGTGCTCCCGGTTTTTCGAATGGTAATAATAAATCGGATTTTTATGCTAATTTGTATCATGTTCCCAATTGAAAAGGGACGGATAGCAGAAGTAACTAATTGACTGGACTTAAGGTTGCAGTGGGTTCGATCCCGCTGAGATAAATAATTTAGGAAAATTAAGTACCCCCTAAAGTGGCCATTCAGCCACATAGAAAATAGAGTTTAGCTATGGAGAAAATATTTGGTCTCGTTTTAAAGGGAATTTCTCTGTATTAAATTTAATTGACGACCATCGAGGGGATCTCTGCCAAAAAGTTGGTAAAGAGAGATCTGTAGAGAAGGTGAAGATGAAAGAACTGAAAATGCATCAAGGATATATACCCGCAGATCCTTTGCGTGTATTGGGTCTGGTAGAACACGAAATTTTCCAGATGTCATCTACGACATGCTGGCCACTGCTACACCTGATCCCTCCTTGTAGAGTACTGTGTCCTAGAGGGGGGTCATTCCTCCAGTTTTTAGGTGTAGCAGGGCCTTTATCCTTGCCACCCCCTCCCTTGGGGGTATATTAAAGTGAGCATAGCAGATAAAAAACCGCTTAAAGTTCCCCGGTCCCCTTGATCCCCTCTTTCTTTCCTTCTTCATTACCCCATTTTCTTTCATTGGTCGCAACCATAACTTTTTTACTTTCATGCAATAGAAGAGGCGATAATTAATACCTGCTCAAATAATAGCTAGCTAACAAATACCTCTACAATTAATAGCTATTTAATCAATAGCTATCCATTAATTAGATCCGTGATTAATAGCTCTTTAATTTATAGCTACCTAATAAATAGGACCGTAATTAATAGCTTCACAATTAATAGTTCTTTAAATAATAGATACATAATAAATAGCTCCGTGATTAATAGCTCCCAAATTAATAGTATTTTATCATCTTACAGGTTTACGTCACGGCCAAGACGAGAGTCGGTGTTTCCCCTCCCTCTTCGCCCCTGGTGATTTCAGCAGCGGGGGGACACCCTGTTGCTCCTCCAGCAGGGCAGGCAGCAACCGCAAACGCCACCCACGTCCGTGTATGGCTGGACCGGTGGGCAGACGGTGGATGTACAATTACTCACTTTATGCTGGAGAGTCGCGAGGCTGGTGAAAGGGGGTGGATCACAGGTACGTAGCATATGACCAGAATGGTTGTCGCGGGTAGAATTCGAAACACTCAGCCTCTCCATCACCGTTTCATTGTTCCTTCCAAATTTCCCACCAAAGATACTTCTAAGAAATGGATTCCGAAGTTAGATAAGCTTTAAAACTACGTTGATGATACTATTTAAGTTAGGGAGAAAGAAGTTTATAGGTTGTGATAGATATAACCTTACAGCAAAGGTTCTGTACTATGCCCCACTGACCTTTCAAATCGACATCGATCACAGTGACTAGTAACCTGGGACCCCAAGACAGCTACGATCTCAGACATCGCGGTCGATCGGGAACTCGATTGAGGCTGACGGCACACAACGGCGCTGGAGTTACGTCGACGATAATTCAAGTGCGAACGCCCTCGGGTCTTGAAGTACCGACGGAAGGAGGAAAGGATACGACCCATACTCTTCTTCGGGATCCTCGAATGGTGGCATATGTCGCGGCCTCGATAGTAGCACTTGCCCTCACAAGCATCCCCCTCATTATATTCCTACGGAAAAGTAAGTTGATCATTATTATAGTAATTACAAATTAATCGATCTAGTTTATATAGCGGGGTTTGGAAAAGTCCTGTTACACTCGTTACGGCGCTTTGAATAAAAGACACAATGAAAGTTTTGATGCAGTTAGACTCGTTTATATTCTTTTAACACTGAGATGTTCTTCTTCCTCGCGAGTGCAGTCATTTTGAGCTTCGGAGCACTTTCGAAGACCTTTCTCGCAGCCAAGCGGTTTACAACTTGAGGTTCGCCTGAATGAGGTCGATCTCTGAGGTCTTCCCCCTTGTTGAGCCTCTCCGCGGCTCTCTGGTCATTCGGCTGACGTTGAGCCGCTTGGCGTTGTCGGACTTGTTGTGAGGCTCGCTCGCAGGAGAGTAGAGATGTCAATTCTTTTCACTTCCAACTCGACACACCTGAAAAAGTAGAAGTTATTTTTTGACTGAACATTTTCGATCACACACGTGACAACTCTCGAAAGATAAAACAATCAGTTGTAACAGAACTTTGGCAAAACCCTGTCTATCAGGGTGCCTCTCATTTTGGAAGTGTTGATTTGTTTTGAGGTTGCGTCCCTTTAACTTATTCCAATACAAAACACATATCAAAAAATTTGGGGATTAATCACTATTCAGAGGTGGTCCCCGATTATTAAAATTCTTAAAATGTAGCTAAAATTTATTTAATTAATATTTAAAATTACGAGCAGTTGTAAAGTATACCAAACATATGTTTTTAATTTATTATTATCAAATTTATGATGAAATCAATTAAATCAATATATTAGAGATAATTGAAAGGTTTATAGTTAAAAAAATATTGCTTGATAAATAAAATCAACCTGTAAAAACATTTCATGAAGAATAAGTGTTCCTCTACCATAATTCAAAGATATGTGACTAGGTATCACTATATTTACACAGTTTGTTATTAGTTTTTAACCCCCCCCCCAAAAATTAATGAAAAAAATAGAATTTATGCTCTTATAACACATATTGGGAAGTTTTCTTTTTCTAATCCTTCTATTTGTCACAAAGAATTTAATTTAGTTCAATGGAAAATGGACTTGACACGTTTCATGATCTTTGTGTCTAGCAGTGGCTTCACTAAGGCAGGGAGGGGGTTTGTGCGATGGTGGAGCAGAAGTTTATTATTTTTTTTCTAAAAAAAAATGTTCTTTTAGCTATAACGACAAAAACATTTTTCCTAAGTCCATACTTACATGTATCAATATACCTACAAGGCTAAACCTCTATACTAATATATTTTTTGAAGCATCCAATGCGCTCCGGTCAAAGTTAGCATTATTACCTAATTTCAATGACGCTTCAAATCCCGTGGTCTCGTTTGCGGACTCTCCAAGCGCGCGCTGTCGTTTCGTGCATCCGAGGCCACGCATTGAACCCGCAGAATAACCAAAGCGCTCTATTCCTTTAAAATGAGGTAATTGAAACCAGTTCAAGAATACAGACTGAAGAACGAGGAATTAGAGATCTTTCATTTTTCTTTTCTCATCTATATAAAGTCTTGGAAAACATCATCACTCCCTATAGAAAACCCATTTAATGACTGGCCCCTTATAAGGTCATCGATTGATTATCCTAACAAAAAGATTTCCAATACAACTAAAAACGCTTTCTAACCACTTATGATACCTGCCTAGAAAAGTAACTGCTTTTGCTTTCTTTGATGAGGGAATAACTATAAATGCGATGAATTGCATGGTAAAGGTATTAGAACAAGGGTGGGGAAACCCTCGCCCCCGAGCCCAATTTTCATTTTCCCCTGAGTGATATATTTGTATGCATAAATTTTCAATACTGAAATTTAAATAATATTTGTATGTCCAATTTCCGTCGTGACAGGCAATAAAAATGTTGCGTATTTTTTTTTAGATATTAATGCATGAATATATCGCACAATGTAATAAATTTAATTAAACATTTAGATAGATACAAGAGTCAAATTTTATTTATCGCTCGCAGACTTCTTTCATTAGAAAATTTCTCCACGGGTTCAAAAAGTTTCCCCACCCCTGTATTAGAACATGAGTCCACTGCTACACCACCCAAGCATTCTAGTATTCCCGAATCGACTATCTGCTCTGGTGAAGAACTAAACAAACTTGTTACAAGAAATACTAGAAAATTCTTTACTAAACTGAATTTGCCAGAAGAATTTCGGAATGAGAAACCCAGCACTTGGACATCCAGCTGTGAATATGAAAGGGCCAGAGCTATTGTTCCAACTATATCTTCTGTAAATGACTGGGCAGAACATGCAGTAGCTATGGTTCAAGAGCTGAATCATAAATTGACAGTAGGGAAAGAACAACTTCAGTTCCTGCTCGAAATTGTTGCAAAATAACGCCAGTCACCCAGTTCCATCAAAAACTTTCTCAAAATATAACCATCAATGAGATGCACTGTAAAATACATCATATTGTATAATCATTGTATAATGTATATTAAATAAATATTTTATAAGGAAATAATGATAAAGTAATTAAAGTATGTAAATAACATTGACGTTTTAAATTAAGCTTGTTGTTTGCATATACAAAAAAAGAAACAAAACGATTTTGGTTAGGGGAAAATGGATTGGGATAAGGAAGCCTTGAGGATTAAAGTATCGATTATAAAAACATCAAGGATAGGTTAGGAAAGGACCAATGATAAATAAGAAGGCCTCTACTTATAAAACGAATCAAAATAAAAATGAAAAAGGGAGGAATTATGTATATAATGAGTATAATCATAGATCAGGGGCTATTATGCCATAATTGCAATATTTACTTGCTGTTGGCGACCATATGAGCCAATATGTTTGAACTTTAAGATTTTATGCTAATTGGAACTATTTTAGTGGAGGGACAAAAAATAAATAAAAGAAGACAAATATTTATTGAATTATTGCATGTTAATGAGTTGAGTTTCCGTCCCTCGAGCTTTGATATTCGATCAAATTAGTAAAATCATTACAAGTATGGATTAAATGAATACTTTTATGCAATTATAATCTATTTCGTATATTTGTTTGGAAAAATAAATGTTTGAATCTTTTTTCATTCCAGAAATAGTTTTTTCCAAAGAAAAGTGTGCAACTATTGTTGCCTAAAATGTGAAGAGATAGTTGTTAAGGGTATTTAATCAAGCGGCACTATCTTTAGGATCCTTATTGACTTTAAAAAGAATGGTTACACTCCTGTGAAGAAGTGTTCTGGATGCGAAAGTGCTTTAAATGAGTGCCAAGATCGCCTCCTGGTAAGGTCTATATTCAAGGATCGGATTGCTTCTAGTGCAATGCTTGCTCAAGATTTCAAAAAAGGTCTCAAGTCGAGAGAGACTGCGAAGAAGTCTCATCTCACCAAAAAGCAACAGACGAATATGTTCAATTTTTGTAGTAAATATAAACAATGGACTAATGAAGAATGCGGTTAAGTGATTTTCTATGATGAAGTTCCCTTCCGCTTGTTTGGGGCTTCTGAATGTTCCTTCGTTATGAGGAGAAAAGGAGAGCGCTTTCACGAGTCCCGCGTCGGGCCCACGGTGAAGCATTCGAACACACTCCATCTCTAGGTATCCTTCTCATCTAAGAGAACTAGATCACTAACACTTTTGTCCAAGAACACGCCATTAACTCAAAATGGTATCAAAACGTGCTTCATCAGCACCTTTTTTTCAACAGTTCAGGACTAATTTGAGCATGATAACTGTATTTTTCAACCTGATGCAGAACCTTATCACAAAAGTTAAAGCAATGACAAATTTCTTGGTTGAAAATAACATTGAACTTTTGAGACAGTGGCACGGGAAATCATCCAATTTGAACCCAACAGAGAATTTGAGGCGATAATCAAACTGCCTTCTGATTGTGAGCAGTTTAGAGTGCTTATTGAACAAAATAAGCAATATATATATATATATATATATATATATCATAAAAAAATTGAAAAAAAGAAAGAAGCAGATTCTCCAAGAGAATGAAGGAACACAAATGCGACTTGCGCCGTGGAAGACTTTCTTCTAGTTTGTTTCTCTGAATGTAAAATGAAAACTCTTTGATTGACATTGATAATGCAAAAATAATTTATAATTATCACAATTATATATATAGGCGTCTAACAAAATCAACTCTTATAAAGAAAATTCCAAACTTAAATACTTCTGATGGGCAATTCAACACTAATCCCTTGGTAAGCAAAAGATTTGTCCTTCCTCTACTAAAAAATGCCACTGCTTTCCCATACCGCCCTCCCCCTAATTACATTCCTAATTGTAAATTTGTGTCTCTCTAGGTTAAGCATCTCTGTATTCATTAGTTTACCAGCGATTGAAGATGACGGAGCTCTCTGTTGAAACCTAGTTTTGAAAATAAATCGATCTTACACTGTTTTTTTCCTGCGTAGAAAAAAAATATATATATATATATACATATATATATATATATATATATATATATATATATATATATATATTCATCACTTCACTAACTCTATAGTTTAAGAAAGGGATTTTTTGAGTATTTGAATAATAATTTCATCTTTGTTTGGTTATGACTTATGACTTATGGCCACTGGAGGCGGGAGGAATTTATTGTCTGGGTTATGGAGAGACTTGCAGCCGACAAAAATCTTTGCAAAGAAAAGCATATTTCAGTGACGAGCGAGGCTCACTTCCACTTGAGTGGGTTTTTATATTAGCAGAAATGCTGGATTTTGGGAAATGAAAACTCGAATAGTGCAAGAGCGTGAAATGCATCCACTGAAAGCGACCTGTGTGGTGTCGTTTTTTGGTGGGTGGAGTGCTTGGACCATTCTTCTTTGAAGATGATAAGTAGAATGCAGTCACCATTAATGGAGAACTTTACCTAAACATGATTAGATCTACTCATCTATGGTTAAACTTAGTAGATACAGAGATTGAGAACCTCTGGTTTCAGCAGGATGGAGTGACCTGCTACACTTTGCGCCAAACCTTTCAAATTCCACGCCATTTATAGAACACTTTTTACAAGCGAAATTAATATAACAAAGTAATATATACGAAAAAAATAAATAAAGCCCCGCCTCTAACAAAAAAAATCAACAATAAAGAACTAGGGGAGGGAGGGTAAAAGCACATCAAGATTTTATCAGGAGCAGGTATATATATATATATATATATATATATATATATATATATATATATATATATATATATATATATATATATATGTGTGTGTGTGTGTATGTGTGTATGCGAATTATTAGGATCTATAGCCAGAGATGCATTATTTTTGTTTTTGAGAACGCGCTCAAGGCGTCTCGCGAGAATTATATTTAGAGTGTCTAAGAGTAGTAAAAGAGCACTGAGATTCCTTTCATTTATTCCTCCGATGCGTCTTTTGACAATAATCTGCCATTTTCAAAGATACTGGTAATGGAATAAAAAAAAGATATAGTAAGAGGGAGAGAAATGTCGATCGTTACGCTCTCTTTACACGTATGCACGGACACACATGCTTTTGCTGTTGAGGATAGCGACTGTCAGTAGACCCTATTTGGATAAACCCTCACAAGTCCAGGTGGCCCCTGGTGCGGGGACTGTCAGCCAAAGTCAAGGAAGGTAGAAATGTAAAAAGGTTGAGGTGTCAAAAAGAAAGATTGAGGAAATAAATTGATCAAAGTTGATTTCCATCTTTCAGTTGATGGGGCAACCGAATGGAATAATTCCATGATTGGACTAACTGTTTGATGTTGAATCTGAAGCACGGATAATTATTACGTTTCATATTCTTGTATTTTTTATTTGCGTTCTTCGTACAACTTCTTTCAAATATGACGTGGAAACTGTATAATTTCTGTCCACTATTATTCGTTCATGCAAGAATGAGTATATTGTGCCATTCACGCTATTATCTGTATTTTTCTTCTGAGGTACATAGTTTCTTACTGTTTTGCTTGTGTATTGTTTAAGATTTTGCGATTTTTATTATGTATGTATATTTGCCTTGTTTAAAAAGGATGGCTTATTTAGGTTGCTAGCACTGTACATAGACGACACTTTTATTGATACTTTTAAAACCATCTTGGCCCTTCACTTATTATTAGTAGCCTTATTATTTTGAACTCCTGCATGATCTTTATCAACTATCCACTTGCAATTAGCTTTGAAATTAACTACTTATAACTTGCACATGCATATCATTCCCTTTTTTTCACTTTTTGTATCGGTTGTGTTTTACCAATCGAGTAGTCCTGATCGGATGTCAATTAAATGGCCCTTTATTTGGTAGGTTGTGAAACTTTTTCGGTTTGTTTTTCGGGATCATAAACATTTGTATACTTCGATTTGGGGGTCAATTTCTGGATTGTGTGCGATTGGAGCTATAATTTATTTGTTCATTTTGATTAATTAACTTCTTTTTGTTCATGTAAATAATAAATCTTCCTTCTTTCTCAGCTAGATTCTTCCACCTTGAATTTAGGAGTTGAAAAAGGTTGTTAGCTCTGATAGTGGTGTGTTCTACAAATATTAGCCATTGAGGGAGGGTGGCGATCTTCCTCTAAATCGTTGTCGCTCTTTTTTATAGTTATATTAAGTGGTTCGATTCATGTATCACTAGGTACTACTATATGTTTTCTAAGCTATCTTATCATTGCGTTACTTATAATTTAGGGAGTTATATTTTAAATTCTTTTGAGATCTAGTTTCATTGATTTTGATGCACTATTTTGGGAGTAAGGGGTGTACCTCTTTTCCTATAATTAAAAAACTTTCTCTTGTTTTTTATGCTTAAACATTTAATGTGTATTTGTATAGGAAAAACATTAGAGTCGCTTTATTACTTCTTTTGAATACATTTAATTTTTTAGCCGCTTGAAGTTATTTTTAATGCCAATAATTTGCCTTAAGGAGGATATCAGTAGAGTTGGTCTTCTACATCTATATTTGCTACTTTGTTCTTATTTACAATCCCACTTATATTCGTCTATTTGCAGATTTCAGTTATTGTTATCATTGCATAAAATCATTAATTCTGTATGGACTTAAGACAATTTGCACAATGTCGTTTTCGTAATAGATATCCATACAGTCAGTCATTCTAGGTGGCGGTAGATCTGCTTTGTATATGGAATACAGCCAAGGGCTAATGCTACCCTCCTTGAGGGTGTTCTACTTCCAGTAGGGCTCTCAGCAGACCAAGTATCTTTTGTATGTTTATTTACCATTCTTCCTGATATGTCATCTTTGTCAATTTTCTGAATAAGCTT
Source organism: Ceratothoa steindachneri (assembly GCA_963969495.1). Classification (NCBI taxonomy): domain Eukaryota; kingdom Metazoa; phylum Arthropoda; class Malacostraca; order Isopoda; family Cymothoidae; genus Ceratothoa; species Ceratothoa steindachneri. The sequence goes on along the minus strand of OZ018329.1, from coordinate 12,965,195 downwards.
TGTACATTTTCATAACATTATCGTCGATGTAGATAAATATAAATATGAAAAGATTATGAGGATTGTAAATAGAGGGGTAGGCTTTAAATAGAGGGGAAATAAAAATGAGAAGAGGTTGCCTCGGTGATAAATGCATCGCATGAATAGTATTATCTTAAATTCTTTCATATAATTTCCTCTTTATAGTTTGAAAATTGCTTTTTTTGCTTCTTTTCTTTTGAACTTTTTATTTGTTTTGGCTTTTATTTTTCACGTTTTTCGTAGTATTCGAAGCTTTTTAGGAGCTTTCCTTTTATTTTTATGAGTCTTTCGTCTTTATGCACTCTTTCTTTTTTTTTCTTACTCACTGATTAATATGTTGCTCTAAATATTTTTTTAGCGTTTTTTTCTTTTCAGTTCTGTTTATTTTTATGATTGTTTTGTCTCCATACACTTTTTTTTTCTCACTTACTCATAAATATGTAGCTCAACATTTTTTTAAGGCTTGTTCTTTTCAGTTCACCCTATCCGAGGCTTTTCCTGGACTTTTTTAAGGTTGTTTATTTTACTTTTTCTCTTTTTTTCCATGCATAGATTGGAGGCTGTGCCTCTAGCGCGCTTACTCTCCCACTAGGGAGTCTGTATCTCCTGGTAATTTGATACCTCAGTCTTCTTGGTATTTTAAGAACATCACTGATTGTAGAGATTATCCCTCTCTACTTTTTCCATCATCATCCTTTCTTGTTTCTGTACTATGACGTTGATCGCGTTTAGCTCCCTTATTTCGTAAAGCTCTCATTTTTTACAACATTGCGTCTACAGCCTCCAAAGACGCACGAAGCGGCACTATTTTACACTCTGCATTTGTCTCAAAGAGCTTCGGCTTACTGTTTGTATCACAAACACCAGGTACCTTAGTGTGGCGAGGATATACATAATGTATATCTTTCTCTGTTTTTTGAGAGGGAATCCGTGGAAAAAATATGTCTTAGCCAGTTATTTCGTCGCGTAATTCATTGTACTCGTTGGAAGTGGTGTGAAGGCCAAGAACATTTTCTTGGTTCGCATAATCGTATATATAGCGGTTCACGACAAAGTTTAAGAGCTTCTGGCGGTACATGGAGATCACCTTGAACTTCTGGGAGTTTGTTTTAATCTTCCAATTTCTTTTGAAGCTGTTAACATTAGTTATTTCGGGAGAGTTGTCGGAAACCCACATCTTATCTAGACCATTGTTCTTGAGCATCATGTTGAGCTCCGTCGGTAAAGTTGCCTGAGCAGGTTAAGTTCCCTACATGTGTGTACATTATAAATGTTATTTTTTTCATGTTTCGTTCTCAATTTTAGGAGGATGATCTGCGGTTCACTTTTCCTAGTGTAGTTTGTGCATACGTTGTTTTTCTTTCTTTTTCCTAACCATTTACTTGGTGGCTTTTCTTCAGAAGATATTAATTTATTTGAGCATGTTATCGCTACTACTAGATCTGCTCGTTTGCAGTTTTCATATCTTTCGTTTTTATTCCTGCATAAAATAAAGTTCTAGCCTACTTTACGACATCTTAAACAGGCCTCTTTTCTGACCGTGCAGTCTTAGGTCGCGTGGTCCTCAATCTTATAGCAATGGAACAACATTTGGATAGGGATAAATTCTTCTCTTTCAATTTGTTGACCGATGACTTTTTCGTTGAACATTGAGTCTGTACTCCTTTATATTCTGGGACATAGTGTTTTCTGATAAGACTATCTTGAATATTTGGGGACATTCCGTGTTGTCACGCTTGTTCCTCAACTTTAACACTTCTCTATCCTTGGCTCGGTTTTGGTTTCTCAAAATTTCACTTCTTTCCCGTCGTGTTCTTCGATCTAAAGGCCGATTCTCCTGCACACCACTCTTATGTGGGTTAAAACCTGGAGAGATATTGTGGGCTAGATATTGCTCGTCTTTAATTCCAAGATAGAGTTATCCTTGGAGATGGCTTCGACGTCTTGCCCTCTTTCACAGAGAGCGACGTAACTAGAGGTAATATCTATGAAGTGTATAATGACAATTTTAAACTTGCCATACACTACCTTAAAAAACATCCATTTGTCCGATTTTAATGTTTCATTCATCGTCCTAAAGAAAATTCTGTATGGGTTCCATTGAGCTATGGGCAGGCAGCAGGTAGTCCTTTCTGCTGGGTTCTTTTTGACGGTCTTTTCCTCGGGGGTTTCTTATGTCTTCACAGATCTATGAAAGTTTTAAGTTTATAATTCCTCCCTTCCCCTCGACGTCAGACAACATCAACAAATGATATCTGCCACGGGATCAAATGGATGATAGACAGATGGATGGATCGTGTTGGCTTCTTCTTAGAGATGATGTGTGGGGGAAATATTGAGAATGCTGCTCTCAAGCGTTTGGCTATCAAGGAAGTTTCTAGCATACACAAAGCCAGTTGCTTGATATGTGCATGGGATGGTTAGCGTTAGAATAAAGGATTAAGCAATACCAGTGCAGCTAAGGATGAACGTGCGAATGGGGAAATTTCCTGTGCTGTGATTGGTTAATCCAATTTTTTATGTCACTCCTCTATAGATGACCGACTGTGGTCGAAAAGGGTCTCGGAACAGTAAATGAAATGAGTCTAAGCCCTCTTTTAAGTCCTTTAGAAGCTCTGCCAATATTCTCGTCAGACGCGCTTAAAAAGATTAATAGTGCAACCTTAACTTTGTATTTTAATTAACCATATATTGAAAATGACCTTATATATATATATATATATATATATATATATATATATATATATATATATATATATATATATGGAAAAAGATCCAAGACGAATTGGTACGGTTAATGTAATGTCATTATTAGACAACTGCTCTACTTCAGGTCCAGTGTGACATCCTTTCGTCCTCGAACTGGGAGACCACATTTATAGGATGGGTCATCGACCAGTCCAAAAAAACTGGTTTCAAAGTTACCCCTTTATTTTAACCTCTTTACTGTCATAGAAAACCGTTATTATTATTATTATTATTATTATTATTATTATTATTATTATTAATATATTAACAGCGTTATCTTAGCCAAAGCACTCGAAAGATGGAAAACAATTAATAGAGAGATAGATAGATATGGTACGGTTAATGTAGTGGCATTAATGCACAACTGATCTTTTGAGTGTTTTGGCAAAGATAACGATGTTAATATATTAATAATAATAATAATAATGATAACGGTTTTCTATGACAGTAAAGAGGCTAACATAAAGGGGTAACTTTGAAACCATTTTTTTTTGGAATGGTCGATGACCCATCCTATAAATGTGGTCTCCCAGTTCGAGGACGAAAGGATGTTACGCTGGACCTGAAGTAGATCAGTTGTCTAATAATGACACTACATTAACCGTACCATATCTATCTATCTCTCTATCTATCTATATAAGGTGGCCAAGGCAAAAATTCATTAAATTCAAATTTGAATAACTCAGTCAATTATAAATGGATATAAATAAAATTGGTTTACAACAGCTTATGTGCATTCCACAAAAGTGCTAGAACTTTTAACAATATTACTATAATAGTATTGCTACAATTAAAATAAATAGTATAGCCGATTGTGAATTTTCTTGGCAATTGCTCCCGACAAAAATTCAATATACCTTTATTGAAATAAATGATCAATAGGCCCACCTTCTTTGTCACATACAGCCCTTAATCACGTCTCAAATGAAAAAATTCATTTCCTGATATCAGATAGCATTATGTTATCCCATGCCAGAAGAATTGTTTCCTTAAGTTCTGAATCACAAATTTGATTTATTCTATTGCTGTATACGTTTTCTTAAGGTATATTCCATATGGAATAGTCCATAGAATTCCAGCTAGGTGATTGAGGAGGTCATAAATCATAAATCTTGAAGATTCATCATAAAGGCAGGGTAAATGGATGTCCTTTTTCATTGAACCTTAGACTCTGTTATTTTGACTATTTGCTGGCACCTTAAAAGAGAAATCTTTTTCGTCGTTAAAGAAAATTTCTAGTATCTGAAGATGAATAGCAATCGTATAGAAACTTACAATGTGTCTTTTTACGTTGTCTTACATTTATACCATGATGGAAAATGCGCATTCTTTTATAAGCTTTTATTTTTTATTTTTTGTGGTTTTAAAATCCGTGGCAGAGAAAAACGGGAAATACCTAATTCACTGAGATCTGTGTTTGGGATAGATGAGTTCCGGGTTTTTCCTCTTGAGATAAAACAAGTTCTTCTTGTTTACGTCAAATGTCTTTCTTTTGTACTCTATATGAATATAGTCTGCTATACTCGGTCCTTACTTGGTCCTTGCATCTTTCTTTGTGTCTTCACAAATGTTTCTGGAAAGGCAGAAACCAAGGAATTCAGGTGGTGTGGAAACCTGCTACGGACCTAATTGATGGTCTTTCCTTTTAACTGGGTGAAAACCGTGTTGTTCCTGGACCTAAGCTCCACCCTGGTTATGCACGGGTACTTATTGGTCTATCTCAACCACCCCAACTACGTTCCATATTTTGGGAGTGATGTGATTAAAGATATTGTCTGACACCCAAAACTGGATCCTCCTGCTTGTATGGCATGGTGCAGATTCCCGCTGCCACACGTATGGTCTTCTAGTAACCACCTCCTCGAACCAGAGTAACATTAACTATTCCAGGCACTTGATATAACCCACTCCGTATTGAGCATGATGCCCTTGTAGTCACAGCTTGGCTCATCAATTCTTTACTAATCCTCTGCACAGTCCTCAGATTGACACCCAAACACTCGAGAGATCTTCGTTTTTGATCTCCAGGCCTAAATCCAAAGCAATACAGTTTGCCTTTTCGTAATATTGGACGATTGAATTTAACCATGCTTCGTACACATACGATTTACAATTAACTCTACTATGATAGGAATGAAAAAAATCGACGTCAGACAACACGCATGCGCGGAATTCAACGTTGCCAACGGCGGCAAATTATCTATCTCACCGTGTATAGATGTGTCTAACTTGAGATTTCTTTCCTTCATATCCACGCGTTGCTTCGGCAATGTGTCGGTCCACCCAATTTCAGAAATATTACCGTTTTCGCAATTCGCCATTTGTGCTCGGGCTCTTTTCAAAGGCGTTTTTTTCTGATTGTTCTGCATCATTCATAAATTTATTCATGTCTTGTTCTTATAAATTTTCGGAGTTTTTTTTTATCTCCACGTTTCACTGTTTCGTATTTGAGCAAGTATACATACGGTATGGGCTTCGGCCTTGCCCTGTATAGCCATTCCAGAATTGTAGTAACGTGCATTAATCACAAGCCAAATTGAGCAAATTAATAAAGCATTTAGGCATTTTCATGAAAAAGAACATTTAAGTTCCCAAAAGAGAAATAAATACAATACAAAAAACGTTTATCCATTCCAATATCGGGGATTATCTTAATCTACCAATCATTGATAGTATATGAAGCGTTCATACGAAATATATCTTTGAGTCATTTAAGAATGGAACGTATATTGAACCTTAATATTCCTACTTCCCTTATTACTTCTGAACAGAAACCAAATCTGTTTTAGTTGTGGCCATTAACCAATAAGAACCAAACTCAAAACTTATATCTGTGGTTGTTATTACCCCTATTTGAGCCCGCAAAGTATGTAGTATGAGGTGGAGCATAAACCAGCCTACTGCAGCTTACATCTGGAGTATTGCGTACATACCCGGCCTCATTGCCCGCAAGAACTTCGGGGCTATATATCTTACACCTGCTTTCACTTCATCTATCTTCCTCTCTTTCCTCACACATCATTCAAGTCTTTTTGGCGGCAGATGCCCTCGTTGGTTTTCACTTTAAACAACACTGGTGATTGCTGAACTAGGAGAATAGAAACGCAGGTTCCTATTTGAGACAAGTTAAGTCACAATATGTAGGGTTTTTGGCTGGATGGGGTTCAGATTCGAGTCGGCCTTGTAGTGGTTGCGATATAGTTTCGCGACTCATGGTTCGAAAACTCCATTACCAGTAAAGACAGGAAACAAACGCAAATTGGTAGCAAACCCCTCAAAAAACAACCTACCAAAAATAAAACCAAAGTGGCAATTTGCTCCTGAAGATGTCGGTTTGCTTTTTAACGTCTCTGGAGGAAGCTGGCATCTTCCATTTTATTTGACTGTCTTTGGTTTTGGTCGCATGACCCTGCGCCAGGGAAAGAAGGTTCTTCCCCTGACGCGGGAGCGAGTTTCTTTCTTCTTCTTGCCTTTGTTTTGTTTCTTGTTTCTTTTGCGTTTTTAATTGTTTTTTTTGTGTGGTTTTCTTTGTTTAGTTTGGTTGTTGTAGATTTAAAAGTAGCCAAATAGTAGACTAAAATGTTAACTGCCGCAATTTGTGCACTTGATGTCGGTCGCCAAATGGGCGCTGAAAAAAATGTAATTTTGATCTTCCGTTAACTTCCTGCTCCTTTTGTGCTCCTCCCAGCACCTACAAGCTATATAGACCTTCATCTACTTGATTTCTAATCTGGTCATCTATTTTAACTCCTCTGCAAACCATCATTTATTTTTGAAAGCTAATTTTTAGTCGAAGATTTTTAGTCTTGTGATAAATTTGAGATGGATCCATTTAATTTTTGTGCTTTGAAGGAAACGATATGAGAGCAAATGCGCCATTTGGTTTCTTCGACTCCACTCAAGTTGGGCTGCTGCTGCTGCTCCTACTACTGCTGCTGCTGCTACTACTGCTGTTGCTGCTGCTACTACTACTACTACTACTGCTGCTGCTGTTGTTGCTACTACTACTACTACTATTACTACTGCTGCTGCTGCTACTACTAATACTAATACGGCTGCTGCTGCTACTACTAATATTACTACTCTTGCTACCCCTGCTACTACTGCTGCTGCTTTTAATACTACTCCTGCTGCTGCTACTGCTACTACTACTATTAAATAATAATAAAACATATGAATAATAATAAAACTACAAATAATAATAAAAATTTAAATAGTAATAAAATTAAAATAATAATAATAATAATAATAATAATAATAATAATAATAATAATAATAATAATAATAATAATAATGATAAATAAACGAAGGCATGTGGCCGAAAATTGGAGTGGAATCGAGAAAACAAAATAGACTCAATGTCTATCTTTGATTGCACTTCCTCCTTTCGGTTACTTTACAACGTTAAGCCTCGGCCACACCTGGTAGACGCCACCTCATCCACACGAAGCGAGGGGCTGAGTCGAATCGATTGAGACCACTTTTCATGGCTACGTCATTGCAGTAGAAAAGGTTCCTTCTTCCTTGCCAGGGACGGGATGGGGGAGGGGGGGAGGACGACACTAACAATTACGGTGAAGTTAAACCATATCGGATTTGGTTAGTCTCTAGATAGAGACTCGTTGTGGGTGGCCTCCACGGCAGATACCATACCTTCTAGATACCCATTATCCGGATTCCATTTTAGTAAAACCCGTGATACCATTTGTCTTGTTGTTGTTTTCAATCTATGCCATGGCATAGACAGCCGTGGTAAGAAAGGGCTTCTTTGTTTCACTCCATTTTATATTCTTATTTGTCCACCGAAAATGCAGCCTAAATACCGATGTTACTTATATATATATATATATATATATATATATATATATATATATATATATATATATATATATGAGTAAAACAACAAGTCAATGGCGAGTTATGGTATATGATAGTGAAACCACTGTATAGGAGCCAAAGGTTTAATTTCTGAGACTAGTTTCGGTATGTAGTTTATCATACACTCTTCAGTCGTGTACTGAGAATGCGATTGTTACAAAAGTCAATAATCGCTAATTCTAGCCATCAACGAGGCTTTGAATTACAGAGGAGGAAGTTATTGAAGCAGTGTGTTTGTTTATTCTTTGTTTTTCTCTATCTATTTTTGTTCTCCCATTCTTAGTTTGCCTTCAGTTTTGTCTGACGCGGAGAAGTTTGTCAGTATCGAAAGTTGAGGAGTTCGTTTTATTGTGGGTTACTTGTCATTTCCGTGCTGCAATTATTGCTGGTTTTTAATATATATATTCTTTTTCAAGAGGCGACAAACGTGCAGAGCAGTAGTGGCAAGAAAATTCCGGAATCACAGAGGAAGGAGAAGAGTAAAGTAGACCTCATGAATCAACCAGGCTTCTATGCGGATATTCACAAAAAACACGCTCGACCCGCCGTTCAAATATCAGGTAAAAGCTGAAGTACACCTGAAGTTGATCTACAAAATCAAATAAACCAGTTATGTTCAAAAGATTTACATAATAGCATGACAAAGCAAAGGAGAAACATAAATTATTATTATCATTTGAGATAATGAACACAAAATTCTTGTGGGAAAAGCCTAGCGGCCATGAACTTGAAAACAAGCTCCCACAGAACACAGTGTCCATATGTCAAGTAAGAAAGAATGAATCAAGAAGAAAGAAATTGAAATGTGTAAATAAATAAATAAAAGAAATTAAAATTATTAAAATTAAATCAATATTAAAATTGTGAGGCAGTAGCACCCACCCTTAATCTAGTATTGCAACCTCGTTTGAAGATATTAAGATCTTCCTGCATAACTTCTGCAGGAAGATCATTCCACTGCTTTACCGTACTTGGCAAAAAGCAACGCTGAAACTGAGAAGTGCGGCAGCGGGGATTGACACAGAAGGGATAAAATAAATAATTTACGTTATATAAAATAAATCAGAAAAGTAAAAATATTTTTAACCTGCTTAAAATTCTTGTTTTCTATCATTACAATTATCTTCTAACTCATAGTCATTTACATTTTTTAAGCTTGGATCCAAATTGTGTGTAATCCCTAAGAGGCGTTTATTTAAGAGGGACGGTTTCGCATCTCCTGAAAACAGATGCGAACTTCTCTGCCTTTAGGATTTGTTAGGTTAGGTTTGAAAATTAAATATTACTCTTAAGTACACACACAAATTAGGTTAATTTGCTTCAACCGAGAGCATAAATGAAAGTCAACAATTTATTTGCATCGGTCACATCGTTACTGTACTATTTTTGTCTGTTTAAACAATACTCCGACGAATCACTTCATTGTTATTGAACTCCTTCATTATTAACCATAATAAACACTTGGGCAAGAGGTGGATATAACCACGCTACAATCGGTAATCAATGCAGTGCCGTATAATTTTTTTTATTGTGTCCACATAGAAGCATGAGTTAATGCATATCAGGCTTACTGAATTGAATGTGCTCCATAAGGCATACTTGCAATATGTCTGTGCTCCATAAGGCATACTTGCAATATGTCTCATCTATATTTCTCATTCTTATTTTCTTTATGAGTTTATAAGTAAAGAGGCAAAATTATCAGCATTACGATAAAAAGTGAGAAAGATGTTTCAGTTTTGTACATTTGTTTTGAACCCCATCCTATTGACTCGTGTAGCACACCTTAACGTTAGGATAGCCATAACTCGTGAACGTGTCTCATCAGACTCATAACACACACATCCTAAGAAAACACTCAAAAGTAAAAATATTAGAGTGGCTAAGTTGGGATTCGCTACTGAGCTTATTTTATGTAGTGCTGAAACACGGAAAAGTGTTTGCCAGCAACGAAAGTTAATTAAATTTGTTCGGATAGGATGAAAAACAGTATGTAAAGTGTCGTTCAGATAAAAGATTGAACCCCACATGTAGGAAAAGGGCGGTTAAATTTGTAGGATTCTGGAAACCAAACTTTTGGTGCCTTACACAGGTTTCTGGTCCCTTCGCCAATAAAAAAAACACCTAAACGGCACGTTCACATATGGAGTCAACTCTCACTTTGTCCTAAAGAATTTCTTATTTCTAAAAACAAGCCCCTAAATCCCAATGAATACTACAAGTAAAGGTAAAATCAGCGGATCACCATCCACTCTTCAACACTCCCAGTGCACTCCCTATTTCGCTTACTATTGGTTTTGGTGTAGTAGCTCCCCATTCATCACCCTCAACTAATAGAGTAGCTTTACCTAAACTGTGTATCTCGCTTTATTGCAGGTAAAACTTTGGGCTGATATTTTGAATATTAAACATTGTACAAACGTGAAACTTGGTCCACTGAAATATCCTTGGTTGGTACGTACGCAGTTAACATTTCAATCGTATTGATAAGATACATACAAAGTTATGTTGAGTTATGTATTTTGGTGTGCTTTCAATTGCGTCACGCTTTATTGTAGAGATACGAAATGCCCCTGAAACGACGCCAGATAGCTACAGATAAGACGCGGATTGTTGCAGGTCTCTCAGAAGGCTTATATGTTGGAGAATTAGCTCACGAGCTTGGTCGGGATACAAGAACATTGAAGGCGTATGTGGAAAACTCCATCACATATCCAAGGCAAGATAAGGGTACGGCAAGAAGTGTATCTCAGCGTGACATCCGAAAAATAGGTAGACAAATAAGAAAAGACCTCGGTAGCACAAGTGATGCCATATTTTAAAACGCTGGAGTTGCTCCTTTGTCGAGAAGCACCCGGTGTAGGATCCTTAAAGAGACTGCCAGAAGTGTTAAATGCATCGCTAGACCCATCTTGAACAAGAAGCACAAAGAGAAGCGTATTAATTGGGCACGGAAGTACATGAAGATCAATTTCCAATATGTCTTCTTCATGGATGAGGCCAGAGCTACTCTGGATGGCCCCGACGGATGGGCAAAAGTTTGGGTACCTCTTGGAGCCTCTCGCGTCAACAAGGAGGTGATAGAGTCCTGTTTTGGCAGGAATCATAGGAAATGAACTTTTCGGGCCTTTTCAAGTATAAGAAGGTGTCAAACTTACCAGAAACTCCTACACCACGTTTCTGGAGGAGCATTTTGCAGCATGGTTATATGATGTGCCACTCTCACGTCGATGGCGTTTGATTTTTATGCATGAAAATGCTCCTTCGCATTCAGCCATGGCTACAATTTCGTGCCTCACAACTTTGGGAATTACAGGACAATTACTTATGATCACGGTCTCCCTATTCTCCTGACCTAAACCTTATCGAACAGTTGTGGTAGATCATGAAGAGGAAAGTGTATGAAGGAGGTATCCAGTTTTTATCGAAGGATGCCCTGTGAAAAAAAATCAAAACAGTTTCTGGGTACCATAACATCTTCCCAGATTAGTCGACTAACAGTTTTGGTGGACAAAGTACTGTTTGATGTCATTTCTAAACAAGGTAGTTCCGTAGACAAATAAAGTACAACACAAACAATTTAATTGTGTTTGTTTCTTATTTTTTGCTACTATTCTTCGGTAGCGTGTTTCACTATTACAATAAAATGGTAATATAGCGATAATACTTTGTTTCATTACCTTAAATTGACATTTTCGTAAACCTGCAATAAAGCTTGACACGGTTGAAAGCACATCAAAATACATAACTCAACATAACTTTGTATGTATCTTATCAATACAACTGACATGTTAACTGCGTACGTACCAACCAAGGATATTTCAATGTACCAAGTTTCACGTTTGTACAATGTTTAATATTCAAAATATTAGCCCCAAATTTGATCTTCAAGCAAGGCCCTCTCCATCCCTCTGCTCCAATACTTTCTCAGATGTCGGCCAAAGATTCTCTTAGCAGAGATGACGCTTCCCTTTCTCAAATCGTGACAGCTTCGGGATTTGTCCTTTGCTTTCTTTCGGAGAGTTTCCCCCAAGTGACTCTATACTTAGGGCGGGTCTCCCTTATCTTTTTCAGGGGTCTACCAATAACACGGCGAGGGAAAAGATGTGCCACCTTGGTTCTCGGCACCACGATTGGGTCATGTGAGCCCCCTCATTTCTTTAAAAGATTTAAGAGGCAGCGTCCTTCCCTTTGAATTGCCAAGGCACCTCGACGAATCGAGGTTTGTCAAGTTAATGGGAGCAGGAATGCCCATTTTTCGTATTTTCCAATGCAGTTCGGCATACCGCCCCATGTGACGTTCATGACGGACCATAGGCCACTTGAGGCTCCTTCGTGATACCTGACACTTTGAGATAGGGGGCATTTGGAAGACTCCTGAGCTGGAGATGGTTCCGAAGGTGACCCTGCCACAGATGGAAGGGGTTTTCAAGGAGAAAAACCTTGGCCCGCGGCCAGACAAAGAACTTGAGTCTAACTCTGTGCAGACTCCCCCTCATACCGCATGGGACTCCTACACTGTTTGTCACGCTTGATCGTGACCGGCTCCTTGAGTCGTTACATGCAGGTCGGTATAGCTACCACTGTTGCAGAGGTGCTACTACTGCCACCGAATTGCTCCTATAGATAGGCAAAGTCGGGTTTCCCGAAGTCTGTGTAAGCTGACTCAATGTTGTACACTATAAGGCCTTATCGTGTATGACCAAGTGCGTCAATTGCGAAGAACGTCTATCCTTTGGCGAGGCAAAATAATTGGCCCCGGTGCGGCCAGAGCTCTCTAGGAATTCTTACGCCTGAATTTTAAAAAGAATCCTCTCTGCTCCTGGAGCTTGCATGCCTACGAGCAAGGTCGCCTCCGCGCCTATTCGGAACCCTTCCTCAGGTTCTTCCCTCAGCCCCGGGCTCTGCCCTGGTAGAGCTGGTAACAAAAATAGTTAATACCCAGCTTTGGCTAGATATATAGACTCACAGGATTCAAATCCCTTGAAGGTGGTCGTGAGGCCGTCCATCTGGGGTTCCTAATGCTGTCCTCCATAAAGAGGACTGCACCAGAGAACCAGTCTCCGAGTCGCCCTGTTCATCACAAGCTAGACTGGGTGATTCGAGGATACAGGACTGTCCAAAAGAGGACCTCCGGCTGCGAAGCTGCCCCTCCCACCAAAGGTTTCGAGGTAAAGAGATGAAAAGACTAGCATAGCCTAATCTCTCCCGATAAGTCCTCCAAGGTGACAGCGTATCATGTAGACTCTCCATACGACTTCCAATTTTTATTTCTTAATTTTTGCGAAATATTCTATCCCGCATACGGTTGGGGGTAGCCCTCATCTCCTCAACTGGGTAGGAAGAGGGCCTATGTAGGAAGTGTATTTAGCTTCACGCTCTTTGTCCTGAGTATCAAGGATATTACCACGTGGCTACCGGACGATATTTTGTTTACGCTCTACGTATACGACCTTTGATCTCCTTTTGTTCGGCCTAGATGCCAAGTCTAAAGCTTCTCAACTCCAACAAGCATCAAACCGCATCATCACTATGCAGACTCGTAGAAGATTTGGTTTCCTTTGGCCAAGAGTAAGCTAGTGCATTTCTTTTGCCATCCACAGCTCTACCCCGACACGGATATATGTACATATTCCTAAACGGGGCTTACTTGGAAGGTGTAGATTCGCACCGTTTTCTTTTCTTTTGTTTTTGACCGTCTCCTCATCCTTAAGGCTCATATTCACAACCTTATGGTTTCTTTTATCTGCCAAATGGGCATTCTTTGTTCTGTAACGTTCATCATTTGAGGATCTGATAGTGTACTGACCTACTTTTCTACCGATCCTTTGTTCGTTCAAAGCTTGACTACGGATGCGAGTTTTACTCATCTAAAGCCTGGCGCGTATATTGGAAAGTATACTCAATCCTCTATACCAGTCTCCGTTTAGAGACCGGTGCCTTCAGTACGTCTCCCATTGAGAACCTACTTGTTCTGGGGAGATGCTACTTGCTCTGTATCGTGCAGAGTGCATTATGCTTTTGTGCGCGCGAGCCCGATGTCTCCCTCAGTCGCCAATGGATCTCACTGCATCGATGGCCGACTTCAACGGTGCCTAAGCCACAAAGTTTGGATTTAGCGGGTCTCTACTAGGCACTGCATCTGTCTTCACGGCCGATCTAGTTGCAATACACCGTTCTATAGGGAAAATAACGTGTCGTGAATTAAAACAGACAGGATTGTAACCTCTAGCAACTCACAAAGCGCCCTCAGTGTTCTCGAATCATTGGAATCTCTTTCTTTATTCAGTGCCCCTTAAGTATTAAGCTTATCAAAACTAGGCAAACACAAGTGTGGTAGTTGTTTCGACAACGGAAAGTGACCTCGACATAAAGTGTAACTAATATTAAGTGTGGACTTGCGCGATTACATTTTCTAGGTGGAAGTGAGAAACCAGCTCCGTCTAAAGCTCATGGTCTCAAGGACGATACCAAGAGTGTCACAACTACTGGTGGCCTAAAGAGTTGTTACAATTGGCGATTCTTATAGAGCCTATCTGGCGACTGCCTAATATGGCTAAAGTCGCCGTAATCACCGAATTACACCTAGCGAACGTAAGGTGTAATAACATGTACCCGTGAGCAAAAAAAATGTAAGCATCGACCATCAAATGGTTTTAAAATAATATAATTATTCCTAAGACTATTAATGAGAGTTGTCAATTAATTCCTAAATTTAAAAGTTTTTACTTTGATCTTTTCCGCGATCGCTTGAAACGCGTGGATTGGAATGAAATTTTACACGTTAGGAAAGTCCAAGAAATATATTTCTTTTCGCCGTTAATTTTTTTGATTATTAATGAACCTGTGCGTTATAAAGTGAGTTCCTAATACTGGTTTTCACGAGCTTTTTTTTAGTCCCTAATTCCACTAACTTTGTTGGGCATTCTTTCAATCGTTAATCCGCAAATTTTCCGGCTTCACCGATCCGCTATCACAAATGCGCTAATGTTGTTTTAGTCCACTAATAAAGTCCGCAACAGTTCCCTAACCATTTTTTAGTCCGCTAACTCTTTATTGGTAGTTATATATATATATATATATATATATATATATATATATATATATATATATATATATATGGTTACCAGTACGTCTGGCAATTTCTTCACGTGAGCCTTTATTCTTTATGTCATTGTTATTACGTTTTATTATTTTTTTTTTCCACTAGGGATCTTTTACTTTTTCTTATCCAGTTCGGATCTTTTTATTTATTTATTTATTCATTTGTTTTTGTTAATTTTGGATTAATTTTATTATATTGTATTTATCTATTTTAACCACTACGTATCTTTTTTTCCTCAGATTAATTCATGTGTCCATATATATAGACATAAATTCCTCACGTTCCTTATTTTCGTGATTCAGTTATACATAGACATATGCATAACCTTAGTGGTAATAATCTTGAAAAAGATTTGTTTTTTTTTATTTAAATTGAACTAAAACTACTAAACAATATATTGTAGCATCGCACAAAACCTAACTTCGGATGTAGCTAGCCAGTGGTTTTGCATTTAAATCCAAATATATTATTCTTCCATTCAATAAGGCGCTTATTAGACCTCGTATAGAGAATGCGGTTCAATTTTAATCTTCCCATTGGCCACAGAACTGAGCAACCTAGGAGAGTGTTCAGCGTTGAGCGAAAATTTCACTCTTAAATATAGAAATAGATAATTTAAAGGGATATTTGACTTGGGTAACAGAGAGGCAACTAGAAATAAGTAATTCAAACTTTCTAATAAGAGATTAGCACAACTCGTACAGGGTTAGTGAAATATGGAATATTTCCCTTCACATGTTTATGAAAAAATTTCAGTCAATATGTTGAAGAATATTATCGGTAAATATAAATTAAAGATATACACTTATCAAAAGTACTAAATGTGCATAATTGAAGCTCGATTTAGACCTTTATCCTCTATGATCCTTTCCTATCCTTTCTTTCCTATTTTGTACTGGCTTTGAGTGGACCTCAGAGTCCTTGCTGGTCGGTACTTCTCTGATTTGTTGAATTGCTTTGGTCTTTGCGTTCCTCGCCCTTTTTCATGAGTGGAATCAGGCTTAGAGGTCGCTTCCGCTCTGTCACGATCCTATTTTTTCGGGGAACGCCACTTTTTGGAGTGAAGCCGCCTTAATTCCAGCATTAGGGTTCTCGCTTATCTCATAAAGGACGGACATACGTTTCATCTGCCCATCTCCTCTAGTCGGATGGAATCCCGCCTGTGCTCTCATGCGACAGCTGATATACCAAATGCTACTAAAATGGAGCATCTGGGTGACTTCGAACCGATACAGAAATGGAAACACTCCTGCAACGGGTGCGTCGGTCCCAATGAGAGTAAGCAATCTGGGGTAAAAATCATCTTGGACTCTCATTCTCAGGGAATACAAATAGGCTCTATTCGCCTTTCAGTAGCGGAGGATACTCCCCCTACTTTTTGTACTTCTTTGAAGGTGCTCCTGAGGCAGCGTATTGGAGGTATACACCTCTGTGCCAGAGATGGAACCACTTGAGGGCGGTTCCAAAAGGGGAATATTTCGTAAAGGGAGAACCCCTTTACTGGATAAAATGGGTGGAAAGGAAATCTCTTCACCATCAACTTGATGTTTGCATTATTATTTCTTTTCAATTTTTATTATTAGACACGGGCACTGACATCCAGAGTTGGTGCATAGGGTGCCGGTTCGACATGCCTGGCACCATTCGAGGTCCTCCTGCACACCCAGTGGCTAAACGTTCCACGGCGTGGTGCGTCACTGGGTCTTGCGCGTAAAAAAATAGCTATGAAAGATTGGGGCAGGACAAGGGGAAATGGTGTAAAAAAATGGAGGGGTATTATCGATCAGGATCTTTTATCGGAGCCGATAGGGGGGAGGTAAAACTCCCTGAATCTTCCATGTCTAAACTAAGTGGTAAGAGAGTTGTAAAAAAGGTAGTGGAAAGGGGTAAGAGTGACTCTACAGGAGCCGCTGTGTTGCAGGGTGCTCACATTGGTTTTCGCGTCATTTTTCATTGTAAATGTTAAATTTCCTTAAACTTTAGCTAATATCTTTTGTTTTAAAGTTAACATACTGTTAGAATGTGCACCTTCTAACAAAAACCAACCAACAGCCGTTCAAAAAAGGAAAAAATATTAGATATGAAACATACATAATATACATGAATGTATCTCGAAGTCCATTTCATCGCAAACTTTTCTTGATTTTCAGTTTTTCTTTTCTGGTTCCAGATTGGAAATGGTAAAAAAAGAATCCCAATTCAACAACCCCAGATTTTCGTAGCAAACAGGGGAGAAAAAATGTAAGGCCTTCCCCCAAGAAAGGAGAAAGTGGAACTCAGACTACTGGGACATAAAAATCGTGGACACATCTCTAAGAAATCATTGTATCAACTTTACTCACCCATATCAAAGAACACACACCTCCACATTAGAAGGCATGAGCTTCCAGCAACATCAACCTTAAAAGCCTGACCCTCACACAAGAAATGAAGGAAAATCTACGGAGATAAGGAAACCTTATGGCTATCCATTTTTCCGCAGGAGGTTATCTGCTCAATGGAGCTGGTAGCTGATCTTTATTCCTATCCGTGTTATAGACTATTGCTGATGTTCTTACGACTCACCACGCTAGAGTTCTTTTTAAATAGTGACACCAGGTAATAGTTTGTCTAGTCTAAATTCGCAGGTTATCGTATGCCAACTCTTCTGACGTCACCTGGATTGCTCCACGTTATATAGACAATTTTGAGATAATTCTTCATCGATTCAAAAATTAACTTCAGAAGCATTTTAATTTTTATTAGATTTTGCAGTAGTGGTTAAGATTCATTTCGACATATATGAAGGGTATAAATCAAGAAATTTTAATTTTTGTGTTATAATATTCATTATTTCTTTTAATCCATTGGCTTTACATCCAAATAAAAAACAAGGTTATTTACGTCACTACTGATGAAATTTTTAGTTTGATAAACTAATCACTTTTTGGTCCATTTTAGAAGCACCCAATATGTAGCGATTGCACAGGTCAGGAAACACTGCTCGTAATTCATACCACGGAATATGGAAGGGTGGAATATACAACCATGTCATTTTATGCACTTACAAAGTTAGCAAAGCCTTAGTGCAAGCTTTCGTTAATTTCAATCTGTAAAATATTACAATTTGAAACATTATAACGGAGGAGATAAGTAGATTAAGGGAGTTCTAACCCATAGCTTTAAAATGCACTGATAGGATTATAAATGAATGCTGAGAAATTTTTCAGCTAAAAATAAATGAAAGATTAATTATTTTTTAATATCCTTTTTACCCTTGAGATATTTTAATATACAAATTTCTTGGATTGGTGACAAGTTAATGCATAAGTATAACATACAGAAACTCGTGTTTTTTAACGCAATTGGTTAAATCGTTTATTCACCTAGTATCAAACAAGTGTCAAGAAAAATAGAGAAAATTAAGTATATCAGTATTAACTAATGTCCATAGTTTTCTTATGTGATCCACCAAGATGCGGTGCTATAAAATAAATTCTCGTTTTCCAAGGATCCCTATTTCATCTGCAAGTGCCCAAAAGATTGTACCAGAAGGAACTAGAGCGAAGCCTCAACCATCTTTATAGTCAGACTTCATACTCAATTGTATTATTGAAAGAAAGTCTCACTATAATTAGCTATTCATTGAACTGGGATATGGAGAGTATGTGTTGATATGATTCAAAGAAATTTAACTCAACAATGGCGGTACAAATAAGCCGAGCGGAAACTGCGTTTTGTTTACTGCAGCTTTGCCACATTGGTTGTTGATAGACACCGAATAGTCAAGTTTCATGTTCACGAATCGGTGAGTGTTATATTCTCTGGCTATTTGTAATTTAGTTTCCACGTTATTTAAACTTAAGATCGCTTCGGAGGTTTGCTTTTCAAAACAAAATAGTGCAAACCTGTTCCAAAATCAAAGGGCTAACAATAACTAGCTGATCTCTTATCTGGGAGAGCTATTTCATTATATTTAATTTTTTTAATAGGTTCTCAAGATTGCCTCCTTCCTGTCTTATCTCTTATTCTGCTGTTGGTGTTGAATTGAAGTTTTATTATTTGAAAAAGAGTAAACTGAATCTCCATAAGAATAAAGCGGTTAATTGTTAGAATCACGTCGGTCAAACATAAGGCATATTTTTCATCATCTTTTGTTGCTGAACAAACTTATTTCACGATGACAAGGATGAAGTCCTAAGGGTGATACCCGACTTAGGGACTCACCATAAAATGGAAACATAATCATGCAGAACCTTCCGTAGATCGTGTTTAACCCTAACACCAAGATTAGCGTCGATTCACAACTGATTGTTGGGTAATTTGGGCTCTAAATTAGGCATGTTTCGATCATTAACACACTTTATTTCACCAGTTAAGGATGTGTGTTTTGAAAGTAGTATAGAGATATAGATTTAGAAAATGAAAACTGAACTTCATGAAAGGGACAGGGTGTTCTTGTAAGGTGGATTAATGGATATTAGTCAATAACGTAAGGTTGAATATGCTGTGCCCGAAGACGTATTTGAAGGTTAGGCATCACATTAATTGGCTAGGTGTGAGAAGTCAATAATGATTACATGCCGAGACAGTGGTAATTACTATCGAACTATCAAACGATTAGATCTAACATGTCAGAGATATAGAAATATTCGAGCATGAGAGTAATCATCCGAGTGGGCGGTAGAAAATTGATGCCACAGTTTGTGAGCAAATATAACAATCTTGGGATGAGAAATCCATTAGTCTTGATCCTTTCTGCCTTCAACGAAAACAAGGGCGGTTATTCTATATAAAAATTTCGGTCCTATGAATTTCAAGCATTTGAATATCATTTTGATGATGGGCAGTAATTTTGTTTTGGAGGGAAATTTAGTGGACGTGTTTTAAGTTTTTGTACAACCAGATACACATTGTAGTGGTAGATATTATAGGTACTTAGTCGGGTGATTGGTTATTTTAGATGTTCAATGATGAAGTAATAGTAGAACGGTGTAACTAGTGTTTAATTATAATTGATTTTTGAGGTATTATTAAAGCGATGATTTGTATGGAAGGCTTATTCAATGTTGTGATGAGAGGAGGCATTCTAGGTACTGCAGGGATTGAGACTTTGGGCCCTGGAAGAGGTGCGTATGCTTGAGATCCATTTTCTTGGTACACTTTTATCTCAATTGTCTTACGTCTTCCATTTCCAGTGTCTAAACTTTACGATTATTAGTTCTGTTGCATGATTTCCAACGTCACAATTACTTTAGGATTTGTGAGAAGAACATGCGCTAATAAACTCTACTCAATCTCTCAATCTTCACTCTTGTTATGTCTAAGGCATTTCCCATAACTTTACCAGCAAAGCTAATCCTATCTTCTCCATAAACCACCATCACTTTACTATTTTCTGTATTTATTTTTACACTGGATTTTATAGGGTGCTGACCATCGAGAAACAGGCTGCCAAGTGAGCTTGTGAGATAGTTTCCTCGGAGCCCACGGAGAGAAAAGTTTGCAGTCGTCCTGGAGGTCTTTCATGATTAGCAATACAACCTACAGTCGTTAGACGAACACATAAAGCTGTAGAAAAACTTGCTTAGATTTAACCTTCTCTGTAGTGTCCAATTGTCTTGCAGTATGAGTTTCTGAAAAAGCAATAACTAAATATACTATTGTTCGATCTATCAAATCATTTTAGATCCTTATAGAAGTACCTTGACCAAAATTTCTGTAAATAATCTAATTCAAATATATTTTCCATAAATGTATAAATACTTATTTCCAGGCTTATTTTGTCTTTACACCACTAAAATATACTCGTTAATATCACAGTTTTTTATCTTATTTAATTAACACATAAAAATACGTTATTTGTAGGTAGGATTACCATTCATTTTTAAAGACTTGAAAATATATTAAATAACTTATTTAAATCTCTCGATCTTCACATCTCCACATATATGCAACATAATAAGTTACAAAGAAATTCACCGCTCTAACAGGACTAGTAGCTTCTGCTTTGGATAACAGTCAAAATCACTGATCACACGATATAAACAATTTATCCGCACTTCCATAATTTTTGCAGCACCAGTATGGCACCTAACACTATACCAAAACAATAGAGACAAGTTCCAAACAGTTCAAAACAAACACTCAAAATTATCACATCATGCACACACAACCACTCCTTTCACACTTATTTAGATGCAGAAACAAAACTACTACTAATTGGAATATACTTATACATGATAGCAACCGAAAATTTAAATGAAATAATGTTATCTCAACCCGGACCTTACAAGAAATTCATCTCCTCCTTGAGGAAAAAAAGAATCCCCAGCACCATAGGTACTGGTAGGTAGTACCTTGTGTGCTGGGGCACACTAGGCACACTGGGGCAAGTGTGGCACTACCAATACTAGTACAATAGCTCCCTCCACCCAAAACCACAATTTAATATACACGATATGTTCATCTACACAGTGTCTGGCGTAAAAGAAAATTATAAATGCTCTTATCCCTTAATAGACAAATAAAAGAAAAGACTACACAGAACACAAAGTATTTTTAGCCCTGGTTAGATCAGTCTACTCTTCCATCATGTAAAAGTACAGAATAAACCTCGCCCACAACACCAACTTACATTCATAAGTTATAATCAAGACCAACGTGACAGAAAAATCCTCATCGACTGACAGAAACTCGCACAAGCATTGAACATACAATCCATCACCTCAATGATCAACACCTTGACTCACTCAGGTGGCGTAGTAACGTTCCTAGATACCAATGGCCCCTTCTAATGCAATGTTACTAGCAAGCTTAACCTATACAATATCTGGAGACAGATTAACACCCTACGTCGAGTATCTAAACCAAAATTAAAAATTAAGCTCGAGTAATGGAGAGATTTGTCGATGCAAATGAGAAAGAACCACTAATTCGGGAGTTCTGGAAACAATTATGTAAAATCTTTCCAAAAGAAAATCAAGATTTCAACCAGGGGCAAGAAGCTACCTGAATGATAGATTAGGGGATATATTACCTAGCCTTATCTCATCATTCAAGATAAATAATCACATTGGCAGAGTTTAGGTAGATACTAATAAACATGAGACAAAGGGTACGGAACGAATCCGTGATAATAAAGAAAAACCTATGTAGCCTTATGTTTATGTCTGTGTATATATTTTCATTTGAGTCAAGTCTTTAGAACATTTGTACTTATTCTACCTTGGTCTTTCAATCCTGACCTCTGAGGTTAATCTCTCGCTCAGATTTTCTCCCTCCCTAATTGCTTAGACGGTATTTTAATCCTCTTGTCATCCTTTAGTCTTTTGAATTTACCTGATTTAATGATCTTAGTTTGTATTTATCTCTGCTCCTCCTAAGGTTTCTATTTCTTATTAATTTATTTTGTTGATTGGTTTTTTGCCTTTCGTGGGCGTTCCCTCTCCTCTGTATTATCCTTATAAATAATACAATTTTAATACTTTTGTTATTCCTTAATAAAGAAATCGAAATAAAGTTCGAAAGTACTTGGAATCCTCGTATTAATTTTCCCTGTGGGCTTTGTTGCATATATATATATATATATATATATATATATATATATATATATATATATATATATATATATATATATATCTCAAAAAGGATTTTTGCAATAAAGCAATTGTAATTATGCGGTTAAGAAGGCAATGTTATGGCTGACTAAGCTCTTCATCCAAGCCCTCGGAAGGAGCTCTTCTCACAATCACGAGAGGAGAACGTATAATCCAGCTTTCTAAGTGTCAGAGAGAAGAGATAGAGAGAGAGAGAGAGAAAAAGAGAGAGAGAGAGAGAGAGAGAGAGAGAGAGAGAGAGAGAGAGAGAGAGAGAGAGAGAGAGAGAGAGAGAGAGAGAGAGAGAGAGAGAGAGAGAGAGAGAGAGAGAGAGAGAGAGAGAGAGAGAGAGAGAGAGAGAGAGAGAGAGAGAGAGAGAGAGAGAGAGAGAGAGAGAGAGAGAGAGAGAGAGAGAGAGAGAGAGAGAGAGAGAGAGAGAGAGAGAGAGAGGAGGAGGGGGTAGAGCAGAACGAACCCGCGATTGGCCTCATTTTGAGGTAACTTCCGTTTGATAACACGCCCTATAGCGAGCTTAATTGTAACAACAAGAGGTTTCACGAGATGACGTGAAGGTCCAAATTCACTCCCGGCGGCTCTGTATAAATAGCAAAGCGTTGGCCTGGGTAAATAAGTATTGTGCTAAGAGGAGACATCGCATAAGCTTCTTTCTCTCGGCCTCCCCATACCTCAAGAGCCCGAAGACAATAACAGAAAAAAAGAAACAAACGAGAAAAGATCTCTCGAGCCCAGCTTCCTCCCCGGCAAATACTACCTCGATTCCTACTTTCGAGGCTGACTGTGGTTACGGGAATAGAGGTTTTATTTTCCGTAAAAATTCGAACAGTCCGAGTACTAATCGGCCTTAAGTGCAAACCCGACCCGTGCTGTTGGATAGTACTCGAGCTCAGTGCTCCTACCCCTCGTGCTCTTCTCAAGCAACCGAATCTTTGGGTGGCAAATCCACCCGGAATTGGAATCCCGTTTTGTCGGTCTCGTGCAGCCGATTGTGTATACTTTGATTTAGCTTTCATGTCTATTATCTTCTTTTTGATTTGTCTTTCGTGTCCATTATATTATATTTGATTTATCTTTCATGTCTAGTATTTTATTTTTGTTTATATAATAGTCAAGTTTAATTGTTTCGCCCAGTTTGATATACAGAACCCTCTAGATAGTTGAATTAATTCTGCCAAGTATAACTAGTCACTTTTACAGATTTATTGAAACCCAAAGTTCAATTGTATTATTCAAGGCAAGGCCTAATTTCAGAATTGCCCTGCCTGCTATCCGTCAACCGTTCCAAGATACGGAAAGCAAACGGTGGTCAGAAGATCTAACCTTACCTACAACACTAAGCAATCTAAAAAGATTCTTATCAATCAGCCTTTTTAAATTTGTTATTCCTGCTTTTGAAGATAATAGAAAAATCACTATACCCTAGAAATTGAAAATGATTTTTGCAATAAAGCAATTGTAATTATGTGGTTAAGAAGGCAATGTTATGGCTGACTAAGCTCTTCATCCAAGCCCTCTAAAGGAGCTCTTCTCACAGTCACGAAAGGAGAACGTATAATTCAGCTTTTATAATCAATCTAAAAAGATTGCAGGGATAATAATTTAAAAAAGGCTGATGATTGATAGCATTCTTTTAAGATTGGTTAGAAAAGCCTGATTATACATTCTCCTCTCGTGATTGTGAGAAGAGCTCCTTCCGAGGGCTTGATGAAGAGCTTAGTTAGCCATAACATTGCCTTCTTAACCGCATATATATATATATATATATATATATATATATATATATATATATATATATATATTATATACCAAGAAAGAGCAAGTATAAGAGAAAGACAAATTGAATTACCTCTGACCGACAATCAGGAGACTTGCTCTAGATACCCGGTCAGAAAAGTTAAAATTTCTCAGTATGAATTGCCTTTATTGTGCCGTTCTTTGCTTTCCTTGATCTTGGTGTCCTCAAATATTTCCTTCTCTTGCCTTTGAAAATATTTTCTTCTTTGTCTTATGTGCTCATTCACGTCCAATTACACAGAGGTGAACACATCGTACGGTAAGCGGTGAAATCCCCCGATAAAGGAAAATCAGTTCTCCAAATGTATCTGTTCGTGAAACTAGACCCGACTATATGAGTAAATGCATGCCCATTTTGTTAAAATTACAAAAACCGGAGCTATGCTATCGAACTCGATAAGTGTTTGTACAGAACGGAGTCAAACCTATGTGTTTTTTTCTACAACCCCCAATCGGGTGATTAATATCAGCAGCAAACAGGGAACAAGCCTGGGAAAACATTAAGATCCCGTTACAAATCAAGTGATCCCCTTTTGACCAGACCAAGAGAACTTGAAGCAATGGAGCAAATGCAAACATGCCAACCATGCCAGGAGGTGAGCATAGGCTCGCAAAAGACAACCCATCAACAGAGATTTTTCAAAGACGCCAAGACAACCACAGACATCAAGAAAACCTTATAATTAAATATAAAGTTGATGCTTTACCATCAGCACTCTTACCCAAACTCACTCAAACTAAGGAAATCATTGAAGGCTTTGTCAGAGGCAAATTCAAGTGGTAATATGGCGCCGACGCAAACGAAGAAGAATTATGTATTCGCAGCACTGAAACAAGGCCTAGTTTAAATACGTCAAGACTCATGCTTCAACCACTCTTACGATTACTTCAAAAAGAAAAGATCAGGATAAGTGAAGTCGCCAGCCAGAGAAGGAACAGCCTGAACGAAGATCATACAAAAGACTCAGCAGTGAGATTAACGTCAATGGCTGGAAGATTTAGAAAAAAAACATATGCAATAACATTATCAGAGAGATAGATCTGAATGTTATACTGTTGTTCTCTGAGCAAGGGTTGACGAATATAAGAATTACATTAAAATCTAGAATTTCAACCAGACCAAGGAGAGGTACGAGGATAGGGGTTCTTGCCATCAGGAGATGTATTAGGTGTATTGAGATACGGGAGTGGAAGAATCTTATCTGGCAATCAAGGTCAGTACGCCCATTGCTGAACTAGTCAGAGCAGTGGACAAACAACCACTAATGCTCCCGTACCTCCCGATCTCTAACTTCCCCCTCCTGTTTATAAGGAACATTTCTACCATTCAGAATGGATATTAATGTCCCTTGCATTTAATGGTGCAAGAAACGCAATAAATCTTCTCATTGGTCGCAACGTATTACAGAGAGACGGGCCAGAATTTGCTACGTTCGTAACAGTGAAATCCTCAACGACTTATAATCTTATAATCACAAACCCAAATTTCGAATTGAACCATACAACAATGCCAGTTCCATATACACAATCAGATCACGTCAGTATTGATCACCACTGTATCGACATCTCCCATCCGGGTGAAAATCCAGATAGCCCGGTGTTTGCCCAGGGCCGACTACACCACCTACATACAACATCTTCAAGATTACAGAGTAGACTAGCTAGAGGGTTCTTAGCTGGAATACATGACAAGTACACTTTAGTTAGCTAGTAGCAGTAATAGCTGAACCGGCCAGATTAGCCATCCCCAAGGTGAAATAAAAAACTCTCTCGGCCCACTATGAGACATAAATATTCAAAACAGAATGGGCCGGTTTACAGAGGCTATTTGCAGAAATTAACAATTATGTCAACATGGCAGATAGATACAGGGAACTGCGCGAAATAATTATAGAGCTTAAGTACCTCATTAGTGAAAAGGTGAGTGAAAATTAGAACACCATAGGAAATATAGACGTCGACTGTGATCCCAAATTGTTCTGGAGCCAAATAAGAAGTACCCCAACCCGAGGCGAATATTACTATCCAAGTCGATTGAAGGCAGGTTCCTGATGAAAGGGTGATAGAGCGCAACTTCAGACAAAATTGGGACAGTAAATTCAAAATAGGCGATGGGGAGAACGAATAATTTCACATGGGTTATGAACAATAAATACTGAGAGGTTAAATGAGTTTGGTACGGATATAGCATCATTCCATTACTCAGACATAAATCGACAGGTGCGTTAAGAAGGAAAGCCATTTACGCACGAGGAATTTGAAGCAGTCCATAAGAACTTCTATTAAACGCCCCCGCTAACATCAACGAAGTAATAATGCCTGCCTAAACGTGAGGTGATTTTTGGACCTATTTAAAAGGGTTAAATGATATTTTAAAAGTTGAAAAGCCAAAGAAGGAAATTAACAGTGACATACCCATCTTTCTGTTAAGAGTTCATTAGAAAGCTGTAGAAAAACTCCTAATAACTGGATAAGGAATTACCTGGAAGTTGAAGGTCTTTACAATACACGAAAACATCCGAAGAAGTTTTGCCACGGAGATTGTGTTGGCCTTGGTTACGAGAATTTATTGCCACTGCTAAGTCCAGAAAAAACAACGTAGACGTCGTGTTGAGAGATCTCGCGTGGACGCTAGGCCTACAGAAAAAGATAAAGGACCTTGAAATGGAGGTTAATATCACAAGAGTTCTCTACGACTACTTGGAGAATCGTCATGGAGGCTTCAAGATTAATGAATTCGAAGGGAAGTCCTTCATTATCAAAGCATAGGTAACCCAGGGAGTCTGTCTGAGCCCCACCATGTACGCGTTATACACCGGCGACCTCACTTCCCCTACTCAGGAATACATACAATCAGCGGATGGCATCGCGTAGTGATTACAGGACCCAATCGATGGTGCCAACAGGTGAGGTGGTGAGATCGACAACTTAAACGACTATGAGAGGAGAAAAAATATCCGCACTAACGCAAATTAATTCAAGGTCATACCCATAGAGCGTAATAGAACCTCGAACATCGTGTTGCAAGAGGATTATTACCCCTACCCTCAAGAATGCCGAGTGCGTGGCCTCAAACATAACTCGAAATGGTATATATATATATATATATATATATATAAGTTAAGTAAAAAATTATCCAAAATGGCCAAAAAATACTTCAAAAACACAATAAAAAAAACAAAATGAAACAAAGAATAATAGTAATAATAATATGAAAGAAAATAATAAATATTTATATACCAAAGGAATGTAAGCTTAGGTTTAAAACCAAGGCTGGAATGCTTTTTGAACTAAGAAATGCACAAAAGGCAGAGAAAGAGTAATTGCTATACTCACTCCTATTATTTTTACCCAGATCTAAATTAATGTCACAGAAAGCACTATAGGGTCTCAGTAACGAATTCTCTCTAGTGTAGTTTCGTAGGCTATGTTATGTGATCAGCGAGGTTCCTTATGATGAGGAGAAATATATATAAATATATAGCTGGATTCTTTATTCCTTGGTAAATAGCTGGAATAAGCCTTGGAATGACGAACAGTAATGACAACTTTTCTTCTTGAATAATAATGATAACTCTTTCTGTACTGACCTTTTCCACACAAGTACACTTATATAAATAGTCATTTCATTTACTCACAATACTACAAAATTCAACCAATCAGGATTGAGATACATTTAATCGTCATAGTTATGTTCATTTTTTTGGAATAACAGACCTTAGCGTTAAGAAATTGACCAATCAGCTTTTAGACATAAGCACTGCAATAATTGTCCAATCAGCGACACGATAGATTTAAAAAAGTTAATAACGCTCAAGTCGTTTGCCTGTAACCACGGCTGAAATCCATGACAGCCGAATGCTCAGCGCCTATCACCCAGCTGACCTGAAGGACGCAAATCTGGAGGAAATTGATGAGCAGATTGATAACATCACCAATCGCCTCATTCAAGCTGACGAAAGATGCGTCCCTAGGATCTCGTACAAAATGCTCCCACAACCTAGGTGGACGGATGAAATGAGGGACATCGCTAGGGAACACAGGAAAATTTATGAAGAAGTTGTAGGACAGGCCCGACCCGGGAAAAGTAAGCCCGAATGAGACAGCTAAGCGAGGCTATGAAAAACACAATCCTCGAGAAACAGAAGGAAATCTGGGATGATATCATTAGCAGGCTAGACCGGGAGACTAATCCTGTACGTTTTTGGAATAGCATCCGAAGACTTAGGGGATTGCCTCCCAGGCCTGGGATTAAAATCAAAGATGGCGACATATACATAGAAGATCCGGATACCCTGGAAAGAAGATTCAGGGACCACTGGAAAGAGGTCTTTGCGATCTCACCTGAGGAGAACGATGATTTCGACCAGGACTTCGAAGACCGACTGCTCGAGGACCTCGGAACGATGATACATAGGACCCACCCACAACCGCAAGTGTCTAGAGAGAGAGAGATGGTTGACCACGGACGCCCGATCACTGTTGAAGAGACAATTAACACCATAAAGTACTTTAAACAGAGGGCACCAGGATGGTCTGGGCTCACTAAGAACAACCTAGTGAATGCCCCTAAGCAAATTATTCAGGGAATGGTCAACATCATGAACGTTTCCCTGAATACAGGCTACTTCCCAGACGGGTATAAGATGGCGAAAATCATCTTTATTCCAAAAGGGAACAAGCCCCCAGACCAAGTGGCCAACTACCGCCCAATCTCTCTCCTAGAATTACCCGGCAAGATCTTCGAGAAGATTATAGCCAACAGGCTACAAAATCAACTCGACGAGTTAGGAGCGCACAACCCGGCACAACATGGGTTTAGACTAAAACGGGGCACTGAAACTGCCCTGGCGCTCCTAATAGAAAAGATCGCGCAATGCCGTGCGAAAGGTCACTATGTAGACATCGTGATGAGGGACGTGCAGAAGGCCTTCGACAAAGTTTGGCTGAGTGGACTGCAATACAAGATCCTAAGTCTCCAGCTAAACCCCGTCCTGGAAAGGATTCTTTGTGACTTCATCATGGACAGAAGGGCGCGTATCATGATAGAAGATCACAAAGGTCCAGAATTCGAACTTAAAGCGGGCGTTCCCCAGGGGAGCTGCCTGAGTCCCTTGCTTTTCCTGGTCTTTACCATCGACCTCCCTACTCCAATCCACGGGGACACGATATATCTGAAATACGCAGATGACATCACTCAGATCGTCCCCTGTAGGGATAGGAAAGCAAGGAACCAGGCTAACAACACCATCGCGGAGATCTCGAACATCAACAACTTCGAGAAAAAGTGGAAAATCCGGACGAACAGGGAGAAGTTCACAATTCTCGCGCTGGGCCGTGAGTTGACGTGGCCCATCATGATTGATGGGAGGAGATACGGTTACTCCACCGTAGGCAACATCCTGGGCCTAAAAATCTCCGACCACGAATACTCGAGTCACTACACGGTGAGGCGGAATATGGCGAAGAGAGAAATCTCTAAGCTGTATTGGTTCAGAGAACTCAGCTCGGCGAACATCAAGAAATTATACCTGTCGTTCATCCGGGCTATCTTATCTACCCTGCAGTAGTGACTCAAACGGCCAGCAAAACAGCTATGAAAAGGCTCCAACGAGTACAGAACTCTGCGTCCCTCTTCATGAACAAATGCAGAAGAAAGGCCTAACTTCGGCAGAGGGACCTGCACCGCAGGCAGAAGCTGGAGCCGATAAATGTCACAACCCAGAAATTAGCCAAGAAAGTCTGGTCCACAATGGCCAATGATATCCTACCAGAATTACGAAGAACTGGACGCAGGATAAACACCCCTGCCAGGCTGCATGGGCAAGTCTATCGTAACCGGCGATTCCTGAACAACAAAGTCTGTTCGGAGGAAAACATAAGACCAATTTACACCTAAAAACACCAAACGCCAGCAACACACACCATGGTGACACAAAACACAATTCATGACATGTCAAACCAACAAAGATAATTCACACGAGGTATATACACATAATCGCAAGCTTACAAAGGCTTGAAAGCTCAAATACACAGCTTAAATATTACAGACTAAAGAAGAACAAATACAATGAAGAACAATAAGAAGAACACACACAGAGTAAATCATTAGAAAACAGCAATACTTACACAAAGGAAAAATAACTTAATAAAAATATAGCATGCTAACGATGCCCCTAAAACAAGGGCAACCCTACTCCCACTTCACCATCTTTTTTATCTACTACTATCCTTTTCAAAGAGTGCATATACCATCACAGCCGAATGTCGGCCGAATATTTGACTACTACGCTCTGCTGTCAACCTTCAGATAAAGCATTTTTACTTGCTTAGTAACGGAGTTTGAGCACCGCCTACATAGAAGAGCGCCTATTCTGGAAGTCTTACGGTGAATCCCGCTTCACCCTTCGAAAAAAGAGATACCTTTTTTTCATCGAAGACTCATAATTCAATGAGGGCTTAAGCACTTCACTGCTCCCGTCCATCACCGTGCGTGTAAACCTGCTCGGATGTCTGCTATTCATTGATTTTGTCTTAACTATGCCAGCCACTTGGACTGACATAATTAAGGGGTTATGTGAAAACTGGTTCGAGGCCTAGCCCACAGCGGAAGTGTAAGTCAGAAATTATCTCGAAACTGGGGAATAACTGCGAGTCCCGGACGGAGGAGAAATCCTCATCGCCCGGGGGACCCAGCAATAATCATAGAGGAAAGTACACCCGTCTCTATGTAGCTGGATGCAGTTATGGCGTAAGTACCCGTCAGGGGGTGGCAAAACTTTAGCGGTCGTTGCTTCGGCTGCTACTACATCAAGTCCACCACAATTAACCCCTCATGAGGTTCCCACTCGAGACCCATCACATCCACCCATCATCCATCATTCTGGCAGCAAACGAGCGGGGGAACAACAGGAAAATGGACGGGGACGTTTCTTCACCATTTATTGGACTCATACCCAAACCTACCTGCACTATCCATTACCTCCTTTATCACTTCATAAATTTATTTTTCACTCCAAAAACATCATAATTACACTTTGGTTTCAGTAAAAAAGAAGACATCACAAGAGGACAACGAAGACTATGGAGACCCTCAGTAAGAGGGCTCTCTTAAGGACCATCCCCGGAATGAAGAACCCCGACAAAAGGCACCTATGTGAAACCCTCATCATCGAGTTAAAAGTGGCACTAGTGAAACTTATTGAAGTTTCATCTGGTTTCATCGCCATGTGCGCTGAAACCAAGAACGTGGACCAGCTCCTATTGGAAGAGGGAGCGAGGGTCCTAAGGAACACTGGCCTAGAAGCGAAAACCCCTCCACAAGTAGCAGCAAACAGAAGCGTGATCTGCCGCAAAGTGTAGAGCTAGGTGGGTGAGCATACACCCGAGGAGCTCAAGGAAGAGATTACCAAGAGCAATCCCTGGGCCCAAGTTCGCGAAATAATAAAATTTCGCGAAAACACCCACGTTTTAAAAATAACTTTCGCTATCACAGAAATGGCAAAAAAATCGCTGCACAATGGAATACTGGCTTTCATTATGAGAATTTCAGGCGAAAATATACAACAAGAAAAAATTAATAGCATACAAATATGCTTTGTATGCTACAAACTCGAAGAGCACACGACATTGACATGCCCGGACAAAAACAAACTGTGGTGCAGTGAATGCGCCACAAAAGGCACCGATTTGACAAATGCGAGAGCACTAAGAAAGGATGCCTAAATTGCAAAGGGAAACACAAGACCATGGCTCTGTACTGCCCCCAAGCGCCCCAAAATTATTAAGAGAAAGGAAGGAGAAGAGAGGAAAACCAAAGAAACTACATACGCGAACACCGCCAAGAAGAATGCGGAGATAAAGCTTGCATCTACACTTGCACAAATCAATATCACCGGAGATTTGAGTGCAAAGATATTAATCTGAATTACCCACGCAAATGTGGCAAATGCAGTGAAACCCGGCTGCTACAACCAGGTACTGAACGCTCTCCTGAAGGCGAATAATCTCCCTTTGGTAATTATGCCTGAAGATCCTGAATGATCTAAGGCATTCAAGGACTCAGTCATAAAGAATAATAGCGTCAAGTCTGGATTAGAGGAGATTATTGAAGCTCCCTCATTGGAAGAATCCGAAGAGGACGACGAAGAGGAAAAGGCTGAAAGTGAGGAGGGATCCTCCTCTTCTGACAACGAATAGGGCCCTTTAACCCGTACAAGAGCTACAAAGAGCAGGTCCAAAAACCCGAGCCCCACTCTGAAAAAGGAAAACCCTGGACCAAGAAAAACCGCCCAGCCAGCCCCAAGAAGAAGAAGAATAAGAAGAAACATAGGTAAAAACTATTCACCATGTTACGGAACGCACTGAAGTAACTGGAAATTAATACCAATGGCTGGACGACGAAAGGAATTGTTTACGGAAATGTATTCAGGGAAATTGATGCGGACATCATCTTAATTTCAGAACATGGGATCGACACGCGTAGTGCAGAAATGAAAATCTGGAACTACGATGTGTTGATCACAAATTATTCGCAGGAGCGATTCGAGGGAGCCGCTATTGCAATAAAGAAAGGGATTAAATACAAGCAGATGAGAAATCTAGAAGAATCCTACCTCGCGATTGAGGTTGAACTCGAGTTAGGAAAGTTAGTTATTGCTACCGGATATCAACCGCCAAGGAGAGACGTGTTACTGATTCACACTCTTACTGGCCTATTTGGAAGAAGAGCCCCCACTATATTAATGAGGATCTGAACGCCAGATGCCGAGAATCCGGTTACAGGACCTTTAAAGGTATAGGAAGAAGCTTGGACCTGTTGCTGGACAGAAATATTGCCTAGCGAATAGGCCCCTATTTCTCCACCTATGTCAGAGCAGGAAGTGCCACAAAACGAGACATCTGTCTGACAAAACGTCAGCTGCCGTTCAATTACTACATGGAGCCAGCCCAGGTACCATGTAGTGACCATATAGGGATCTTACTCACTATCAACAGGAACCCTATACAAGTTCCAGCTGTAGTCAGAAAGAACTACAAAAAAGCAGACTGGACACGGTACGCGCGCCTTTCGAAGCCTACGATCCGCCCAACTTGGATGAGGCAATTCCCAAGGAGATTGACGAGGCACTCGAAGACCTCAATAACCATCCCATCGACGCAGATAGCGCCTGTATCCCTAAATCCGAGTATAGGACCATCTCTACCTATAGATGGACCGAATATATGAAGGAATTATAACGTGAGCTGAAGCTATTGTATGAAATCAACATCGTGAATGCGTCAGTTCACTCAATACAGCGAAGTAAAGAAGTCAAAGAAGAACTGAACCAGTTGATCCTCGAACAACAGTGTAGAAGATGGGAGAACAACCAGCAGAGGGAAATTATAAGCGAAGCAGAAAAGAAACTAAAAGAAGAAACGCCATTTGTTCGCTTTACCAGGAAGGATCAAACAAGAAAGATCTAATTGGATAACGAATGGATAACAGGATAAAATAAATTAAACTAAAGATACTGTAATTGAACAAAAACGGATGGAGAGAAAATAAAACATATGGAAAATATTTCAAAAGAATCGACCAGGACGTGATCATAATATCAGAAGACGGGAGGTAGCTAGAAAATGACAAAATCAAAATCTGGAATTACACTGGTCTTGCTACCAATCATCGAGAGGAAGATTCTATAGAGCTGCAATAGCGATATATACAAAACAATTCAGGGTTGGTATTAATTAACTGCGAAATACTACAAAGAATGGGACCAAACTTCTCAACTCACTTTCTAGGATAATCTACTAAAAACACGAACATCTGCCTGTCTAACTTACAGTGACCACACTGAAACTCTAGTGAATGTTAACTCACAGCCTATACAGATACTTTCGTGGAAATGGAAAGCTTAGCCATTGAGCAAATTGGGATAGGTACAATGATAAACTTGGACATAAGTACGTAACTAACTCATTGAAGCTACTTTATAATAAATCGCTGATGAACTGAATTGGATTCGAGAAGAAATTGCAAAGGCAGATGAGGGAGCTATCCCCCCAAACCTCGATACAAAACCATCCAGCAATTCAGGTGGTCACCAAAAATGGTGGAGAAGAGCTAGGGGATTAGTTGGGGGGCAGAAAGGATCAGATGATACGGACCAACGAAGCAAATATTTAATGCACTCACGAGACAGATGAGAGAACTAGTAGAGGTAATACCTGAGAAATAAAGAAGAAAATGGGCTAAAAAAATCGCCAAAATAGATGTAGATTCATCCCCAAAGGAATTCTGGAAACACCTGAGCAGATTAAAACCAAAGCACCAAAAGGATAGAGTGGAAATGAAAGAAGCAAAAAGTAATATTACCGAAGAGAAAGCTGAAATAAATGATGTTATTCAAAGAACACTAGGAAAATGTGTTTAATATAAGCGAAGAAGAGATCGAGCACTACAACATGGAATTCTAAAATCAAAATGTAGAGTAACACAACGAAGGAATCGCAAAGACCATGTTTACACTCAATCGAGGAAGACAGAAAAACCAAGGAGGGAAGTGACGCTATAATAACCTCGAAGAATTAGAAGAAAAGATAAAGAAGTTCCCTCAAAAAGGCACTAGGAAATCTATATTTATCAGATGAAACCATCTAGAATTTCCCCACAACATGCTGAAGAGACTTATAAATATATTCACTGCTTGTTTAAATATGGGATGCTTTCCCGATGAAGTAAAGGTCGCACAGATGATCTTCATCACCAATGTTAGAAAACCCCAATTTCAAGTGGGAAAATAAAGCCCTGTCTCGCTGCTAGATTTTTCAGGAAGCTATTCGAAAAGATACTTAACAATAAACCGACGAAGTATTTGTAACAGCGATATACAAAACAACTGTCAATTTGGATTCAGAAAAAAACAGAAGCACCAAGATGGAACTAAGTGTCATCATGGAAAAGATTGCAAAAGCAAAAAAGGAAAAGATGAGCGTGGACATCATCTTTCGGGACGTATCCAAGTCTTTCGACAAAGTATGGCAGAGGAGTATACAATTTAACAGTGGTGGGCAGTCCGTCAGTGTCCGTACCGATGACACAAAGTCCGTCAGTCCGGCACTGACGGACTCCCGTTTCGCGGGTGGACTGAAGACTGACGGAAACTTTGAAACACTGACGGAATAAGCGCCGACGGAAGCGATTTCGGCAGTCACCCCAACCGTCACTAACCCGAAAAGCAAAGACGACCTTCTGCAAATAATGTTTCCGTCAGTCGTAGGCAAAACGGGACTGCCCATTACTGCAATTTAAGATACTGAGACTTAGAATGAACAACAAGATACAAATAATATTCTGTGAAAATACGAGTATAATGAAGGGATACGTTTGTATATAAATTGGTAGCCAAACTCCCACAAGGTGGCTGTTTAAGCCCATCTATCTATTTAATCTACACCGCAGATATACTTCTATCGAGAGGAGGATATATCAGGCTATAATATCATCTGCCATACTTTATCCAACAATAGTTATGTATACTATCTCGAGGAGTAACTTTTGTGACTACTAAGGGTTCATAACAAACCAGTGTACATGATTACAAATACTAGAAAAAGGGGGCTATAAAGACAAATTAAGATACACAGGGAGGCAAAAATAAAGCTAATAATTGCAAAGAGAGCAAGGAAAGTCATAGAAAAGACGCAAAACAAAATAAGCATAAAATTCGTCTTCCAGGTAGCCCAAAGAACAGTGTGTAAGAACTCACTACCTATTTCCAAGCTATCGCGGCTAGAGGGGCGAGAAAAAAATATAATATACACCTGAAATCTACAGTGATAAGTAGAAGAAAACCCGAAGATAGACAGATAAAATTTGCTTGCCAATGATAAGTAGAGTAGGAAATGAAAAATAAAAGTTAAAGAGAAAGGAACATATAATAATAATAATAATAATAAGTCTTCTGTAATGCGCTCTTCAAGGCCTGAGGCCTTCCCAGAGCGCACGTTTTGCTGAGATGAGAATGGAAATTCAATGGAAATTCAAGAGGGAAGAGAAGGCAATACTGAAAAGATGCGTTTTCAGGAGACGCTTAAATGTGGTAAGAGAGGGAGAAGACCTGATTTCAGCAGGAAGAGCATTCCACAACTTAGGGGCGCAGATTGAGAAGGAGCAGTCCCCCATTGAACAGAGGAATGAACGAGAAATATTTTAAAGAGGTGAATGTGATGCCTAAAGAGCCCGAGGGACATGGCGTGGCGAGAAGGCAGAAGAGAGGTAAGACGGGGCCTTGTTGTTTAGGGCCTTAAATGTGAAGAGAAGTATCTTGAAGTGAGTACGGGATCTGACAGGGAGCCAATGCAGTTCATGCAGCAAGGGTTTCAAGGGAGACAAGCGAGGGCGACGGAGGAGAAGCCGGGCGGCATAGTTCTGTACAAGTTGAAGGGGGCAGGAGAGGAGGATGGCAGATTCACAAGCAGAGAGTTACAGTAGTCAGGGCGTGAGGTGATGAAGGCATGAACAACAGCTTCAAGACTTTGGTGATCAAAGTGAGAGCGAATGCAAGAGAAGTTACCAAGGAAACATAAAGAGTATTTGCTGACATTGCGGATATGAGGCTTAAAGGAGAGATGCTCATCAAAAACAACACCCAGATTCCTAACGCAGTCAGAGAAAATGATAGTATTACGCCCAGAGTAAGCGAGGGAAAGAGAGATTTATATTTTTTGACAAGAGCAGGGGTGCCGACGAGGAGGACCTCAGTTTTGGAGTGATTAAACCTGAGGAAGTTGGTAGAGAGCCAGTCAGAAATGGAGGAGTAGGCAGCCAGGAGGTCAGTGATAGAGTAAGCAAGAGACGTGGGGGATGAGAAAACGAAAATTTGAGCGTCATCAGCATATAGGTGGAAGGATAGACCGAGATTACGGAGAAGGGAACTAAAAGGGAGAAGGTAGATACAAAATAGAAGAGGACCAAGGACAGAACATTGTGGCACTCCAAAGCGAATGGGAGTAGAATCGGATGAAACGTCGTCAATCACAACAGATTGGGTACGAGACGAGAGGTAAGAGCGGAACCAGTCAAGCACGGTGCCTGGTATGCCGAGGAAAGAGTGGAGACGATAAAGTAGGACGGTAATTGCTAATAACAGTTTGAACGACTATTGCAAACATATATGCTAAAAAGGATACTAAGATTTACACTATAAACACAGAAAAGCGTGATTCTCACGCGTAAGATCCTTTTCAATTAACCATGCTAATTATAACTACTTACAATGGACAGAAATATGCCTGATCTCCAAGCAAACTAGCATTTCTTTGCCTTCCTTCCTTCAAATTTTAGTATTTGTATTCTTCCTATCAAACTCACGCATGAGATTTACAGTGGACACATGAGAATACTTAACATGCTACACATTGTGGGTTCGGTTTCCACGTTAAGCCGTAGGTCCCATGAATACCTAAGTCCAATTTGCTGTGTCCTACTATACCAACTTACTCGTTGTCCTCCTTTGTTCTTCCCCTCCTTCTCACTTCTACCTTGCGTACCCACACTGGGCTAAGTATACTGAGACTCTGGTCAATAATGGTGCGCAGAATTCCAAAGGAGTACCGGGCCTCCACTCCTCTCCTGCCTCGGCCATTTTAGGAGGCCCAGGGGATGGGGGAGGTACGGACGATCTGTTCTTTGTCTCTGACTTTCCTTTTAATTTCATTTCAGAATATCATTCATTTGAAGGTTCCAAAAGCTACTCAACGTAGACTTTAGATCACAGTCGCACATCTAGTAAATGAGGCAAGCAGACTACTAAGGTGTACGCCAAATCAAGTTGGACCAATTATTACACTTTAACCTGAAGATGTCTTAGGAAATACGAAAGCTTATTATAAGAGGATGCCCCCCTCCCCTCCCCGAGTGACCAGTGTGAGATGAGGCCCCACGAAATATCCCTTTTCAGTATCGTCGAGTCCCAGACCACGTGCTCCTTGGCGTGGGAATTCTAGAATCGACGAGAAGGAAGTTGTCTCGCACTGAGCCACTGATCCGACCCTATTTACTTAAGCGGGACGCACATCGCTCTCCCTCCCCCGCGATAAGGTCGAGTCCTCTCCTCCATGCCTTGCGGACATTTGCTTCCTCTGCGAACGCGCTCGTACAAGCTCAACCTTACATCCTGAGGCCAACTTCGCCGTTCAATCCAACCCCTTATCTCGAAATAAGTTTGCACAGACTGGCGTCGTGAATTCTCTTAGGGCGGCTGTGTACTGAGGGCTATCTAACGTACAAGCCACCGGGCTAAATAACCCTGTGTCAGCCATTCTTCGAGGAGATTGATAGCCTACCAGTCCCTCCGTTCAGAATGTTTGTCTGTTTCCCGCGAAGTCTCGTAACCCCTGTTCGAGTCGTAAATTGGATCCTATTTCAGCTATAAGGACCGAATTCCATTCCCTTGCCGTTCCTCTGTAATTTATAAATATAGTTGTGAATCTTGCGATTCATCTAATATTGGTGAGACTATTAGGTCGGTCCATTGTCACATCGAACAGCATCGAGGAAGGTTGACTGGCACGGTGTTGATTCTTAACAAACCAGACTCCTCGCCCATTCGAGATCACATTAAAGTATGCAAGTCTGAAATTAATATGGATAATTTTAAAATCCTTAGTCATAGCTCCAATCCCGGTGAACTATGAATATTAGAATCCCTTTACACCCTAAAACTTAAACCTAATCATCGTCATCAACATCATCATCATCATAATCACTAACTTTATAATTTAAGAAGGGGATTTTTTGACTATTTGAATAATAATTTCATCTTAGTTTGGTAATGACTTATATTTTTTTATCTAGGTTATTTCTAATAATTCTTTTAAATATAAACCAGGCAATTGTTTCGCCCTTTCCCTCAAAGGGGAGGGGGAGCTTGCGCTTTACTACTAAGATTAAAATTTAAAATCTAAAGAAAAGCAGCTATGGTTAAATTTTTATAAATTTTCTGAACTTCGCCAATTATAATAATTTTAAAAAGGAACTCTAAACTAAATTTCCCCCCTTTCAAAATATCACGTTACTAAAATATAGAGTTACGAGTATAGAAGAAGAAGATATAGAAAAATAAATTTTCTGAACTTCACCATTTGAATTTTGGGGGTTTTAAAAAAATTCACAAAATTTCGATACTTATATTTATTTCTGAACTTAACCATTTTGTTTTTTGATATTATAAAAGAATTATTAGAAATAAATTTGATAAAAAATATAATTCATTACCAAACAAAGATAAAATTATTATTCAAATACTCAAAAAAATCCCCTTCTTAAATTATAGAGTTAGTGATGATGATGAAAAACAAAATGGTGAAGTTCAGAAATAAATATAAATATCGAAATTTTGTGAATTTTTAAAACCCAAAGAATTCAAATGGTGAAGTTCAGGAAATTTATTTCTATATATCTTCCTCCCCCCCATAGGGGGGAGTGGCGAAGCCATTGCCTGGTATAAATATAAATCCAACTGCTTCCAATCTTTATATTGTATCATGAATCATTGAAATTTTTATTCTTGTATTAAGTAGCTTATCCTAAATTGCACTATTCAATTTTACTATTTTATGGAAACTAGAAATTTTAACCCATTACTATCTTAGTTTCTTAGTGGTGAGGCTAGGACCTCGAAACGTTCGAATCCAGACAAATAAAGATACTTTTATCAATAGCGTGCTTGGTTTTCACCTTCCTATATATATATATATATATATATATATATGAATAACTCACAAAGTAGAACGTGAGGTTCGCAATGAATACAGTGTCCCGCTGGAAAAATAAAAAGCTGCTTCCAAGTACTTTCTAACTTTATTTAGTTTATTCCTAAGGAAAATGAACTGAATAAAGTTCGGAAGTACTTAGAAGCACCTTTTCATTTTTCCTGCGGGACTTTTAATTCATATTATATATATATATATATATGCAGACGACCTTGACTATGCACTCTTTTGCTCCCCCTAAAGTGGTATGGTGAAACATTAGGGTTATGGCCGTCTCAGTCTTTTGGTGTTTGCAGAATCCGTGCAGTTTTTCGTTAGATGACTCGTGAGCCTGTTTTTGAGTCTTTTCAAAATGCATTTTCACTTGTCTCCAACAATAATATAAGTCTAAAGTTCAACACCTCATTAGTCGGATTTTCAAGCTTCGGTATCAAAATCATTTTCGAATTTTTTAGGCTGTCAGGAAATTACTCCATTGTCAGGGACGCATTGAGTTAATTAAGCAGTTTGGTTTGAATTCTTTCACGTGACTCTTTCAGATGCCTGGTGGTGATTTGGTTGAAAAGATAGAGATAAAACTAAGAGATCGCCATCCACAATTCCGTGACGCTGTTTCCCTCCTATGATTTTTAATGGAACCGAGTGAGGTTCGTAGTTCCATATGGTAAGAACCTGTCCTCCCTCGTCTCCATGTACTCGATAACCTGCTTCAGGAAGCCTGAATTGAAGTTTTCCTCCTCTTCGCTGGAGATTTTGAAAACATCCCTCGACTCCTCGAAAGGGCTTCTCTTTCTCACAAGGGGTGGTCGCCGTTGTTTCGTTGTGCGAGATTGGCCCTGATCTCTCCTTATTCCTTTCAGCCTGCTGATGGCCGCTCAGAAATACTTCGGATCCACATCGGTGTCTAAATATTCGATCAAAAAGTCCCAATTTTCACTTAGTTCATGTACCAGATCTAGGTTCAGCACTCTCCTGATATGGTGAATGAGTTAAAAGTATATGGGGTTTGTGTAGCGCATGTCTAGGATGCGCTGTTAGACAGGCAACGATCAACGACGGTAAAAGAGAGTGTAGGGATAGATAGAAAAAATGTGGTATTTTAGAAAGAGAATAAGTGTGACAGGCAGGATGTCTGGTTACCTGAGTAATTGTTCATTTGTTTTAATATTTTATCTCGTTTACTCATGTTGATATGTCAGCATCCAAGCCTTTGTATGTATTCGATAACAACACTTTTTGTATATGAAGAAAGTATTGTTACTGCACTTTCGTCCTTTATTGTCCTTCATTTAATAATTTTGTCCGGTTGTTGTACGTAAATATGTTGTATATTTTTATTGGATTTATTACTTATTTATTTATTTTTATTAATTTTCTTTCTTAACATTAATTTTTCACTTCGGATCCACTTTTTTCTAGAGTTTGTCCACTTCGGATCTATATTTATTTATTTTTCTAAAGAGTTCGTCCACTTTGAATCTTTTGTTACTATATTATTTAGTTGTCCACTTCGGATATTTTGAAGTTAATTTATTTAGTCCACTTCAGATCTTTTGTTGTTAATCTATTAAGTCCACTTCGGATCCTTTTGTTATTAGATTGTTTTAGGTTTTGGTTTATATATGCCTTTTATTCTTCTGTTCCTTTCACTTATAAATAGGATGAGTCTTTTGTAAGAGTTGCAGTTGACTGCTTCTGAATACTCGTTTAAATCTTAAATCTGGTCGGTGCTCATTTGCTAATCAAATTCAATGTAGTACATCTCCAGGTATGTTTTTATATATTTTCTGCCAAGATCTTTTGCTCGTCTGTGTAGGGTAACGTTGATAGGTTCTATGTCCGTTACTTCGTGTAATATCTCGGATGGTATGTAGTCCTACAGAGTGCCGTTAGCAATGAATCTTATTTCTCTATTTTAAACCACTTACGCGTTCTTAACAGTTGTCTTGCTCAGGGTATTGAAGGGATGGCGTGATAAAGGAGGATTGGCCTTACTAGTAGCATGTAGAGTTTCCTCTTTTTGTCAGGAGAGAACTGTTTGAAGCGGTACAGAGGCCGTACCGTTCTCGTGTTGATAGCGATATTCTCTTTGTAGTAGGCGGTGTATCCGTCTGAGGTTAATTTCAGGCCAATTACCCAGCCTTCTCCGGAGTAGGCATAAAATTTATCTTGCACCATTATGTCCACTGTCTTCCGACGTCCCATAGGTATCATCCTAAAATTATGAACAATGGTCTTGACTTTGCTCATTGTTTGAATCATTGATGCTTTCGATTTCCTTGCCTGTCCCGTTTGCAACGTCAACAGGGTCTTTGTATACGCTGGTGATGACCCGTGTGATGTCACTCGCCAGCTGAACGTACTAAGCGAGGTATTGCTCGGGGTAAGGCAGGTTGCCAGTATACACCACATATAATGTAGAGCTGAGACAACCCACCTGTAGCACCC
This sequence comes from Ceratothoa steindachneri, assembly GCA_963969495.1. NCBI lineage: Eukaryota > Metazoa > Arthropoda > Malacostraca > Isopoda > Cymothoidae > Ceratothoa > Ceratothoa steindachneri. The sequence continues at coordinate 12,922,844 of OZ018329.1, read as the reverse complement.
CTGCCTACAAGTTAAATGACTCAGCTTCAATGTCGCTTACTCTTACGACTGCCTCTCGATCATCTAGGTAGTCGCAGAGTACTCTTGTCATGTTCTCCTCCATACCAAGGTCGCTCATTTTCTTTATAAGTGCTGGTAACCACATCTTGTCAAAGAATGAGGCCACATCTTGCAGAAAGACCTCCACATTGCCATTTTTGGCTTTGACAATAGTAATCCTTTCGGTAATCAAAACTAATGCCGTTTTGGTAGCAAGTTTCCTCCGGAAACCGTGTTGCTGATTGTTGTATAGCTTGTTAGTTTATAAGGATGTTCTCGGTCTGTTGTTGAGTAGTTTTCCAGTAATTTACCAATGAACTCTAGCAGAGAGATGGGTCTATAGCTGCTAATCTCCTCATTTGGCTTGCTAAGTTTTAGTATGAATATCATACAGGCTCTTTTAAACTGGTCCGGAAAATAACCAACATGAGGCAGGAATTAAATCCCTTTAGTAGAGCTTATTGATGTTTTGAGCAGCGTTTAACTAAGTATATTTGGGATGCCTTATCCCTGCCTCCGTTCTCTTAAAGCTTTTCAGGGATGTTCTATATTCTTCATGGGAGAAGGGCCTTCTTTCTTCTTCCGCAAGACATGTCTCGTCTTAATGGAATATGCTTCTTGTAATTTTCATAAAAAAATCAATTCTCCTCGTCATTTATACGAAAACGATTTCGCCAATATCTTCTGAATTTACGTTCAATATCTTGATCTTTCGTGATTTCTACGCCATTGACTTTGATGTTTATCGACTCTTAGGGGAAGTGCCCCGCAATCTCTTTAGTTGGCTCCAGAATATTCTAGGGCCTACTTTAGCCTCAATATTAGCTATCATGTTATTTCACTTCTCTCTTGATTTTTCCATTATCGACGCGCCCTAATCCTATATATGTTTATAAAATAGACAAGTGCTTCCAGTTGATCCATCTTATCTTTAATGTTAAAGTCCCACCTTCGAGTCGGTATGTTTTGTGTTCCTCTCAAGGGACAGCTAAGTGGCAAGCTTCCAAGATCTTTGACGTTAGGTGGTCGAATTTTCCGTCGATTTCTTCCTAGTAAAGCACATTTTAGTTGGTCAATATGCACATTTTTCAGATGTTCACGGTATGTCCCCCAGTTGGTTCTCGCCAAGCACCTGCGTTAGAAAATTTGGACTTAAATCGGGGAGCAAGAAATGTGGGTTATCTTACTAATATGGTCCGTTGGAGCGAAAGGGCCCGGAAGGGTCACTTGATTCAGAGAGAAGTTCGGATTGGTTAGTACTACGTCTGGTGTGGTCGACGATATTTCCGTGTGCAAAGTGGCAAAATAAGGTCCTTCTCTCTGTAATATGCCTCTGCCAATTACCGGTTCCATTGGATGCTGTAGTGTAATCGGTCTCTCTGCAGTAGGCATTTAAATCACCGATAAGGATAGTTGAGGCTTCTCTCCTGAAGAGTCATAAAAAAGTAAGAATCTGAAGGTATTGACACCTGGCAGGTTGGTATCCGACCGCAACTGCCAGGTCATCATATGTCATGCAGATCTTAATTGCTAGATAAAATTCATCCAAGTCATGTATTTCCTTAAACTTTATCCCTTTCTGATGCCTATGGCAACTCCATCGTATCTCTCATTAGAGTGGGTAACCGTCAGCACCACGTAGTTGTATATTTATATATATATATATATATATATATATATATATATATATATATATATATATAATCGTGGGCTTCATGTAGACCATGTTCGAAAGTCAGCACAATATCAGGGTATACTAATCTTATAATTTCGTTGTATGTCCTACTTTTGGTGTTCCAACCGTTAATGTTAAGTAAAAAGAGCCTCAAATTCCTCAATTATCTAGTACAAGGCGCCATGTTTAATTTTATGAGCCTATTTAACCTTAAGTACTCTTTCTCTGGCCGGCGATCTTACTCTTGCCGATCTTTTCTTTCTAAATTGTTCCTGGTTTAGAAGGAGGCAAGATTCGGGACAAATTTGGATCAGGCTTCATCTGAGTGCTTGTAGCAGGTCTTCTTCTAAAATGTCTGCGTCGAAATCTAACCTGTATTTGCCTTTTATGACTCCTTCAATTAGTTTACCAACTTTGGATTTTTTTGATATTGCTGCAGATCGAGAGCCTTAAATCCTCATGCATATATCCCGGGTATTTTGGCATGGTTTAGTGGGCGTGGCATTTTCCGTTGCCTCTACTTCGATTTCTATATCCATGGGCACAACGCGTCTCCTCGCAGCTCACTTGTCTCCATTTGAGATTCCTTATCTTTGGTGTGATCTTTCTTGCGTAGGTTGTGGCCGCGAGAGGCCAAGCGAGACCTCGGCGCCGCTTGCGTCATGCTTTTTATTTGGACATGGAATAGGTCTCCTGGCGGTGGGTTGTCAGGAAACCACATTGGTTTGAGGCCGTTGTGGGCCAACATCTTATTAAGTTCTGTTGCATAACTTCCAGTTTTTATAATATTGATGTAAAAAAAGGCATGCAAAATGCGCATTATAAGGTCGGGTTTCATATTTTGTTCAATTTGCAGCATAGTCTTTTCCGGCCAGGTCCTCTTATTACCTGTGCATAAGTAATGGTAGCCTTTCTATTTCTCTAGTCACTGATTGCCTTCTTCTTGTCAGTTATCAACGCCTTTTTAATTAGGCAGGTAATCGATATGGTGCGGTGAAAATTGTCGCATTTCAGACACTTCTTGTTTGGATTCGCGCATTCCCTCCAGGTGTGGACGGATTCCGCGCACTCGGAACACACATTCTCTTCAACTTGTCACTCTTTGGTGGCATGCTTCTCTATGAGAAGCATGCCACCAAAGAGAAAAAAAATGAGAAAAAAATCGACAGCGGGACGAATACTTCTCGCTTGATGCAGGTGACCTTGAGCACATGTGTGTGTTCCTCACCGTAGCGGTCTTTGAATTTAGACTATTCCTGTTTATCTTCAAGTTCCCTCTTTATTTTTTACTGCAGAGTGAGTACCAACGTAGGGGTCGATGCGCCGACTTATAATCGATCTCTTTGCTGATATGTGCGGAGAACTTTCGGTACGAGGCTGATTTATTCGAGTTTTTCTCGTGACTTTCCCTGAGTAAGTTATCCAGAACCTGGTTCGTGTCACAGAATGCCATGTACATGTAGGCCTGATCTTTAAACCTGCAAAGCGCGATTTCCGGCTTGGAGTAAACAGCTTCAAACACTTTTTCTTGCGTGGGATTCTGACATCGTTCCTTGACCCGGAGTGAGACATGTTTCTCGCCGTTGTGGTCGTTCATGATAGCCCCAACTAGGGTATTCCTATTTCGAACGTAGTAGGCCCTTATCGCGGGGGCGGGCATCTGTATATCTGTATATATAAATAAAATTTATAACAGGGTCCTCCTATTTGCCCTGACCACTCCGCTCCAGAGTGGGGCCCCATCTTTGCACCCTCTTTGGGGCTTCATTCTGGAGTTTGGACACGTCAGAGAAAGGCAGCTTCTATAGACCTTAAGTGACAGAAAGGTTATCAGAACCAGATATGTACTGCTGAGCTGGGAATGGGTAGATACCCTGTGAACTTTTCGGAGACTCCAACTTTTCTCGCAGGCAATGGCGCGCGCGTGGCTGGCCGTTTGAAAGACCAGTCGATCTCAACTGGACCCAAAAGCGGCACTCTTCCAATTCTGGGTATCCTCTTCGCCTAAAAATCTCAGGGAAGAATCCTAAAGGTGGATGTATTTGAGCTTTGCTTTTCCAAGTGCAAGTAAAGTCTTCCAAAAGGAGCAGTCGACAGACAAGAAATAAACAGAAACGCCGTCTTATATGGCTAACGAATAAACATTATTCTATCCTAACTTTTGAGTTTGTCGCTGACTGGTTAGTTTGTGATGAGTTCGAAAGTGTATGGGGCAGTCCATAGACGCGAAGTTGTTCCTCTACATTTTTGCACGGTAAATGAGGCAAAGGAAAGGGAAGATCACACGCTAGGCCACTTTTTGATTTAGGTTGAACAAGATTTAGTCATTGTTCAAGCTTTTTGACGTGTTTAGGAAAGCTGATTCTAATGCCTTCCTCTTCTTTCTCTTGGATGAACGTGCAAGTGCTTTTGCTTCCCTCTAATTGATGCGGTAGTCAGCATTTCGCAGGTATTCGGTGATAGCGTTGCTGAGTAGCCCTGGCCGGATATCCTTACGGTGCTCCCCAACTCTGGTGACCACGCCTCTGTGTCTCGCCAAGGTATGCCAGAGAGCACTCGCCTCGCGGCAGCCATGAATGTATACCTTTTTTATTCGCAGAGCGTTTAACTCTATGTCTCGTTTGTCCTTTGAATTCCCAATTAATTTCTCTCTCTCTTTCAGTCCTTCCGATCGACCAAGCGCAGCATGCCTTAAATGTTTGTCTATTCGAGAGAATTTTTGTTCTCCCGCATAACCGAGCGGTCTAAGGGGTTGTTTTAATTGTGATTCAAGCGGTGTTCGCTGCCTCAGTGTGCTTGATTTGATATTCACCCTTGCACAGATTTTTGCGAAATAAGGAAGATATGTACATAACAAATTCCCTTTATCTTCTCTTTCTTCGCGATATGTTATATATATATATATATATATATATATATATATATATATATATATATATATATATATATATATATATATATATAGTACATGAAAGAGAAATTGGACGTGAATGAGCAATAAGACAAGAAACAGGAGTTTTTTAGAGGTAAGAGAAAGGGACATTAGAAGAAGACTAGAATCAAAGAGAGCAGAGGGCGGCACAATGAAGGCAATCCTTTACCGAGATGACAGAGATAACGCCATGTACTATATTGTAATATAGTCTGCAATGCAAGGTTTCTGCACCTTTGTTTCTGTCTTCAAAATTGTTTTGAAAGGCAGAAAATAAATATGGCGAAAGCCCTGTGGTGGTTGTTATCACCCGCAGAACTTGCATTTGCTCCTTCTTCTATATATATATATATATATATATATATATATATATATATATATATGTATTAAAATCTTCATATTACAGCTGTACTCTTATTACGACTGATATGTTGTCATCACTTGCAGCGAGGTAACCAATTAATTACGTCTCGCATAAAAATTCAGTCAATATATATTTTTTTTCAGCCATTACCTTGGTCAAAAATAAATAACCAAAAGTTTCATTTTAGGCATGTTCTGCTCTTCATCTTCAAAAGGGGTGATAACGTTTCAGAAACGTGTAAAAGATTTGTAATGTTTATGGTGAAGGTGTTATATTTGAATCAAAGTTTCTGACATGGTTTGAAAAATTCAAGAAGCGGAGACTTTTAAACTTTCTCCTTAATCTTTTGAAGATAACATGAAGTCATCCAAATAAGCTTAACTAAGAGGCTTGCAGAGATGTTAGAACTTCCAAAAGGTACTGTTTATGAACATTTATTGAAAATTGGGTAGTGTCACGGCACTCCCAACTCGTGACCAGGCGAGCAATCGAAATATCAACCCTGATTCAACGGTTGGCTCAGAGCTCGTAATTTAATATATATATATATATATATATATATATATATATATATATATATATATATATATATATATATATATATAGAGAGAGAGAGAGAGAGAGAGAGAGAGAGCAAGAGAGAGAAAGGTTCTCAACAGAGTAATGTAAAAAAAATCCCGGAGCACCCCCTCATCACCCAACACAGCTTTAGTATAATACAGGGTGCGGTGGGGAATTTCTCACCTAACTTAAAATTATAAGAAAATAACAGGGTGTTTTTTTAAATATATATATTTATTAAATTACACGTTAAGGATTGTACTTATTCATTTTATTAAATGAAATCGCTTTCTGCCTCAACCAGGCCCTCTATTCGGCGTCGGAAAAAAGTTGTTTGCCTTCTCGAAGTTTCCCCTGTTGAACTGCATAAAAACTGTGGTGGTCCTGAAACTAAGCTCCACCTTGGTGTAGCACGGGGACCTGTTAGTCTCACTCTCAACTACGCCTCACATATAATAGTCCAGGAGGTTGCATTCTAGGGAGTTAGGAGGACAGATGTTTGGAGTGATGTGGTCCAAGAAATTGCCTGCCAGCTAAAACTGTGTCGTCCTGTTTGCGTAGCATGGTGCATAAACTTGCTTCCGTTCGTACGGATTTCCAACGGCCACTTCTTGGATCCGGATCAAGACCCACTCCTCCAGGAACTTAATGTAGCTTTCTGGGAAGATAAACGAGGACATAACGTTTCCCTCGCTACCGACTACCCCAAACGCCATGATACGGACTGGGAACTTGCTCTTATGACTCTCAGTACATCTTTGGGTGACACATAAAGCCAAAGTTTTTTTAGAGTTCATTACCTGCTCCTGGCAAAAATTCTTCTCGTTTGAGAAGAACCAAAGCATGCCAAGCTTAAGGAGAATATTTCAGTTTCCTCATAAGCTTCACAACATGATCCTTCCGCTTGCCCATCCTCTTATGCGACAGAAGCTGTCGTCCCTTTATCGTCTTGTATAAGTACTAGCGGATGTTCTGATGAATTAACTGCCTGATAAGAGATTCTGACACTCCCTTGTCCCTGGTTATGGACTTCATTGACTTGTTGAGATTGCTGTCAATGGTGGCCAACATTTCTGCGACAAATCCGCGAGTTACTTTCGTATCAGAACGTTGAATGTGAGGTTTTGTCCGATCAGCTGTACTCTCGTAATTACAGCTTAGCCATTGCTTTCACTAAGTTTTTCATTAGACCTAGTTTCAAATAAAGAGATGGCAGATATATTTTCTGCGGTTCTAACAGAGGGACAGACTGAACACTGCTTATTCCAGGCTCATATGTAGATCGAAGTGGCCAGTCACGCTTGTCATAATGTTTTGCAGTAGCACGGCTATCCCACAGGCAGAGGAAGCAACAGTACTTCGTGAATCCTCCTCGCGTACCCATTAGCATGCCTATGACCTTTAGATCACCACAGATGTACCAGTGATGGGCTTGGTAGTTTATGGTTTTAAGAGGAATATCCACATTGTCATATGTCTCCTTAAGGTGGACAGAATGGCCAATAGGTATAGAAGGCTTTACATTGCCATTGCGCAAGATGACAGCTTTCAGACTTGTCTTAGAAACATCAATAAGGAAACACCAGTCAGACGCCTCATATGTCTGTGACAAGGCTTCTAACAATCCATTTATATCATGGCAGTAGCAGAGAGGTCCATTAACTGTGAATAATGAAGTTAAATCACGATTACGCTTTCTAAAGTAACTCACATGCACATTTTTCTCGAGTGAGAATTTTTCCTTTTGTCGAGATGCTAGAAGTTCTTCTTTCTCCTTTGACAGTGACAGGTCTCTCACAAGATCATTCAAATCTTCAAGAGTAAATAACTTTGGCTCAGAGTTAGCACCCACATATTCAACATTTGCATCTAATGTTCATGTACCTTCAGTACTGCGATCCTCACTGATATTATCAGGTACGAAGCCATCATCAGATGGAACTGGAATTAGCATGCATACCAGTAATATACTATATTTTATAATCGCAGGAGGCCATTTTGAATTTTTGGCGTATCTTAAAAACAGTACGTACTAGAGCAAATCCAAAGGCAGATCCGGATTCAGCATGGAAAATGCATTTAGAAAGGTATAGTAAGGCATCTGATGAAAAATGTTTGTTGACCATTGTAGTTAAATAAAGAAAGGTATGCAAGTTTTAAGAGTAAATGATTCCGCCTAGATATCTATGTCAACCGCAAGTCCTGGGTTTGTAACTAAGAGTAGGGTGAAATCAATGTTGAGGTAAGAACAGGATGCCCTCTAACCATACAAGGTGAACTTAATATTCACCGGCGCTAGGTGTATTTCTTAGCTAGGGTAAGGTGAATTTAATGTTAACGGTGAAACTAGTGAATAGGGCGTGTGTAATGCACGCGATGCGAGGGTGAGGGGTCACCTCGCGAGGTAAACCTTTGCCACAAGAAAATTGGTTAAGTCTTATATACTAAAATTAAATGCATAATAAGTAAATGAAAATAATGAAAAACAAAATGCTCAGCTCATCCTGGAGTGACGATCGAATTTTCATACACCCATATATGCATATTTATCAGAAAATCGTTAATTATAGATCCGAAAGCGAAATGCTATTTCTTGAAAAGTATGAGGAGAACTTCGCACCAAAATAACAATTCCGGCTGACTAGCTTTGTTCAGAAGGAGCAACTCAAGGAAAATTAGTAAAGCAAGAGCTTAGTCGAATTCGAGTTTTAATAGACGTACATTGTTAGGTGAAGTTACAGCAGCTCACTGGATTCATGTAGCTTCTTCTATCTAGTCAGCACGCAAGGACAAGCACTTACTTGTTTCAATTACGTTCTTGAAGTATTCACAGTCTCGCAATGATCATAAATGAAAGTAAAAAAGAACAGAGCTATGAACCAATAATTATGAAACCCTTTTCCATAACAATACGAATACAAGAACAATTACATTAATTGAAAATGTAAATTACAAGCGAAGGCTTCAATTTAGTAAAATTATTCAATAAGAAGTGAGGCCTCTTAACTAAAACCGCGGTGTGCGAGTACAAACCTCCTAACTGAATAGCTCATAATGACGTCTTATCAGGTAAGAATCCGAACAGATACTAAAGAAGAAACTAGGGTAACCATCACTGCTAAGCAAACATGAAAATCTGAAACCTTTTGAGCAAATCTTAATGAATAAATGGACGAAACGCCGTTTATTGTTCATGAAAAATAAGAAAAGGACTTTCAGAAGAGCTAATCAGAACGTATTGAAACTGAATATTTTTTGAAGCGATTGGTGACTGGAGACGAAAAATGGATTATTTGCGATTATATAACGCGAAAAATATCCAGGAGTTTGTGTGAGAATTTACCCAAACTGCTCTTGAAGCGGAAAAGTCATGCCAAAAAAGTCATGTTTTATGTCTGGTGGGATTCTAAAGACATTATATATTATGAGCTACTCCCATACAATCAGACCATCACTTTTAATGAATACTGCCACCAATTAGATAAATTGAAGAAAAATAATAAGGAGATGAGGCTAGAACTAGCTAACACTAAAAGGGGTTGTGTTCCAACAAGACAACGCCAGATATCTGTGTATTTGGCTATCCACACAAAGTTGCATGAACTTGGGTGGGATCTCTCACCACAGCCACTGTGCGCTCTGACTTTCATTTGTTTAGGTCATTGGGAAATTCCTGGAGCGGAAAATCGTTTATGGACTTGGATGGTGTCAAAAACCACCAAGATAACTTATGTCCCTCGAAGATAGCCCAGTTATACGCGGATGGTATTATGAAGCTACCTACTAGATGGACTGAAGTCATCAACAAAAATGGCGAATGATGTGTAACGCACTTGGGTAACAGTGCTAAACAAATGAAGGTTAGAAGTAACACTAAAAGAATGAAAGATCATGAAAGAATGGGATAAAGAATAGGTAAAACATGATGAGATTTTGAGCCATCTGACCCTCAACGAAGCCCAGTAGTGTTGCATGGAAAAACATGAGCCCAACATACGATTTTAATTGCTGAATTGGTAACTGACGCAGAGGCTCAAAGGTTAACGAATAAAGAGAGATTTATTCCTATGGTAGTTGTAGTAGAATTATCAGTAGCAGCATTAGTAGTAATAGCAGTAACAGTAGTAGCAGTGTAGCGCGCGAGAAATGCAAGCGAGTGGCTTAAAAGCTTCGTTTGAATGAGTATTTTGGGCGACTCAGGATGGCCGAGTGGATTCGCCGCTCGCTAACACTGGTGCAGCGACGTGGGAAGCTGTTCGCTACTCGCCCACGCTATTATTTTTTTCTTTGCCCTTTTTCCCACTCCCCTCTATCTACAGCAGTTGCAGTATTATTATTATTATTACTAGTAGCAGCAGTAGTAGTAGCCGCAATAGTAGCAGTCGCAATAGTTGGAGTCGCAATAGTATTAGTAGTAATAAAGTAGTAGTAGCAGTAACATTAGTAGTAGTAGTAGCAGCACTAGCAGTAGTAATAGGTGTAGTAAGAGTAGTGACGAGATGCGGAAGACATTCCTGATCACGAATACTTTGGAGGGATTGTAGGACCGTACTGAAAAGGTCAGAAATTAGTTGCTATATAGTTTTAAAGGTGTCATTATTTTATGTGGATATTACTGAGCCTTAGGAAAAATATTCTAGTGAATAAAAATATTATTCATTAAAAATCTAATATAATGATGTTTAACAACACTATAACAAATTTCGGAGTCAAGATCTAAACAGTCGCGTTTATGTTTTTATTGTCAATTCAAAGGTCTAATTTGGAATCTGATAATTCTATGTATCAAACACTTCCCACTTTTACGTATTTGCTTCATCAACTTTTATGGCACAAATTATTGAAATATCATGATAAAAATATCGAAATTGTTGTCGTTTTCATTAGGTATTGATCCATCAAAGTGGCAATCAAAAAAAAGACTATAAATAAGCACTGAATATTTAATTTATGATAAATCTTTGAACATGTTTGGATTCTCTTTTCGTTTGTGTGATAGCCCTGGCTGATCTCGCATCAGATTGTAACAGAAATCTTTAACATGGCTGGACTCTATTTCCCTTCCTACCTACTCTGAATTTTTTCTACATATGTGGTTGGTAGAACCTTTCTCCCTGTATATTCCAGACTGCCCGGCATTCTCTGAGGAAAAGGAAAGAAGTGAATATCAAAAATGTAGTTTGAGTGACATCTTACAACGTGTAGATTGGTAAAATTTGATAGATTTATCGAATAAAGTAATGAGCTAGTCATGCCTATGCTATTTCAAGAGACCATTAAACAGTTCTTAACTGTACATAAAGTTTCTAACTTTGCCTTATTTACCATTGCTTCAAAATCCTTGTCAAATAGGAAATCACAAATTTGGGGGCCGAACAACATATCTTTAATGATCTTAGCTTCAGGAAATTTCTCATTCAGATACAGGAATGCTGGTTGATTCTACTTTATTGCTATGGAAAAGTGCTTCATTAAGCCGTTTTATGCGAAGTGGTGGAAAAATAATCATTACATTTGCACAAACGAGCTATTCGAGTTCTTCCTGGTCATTGTATTTTATGCGATCTAGAATGAAAGAGAGTTTTGCCTGAGTTTTCAAACAAATAAATATGCAAATGGATTAGAAAGTATGGTGTTTCCTATGTGTAGCAGGACAGCTTTTATGCTGTAGAGCTCTATTAATAAACAACGTCTATTGATTTGGTTTATAGCTCAGTGCAAAGGCATCAAATGGTTCCCTGATATCATTGTAGGAACATATTGTTTGCATTGAATAATATTGTTGCAAATCCAATGAACGTTTTCTAAATGTTGCAATACGTGTACTTTCATAAAACCAATTCAATTCTTCAAACGAGTTGCCAGTAGTTCACTTTTCTGTTTAGTGATGGAAAGATCACGTACTATCTTATTTAGGTTACAGTACGTTATGAGTGGTGGATTTTCGTCCGATTCAAGTAGTGGCTAGTATAAAATCTTCTTTAATCTGAGGTGTCAACGTTGTTGCCTGGTGTTCAAGATAATGGCTGAGAAATAGGTATATCACTGGAAGGTCTAACAGGGCAACGAGCAGACCAAAGATCTGGGTAAACAACAGCCTTCTTACCTTTCTAGAGATGACCTGTAGAACAAAAAGATATACCTTCCCGTTAGAACATAGATTGAAATTAGATATATTGATTCATTTCATAGGATAATGTCTTGTGTGAGACTTGAAATAAATAGATAAGTTGAAAGGAGGAAGTCATCTCACTTGTGATATCAGTTAGGCAGAAGTAGCAGTCAATTAAATGTTCCATTGGCTTCCTCCATACTATCGGCACTTTAAGTGTAAGATCAGGCCCAGTGCCTTTGACCCATGCTGAGACAGAGAATGAAGTGCGAATCTGAAACACCATTTATGAGGAGTCTAGAGTTTGTCTTGATCACTTACTTGACATCAAACTTCACTTTATTTGCTTCTTCACAGATGCAACAAAAACTATCTGGAGAATTTCTACTATTCTGGGGATTGTTGCTCAAATACAATTAATTTCTTTTTCAAAGTGCAATATTCTGTTTATTATTTGGATTATACTTGGAAACTGTGATACTGAATTTAATCCAGACTCGATTACATAAAACTGGTGCGTCACAAAGTAAAATAAGTGTCACTTTTAAAATATACACACAAAATTACCCCCAAGATGTTGTTGTCTCTTGTATTATTGTTCTTATTACACGGTTGTACACTGTAATCTATACCACCATCATCGTCTTATATTGATTTCCAACAAAGTTTATAATATCTCTTTAAATTGCCTTACTCCGCTAGTAAACATTGTTCGTCACTAGCGACCTCTTGTATGGTTATAGCTTCCATCACGAGAGAAAACACAAAATTCAGCACCATTGAATCGAGATCATATTCATAATTGCATCGTCTTACAAACCCATAATATACAATTCACTAACATAGCCTCATCATCAAATTTTAACTTTCTCATCTCCTATTGGTTCCCTTTTATACCGATCCTAAATGTTCATATATGTAAAATTCCCTTGGTTTCTCACCTCTGATTTCTACCAAAATTATTCCCTGTTTCTATTTTCTATACATGCACTTTTTTCATCTTCATTCCGAATGTTCCATTTACTGTTTTCTTATTCTAACCGGTCACTTGTACCACTATCTACCCTTCTCTCCTAGCATTTATTTGCAATTTCTCTATGATGCTCATTGGCACTCTGAAGCTCTAGCACGTATCTCTCCTTCTTTCCAATTTAATGCACTTTCAAATCATTGCATCATTAGAGCCTTTATTTTTTCTTATAGTTATAACGCAACTACATACAGCCTTTGAACTACAAAATATCAGAACTTTAAACTTCTTAAATGTTTTGCTATACTCCAACGTTTCCGCATTCTTTGCCTCCTTTACCCACAACAAGTCTCATGTTCTATTCCTTGCTGTCAAAAATCCATAGCCATCCACTTCCTTAATATCATTCTTTATAATTCTTCTCATCATTACAATAAGATGTTATGTCTTACAAAACACAATCATTCGGGTGTATTGACACATACTCATACCACTTAAAGATTCAACATCTCATCTAGCATCTTCTTTCTCACTAGATGCGGATCATTTCTCCTCTTACATTTAACTTCTCCCACCTCTTTGTTGGCCTTATGTATTGAAACTTTTCTTTTTTGTCACTTATACATCTGTTCATATTTACCACGACTATTAACCGATATCTATTCATAAATCAATTCACCTTGTTTTCATCCTGCGAATTCTAAAGTCACTAACATAGTTCGCGATTTCACACATTTATATCATAGTATTACACCTCTTGAAACATACCACCCATCTCTTTCCCTATCAAAGTCCCAACTCTTCTTAACCTCTCCCACACGACTAACATCAGATGGATTTACATCCAACACAATGCATCTATAATTGTTCTCTCTGAACAAATGCGCTATTTCACTCCTCCTTCCGTTATCGCATATATACCCGAGTTTTCTAAACTACCTCGATTTATACTTTCACTGGATTACCTGGTCGAAGTCAGCTACAGTTTACCGATTACGAAAATGCCTTAATGTTTACTACAGGAACTATGTTGCGTCATCCGTCCTTCACTAGTGCAATGTTCTAGAAATGCTACAGTTTAACGGTCAGGAAATAATCCCTATTGAATGCTATAGAAAATCTGAAGTTGGAAGCGTCTCAACATTCTGGAGTTTGAAAGATCTCGAAAAGATGCAGTTTTAAATCTCTCGAAATGGTGCCCTCAGAAAATCCTTCGAAAGGCTTCAATTTGAAAGCCCTCGAAGTGAAGAAAGGTTGAGAGGTCTCAAGTGCTACACTTTGAAATGTCTCTAAATGCATTAGTTTGAAAGCTCTAGAAATGCTATAGTTTGAAAGATCTCAAAATGCTGCAAATTGTAAGCTCACAAAATTTTGAATTTTGAAAGCTCTAGAAATGCTGGAGTTTGAAAGTTCTCGAAATGGTGTAGTTAAAATGTTCTCGAAATGCTACAGTTTGAAAGCTATTGAAATGCCGTAGTATGAAAGCTCTAGAAATTATGGTTTTAAACTTTCGAAATGCTGCAGTTCGAAAGGTTTAGAAATGCTGCAATTTGTAGTTTCAAAGTTCTGCAATTCAAAAGGACTTGAAACACTGCAGTTTCAAAGCTCTCGGAATGCTACCATTTGAGAGCTGTCGAAATGCTGGAGTTTGAAAGCTATAAAAATGCTGCAATTTGAAAGGCTTGAAATGTTGCGATTTGAAGGCTCTTGAAATGCTGGAGTTCGAAAGCTCTGAAAATGCTGTAGTCAAAAAGCTCTGACAATGCTGAGTTTAAAAGTTCTTGAAATGTTCGGTTTGAAAGCTCGCGAAATGCTACATTTTTAAATGCCTTAAAGGATGCAATTTGAATTCTCTCAAAATTGTGTAGTTTGAAAGGTCTCGAGATGTTGCAATTTTGTTTAAAAAATGGTGCACTTAGAATTTTTTTCTAAAGACTTCAATTTGACAGCACTTGAATTGCTGCAGTTTGAAAAGTATCAGGTACTGAAGTTTGAAATGTCTCGAAATGCTGTAGTTTGAAAGCTCTCGAAATGCTGCACTTTGAAATCTCCCCAAAAGGCTACAGTTTGAAAGCTCTCAACATTTTGGAGTTTGGAAGTTATCGAAATGGTGCAGTTTGAAATCTTTAAAAATGATGCAGTTTGTCATCTCTTAAAATTCTGCAGTTTATAACCTCTCACAATGCTACAGTTTAAAAGGTCTCGATATATTGCACTTTGCTGCAGTTTGAAAGCTCCCAAATTTGTGCAGTTTTTAAACTCTCGAACTTCTGCAATTTGCAAGCTCTCGAATGCTGAGGCTTGAATGTTTTCGAAATTATGCACTTTAAAAACTTTCTAAATGCTGCAGTTTCAAATCTCTCGAAATGCTGCTGTTTGAAAGCTCTCAAAATGCTGCGGTTTGAAATCTCTCGAAATGCTGTAGTTTGAAATCTTAATTAACCCTTTAGTTTGAAAGCTCTTGAAATGTTGTAATTTAAAATTTCTTGATATTCTGCCGTTTGCAAGCTCTCGAAACGCTGCAGTTTGAAAGCTGTTCAAATGCTACAGATTAAAAGGTCTCAGGATTCTGGAGTTTGAAATACATATCTCTAAACATTGCAGCTTAAAAGTCTCAAAATGCTGCATTTGAGGCTCTCGAAATGCTATTCCCATAGTCTGCTATGAAATAAGAGTGCTCTTCTCATAGTACAGTATTAAAAAAGGGGTGTTCTTCCCATAGTCCGTTAGCAAAAAAAGAGATACTCTTCTCATATAGTCCATAATTAAGAAAGAGATTCTCTTCCCATAGTCCATTATCAAGCAGAGGTGCTTTTCCTATATTTCGTTATCAAAAAAGAGATGCCCTTTCCATTGTGCGTTTTAAGAACTGGTGCTCTTTCTATATTCTGTGATCAAAAAGAGATGCTCTACCCATAGTCTTTTATCCCCAAAAAGAGATGCTCTACCCATAGTCTTTTATCCCCCCAAAAGAGATGCTCTTATCATAGGCCGTTATCAAAAAATGGTGCTGTTCCCATAGTCCGTTTGTAAAAAGAAGTGCTTTTCCCATAGACAGTTATCCAAAAAGGTATATTATTCTCAGATTCCATTATCAGATTCCCAGATTCCAAGACGTGCTCTATCGCAAAATTCAAAGTAAGTTAAAGGATGAAAAAATAAATAATTTTGAATAAACTCAATCGTTTTATAGATACAAGTAAATGAAAATAAGTTAATAAAAAGTAATACATATATTACTTAAAATAAGATAGAATAAATTTAGAATGGGAAGTTGATGGTAGAGCTAATCTGAATAATTACTGGTAATCTAAATAATCGCTGCTGATCCAAATAATTTCTGCTAATCCTAATGATCGTTGCTAATCAGAAAAATGACTGCCTATCTTAATGATCGTTGCTGTAAAAAAAACACTGCTAGTTCTAATGATCGTGGCTGATACGATAAATAACTACTAATTTTAATGCTCGTTGCCGATCCGAATAATCAATGCTAATCTTAATGATTGTTGCAAATCCAAAAAATCACTGCTATCTTTAATGATCCTTCATTATCAAAATAATCGTTACTAATCAGAATAATCTCTGCTGATCCGATTAAGCACTGCTAATCCCAATGATCGTTGCCGATGCGAGTAATCACTGCTATTCTGAATGAGCAAATGACCCGAATAATCACGGCTCATCTTAATAATCGTTGCTGATCTGAAGAATCATTGTTAATCTTAATTATCGTTGCTGCTCCCAATAATAACTGCTAATCCTAATAATCGCTGCTTATCCAAATACGCACCACTAATCGTGATAATCGCTGCCAATCCGAATAATCACTGCTAATCATAATGATCGTTCCTGATCCAAAAAATAACTGCTATTCTCATTAATATTTTAATCCTATTAATTACTTGTATTCCTATTAATATATGTTAATCCGAATAATTACTGTTATTCCTATTATTATCTGTAAATCCGAATAATTACTGCTATTCCTATTAATATCTGTTAATCCGAATAATACTATCAATAAGTTAGTGAGTAAGGACTCTTGTTAATGACCGCAAGAAGTATCCTAATCGTATACAAACATAATTGAATCTTTCCTTTACTTACAGACTTAAAGGAAATTTAAGGCTCGAAAGCTTCTTTTCCACAATGGAAAACAATCCAACTTTCCTTAATTTGCTTTACATGTCAGATGAAGCTTTTTTTTATCCTCATGGTAAATTCAATTTAAAAAATAACGTCTTCTAGTCATTTAAAAATTCCCTAAGAACTTACAGAAAGACCTATCCATTCAGAAAATTCTACCGTTTGGTTAAAACTCTTAATAAGGTTTAATTGGACCTATCTTCTTTGAAGAGCAGGGGAAGAATGCGTCAATTACTAAAGATCGGTACGTTGATGTTCTTGACACATTTTAGAAGGAGTTAACATCCATTTAACATTATATTTTTGGTAAATTTTGGTTCCTCAAGATGGTTTACTTCCATGCACGTCGTTTATGGTGAGTGGCTGTCTAAACTTTTCGGCAAACGGGTCATTAGTGTCAAAGCTGAATTTGAGTGGTCTCGTGACAGTGTCGATTTAAACCACTTGATTTTTATTTATGGGATTTCTAAAAGACCGTGTTTTTTCTAACAATCTTATAGACATTATGGAACTAAAAGAAGTGATGAGAAAGATTATATAGATCCTACGGACTGAAAGCCAATCTGCAATGCAAAACTCTCTGAAGCTCAAACAAATGCATAGTAAAAATAGAGGCCATTTTGATCACAAGCTCTAGATATAAAGGTAGTCAGAATCTAGTGATGAAATTTAAACAAGTTTTTCAAAATATATTCATCTATCTTATATAGTATTTTCACAATATTTCACACAATTTGGAATATGTGGGGCCTGTTTTGTTTTAGTCGTGTTCTCCGCCAGCATTTAAAGACTATTTTAAAGATTGAGTTGCTACAGAGTGAATATAATTTATGCTGTACCTACAATGAGAAGATTATCTCTGAATAGCAAATTCCTTATAAAAAAATATGAGTAGTTATGTAAATTAACAACAAAAATTACTATTAATATATGTATCTATTATTAAATTGGCAATAAATCAAGTAAATCGATATCAACATTTGAGAAAATATTCTGCTTAAGCCTTGAAATATTAGAGAACTTTCCAGAAAAGATCTCGAAATCGTTTATCAGCCCCAAATACGTGTATTTATGGGCTTGCCAAATAAATGGTTATAGTTTTAATATATTGATTGTAATTATATTTGAATTAAGTTAAAAAAAGTAAATATGAATAATAAATAAAGTGATTTTATAGAAAAAGTAATTGTTATATCCTTTTTTTATAGACATACTTTGGGTGAAAAAATCAATTTTGACACGACCTTATTATATAAGTTTTAAGTAATTGTTTTAGGGATTTAAAGTCAAAAAAGGGCACCTTCTAGTGGTTAAACTATAAAAATTATTAAAATAACATTGATTATATTAATATCGGATATTTCTATTCCTTAAGTCCCATTATTTTTAAAGAGAGGAGAAAAAAAAGGTTTAAGAGAATTGGTGTCAAAGTATTTGCAGTTTAACAATTTAATTTAGTCGATTCAAGCATATAGTAATGTAATGCGTATTATACAATAAAAACAAAACGATGTCTTCTATCATGTGACCAATGTACGCTATAACTATTTTAACTCCTGCTAAGCGATAGGCAAATTTGTCCCCTTTAGATTAATATGGACAAATTTCCGTTGGAGTTTTTGATGTGTTTATAGATTTAAAAATTTATTTCATTCGCGAAATACATATTTATTTTGGATATTAGTCTTAATTATAAGGACACCCGAAAAGAATACAAGATTGATCTTCCCCTAGTAAAGAATAGTACTGAGGGATCTTTGATGCGGAAGATTTGAGAGATATGGGGCTAGGGTAATCTAATCAAATGATTGTGGTGTTTAAATGCCTTTGTGTTACGATTAGGAAAAATTTTTTGGTTTATTAACCATAGTCGAATACTGAAACATTGATATAAACTTCATTTCATGGGCACTCCAACAACCTATGCTTGAGGTGCTATTTTATTCTTATATATGCTGTACTCTCTAAATTTGTTCCTTAAAGTGTCAAATGCACCATTTCTGTCGTGTTAGCGTTTATAATTGAGGAAGATGTCTATATTAGTCATGCTTATCTCTTTTTCTTTTGCTTTTTACTCTTTCTTTTAATTTATGTAAATATGAATTTTTACATATTTACATAAAGTGTTCATATAATAACTATGTATTTAATATGTTACAAACAGCTGATAATACCCATAATCACCAAACCCGCAATAGAACAAAATTTATTTCACCCTTGTATTCAAAATCAAAATCACAATGTAGCTTTCTGTACAAATCTATCGAAATATGAAATGGCTTCGACGACAATATCAAATCCCAAACCAATTTAGCTTAATTCAAAAAAGCGCCTAAAAACAATATAATTTCGGCTTATTAAATTTCTATTCAGTTTTTGTTATTGTGTATTTATTTGTTACCGTACCTTATTATACTGTGTACTATTACTTTGATTTATACATTATAAATGTTATTATTTATATAAGACTGTTGACTATGTTAACTACAGATCTTTTGAAATAATCGCTGGAAATAAAATAGTTTTTTAATTTATTTCTAAATTTAAATAATATAATTATTCGTTATTTGCAATCTTTACAATGGTTAGGCTCTCAAATGTATACTAAGTTGTTTATATTTTTATAAACATGAAGAGATTTTATTCTTGATAATATTATGCTTAGTCTTAAGTTTTAAGTTTTTGCCCTAAAAGTCACTGACTTATTTTGGGCCTATAACTAATCTTTGTATGTATATACATATATACGAGTATGTATAAGTACTTATTGTAACTTGTCATTAAGATTTAAAATGTAATATGTTTATACTGTACATTGGATTAATATGGAATAAATAAATAAATAAAATAGAAATAAAATAAAAATACTTTGTATGTTTTCCTCTTATTATTATGATTGTCGTGAGGGATACCTTAGAAACGTGAATATTTCAGTTTCTTAATCGAAAGTATTTACTCTTAGCTAATAAAATATTAACGTTTTTGGTAATTTAAGTAAAGCTAAATAAAGTTTCATTAACACAATACAGCATTATGCAGTGCAAAAAGCACCGCATTCATTTATGTGGTAAAATTTAGAGATGGCATTTTTATTTAATTGGTTGGTTGCCATGGATATTCATGATGACATTTTTGTTTAAATGTTGGTTTCATAGATATACGTGATTAAATTGTTGTTCAATTGTTTGCTTATAATGGAAATTCGGGATGAAATTTTTGTTTATTTGGTTGATTGTCATGGATATACGTGATGACATTTTTGTTTAATTGATTGGTTGTCATGGATATTCTTGTTGACATTTTTGTTTAATTCGTTAGTTGTCATGGATATTCGTGATAACATCTTTGTTTAATTGGTTAGTTGTCATGGATATACGTGATGACATTTTTGTTTAATTGTTTGGTTTTCATGGATATACGGGATGATATTTCTGTTCAAATGGTTGTTTTTTTTCTGGATATTCGCTATTAATTTGACCAACAAATATTAAATAAAATATTTTTGCTCTCTTGATGAACAAGTTTTTAGTCGGATGTATTTAGTCGCGTTTTGCGTTTTTTTTCTTTGTTAATAACATTGTAACTACTCAGCCGATTCTAACGAAATTTAAAAGATTTATGTTGTTTTTCATTCTCTTTCCAATGATATAATTGAAAAAGTCCTCCCAAGGTTAGCCCATGAAGTATTTTGTGTTGGCAATATCATAACTATTAGACCGATTCTAACGAAATTTGGAACCTTTTTTTTTACATTCTCTTGCGAAAGACATAATTGCCAAGGTTCTCTCAAGGTTAGTCCATGAATAATTGAATGTTTAGAAGGTCGTAAGCTCATAAATCAGAATAAGTGAGAGCACGCGACTTTGGTCAGCAATCCTTGTTTCCTTAATTACTTGTATCATTAGTAAAGGAGATCCCTTATATTTTCTTTGAGGTACGCGAGCTTGTTTATATAGAATAGTGTTTAGAAATTTACTTGCTTTCGATAAGAATACCCGCACCTTGGGGTCCCCCCCCATCCCCCCCCAAATAGGGGAAAGCTAGAGATATTGGGTATTCATTTTCATGTTAAATATTAATAAAACCTTCACATGACATTAGAAAACAAATTTGCTTGGAACGTTAGGAAAACAAGTCTGAGAGATAATCATAACAAGGTCAGCATGTCTAAGTCGCGTGCTCTCAATTATTTTGACTTATGACCTTATTACCATATGACCTTACGACCTTCAAAACTTTCAACATGTGGGGCAATCCGACACATAATTAGTTTTCATTTAATAATTCCAGGGCAAACCTGGAATTATTTGCAGGTTAGCTAAGTTCCCCATAATGAAAACCCGGTACGCGGCTCGATAATGGCTTCCATTAACTAAACGCATATACGTACGAATAATCTATAAATAAGTTTTAAGTAGGTAAAAACAGTACTAATGGTGTTTTTACTCATTTTGTTACCAATTACTGCCTCGTTTTTGCGCGGAAAGCAGTTATTTTTAAGATAGTATCGTTGCAAATAGAGTCGTACTTAGTCTTACTATCTTAAAAATAAGTGCTTTCCGCGCCTAACCCAAGCCGTAAATGATGACTAGAATGCCTACTAACACCATTAGTACTGTTTTTACTACAAAAAAAACACGGCTTAGGTTTACTGAAGTTTCACTAAACACCCATTAATTGTAGCGCAAAATTCTAGCCAAGAAATAGCGCCTCCTATCGGGGCCCCTAAACTAAAGTATTACCTATTGATTTTCAGATGACTTATATTCATTCGTTGTAAATAATTACGAATCAATATGTATTGGAATCTTATCTTTAATCATCAACGATTAAATTTTGACATCAGTTACCTTTATGTTTTAAATTTTCCATTAACTACAGACTTATAAACATATTTAAAATGCATTCCCTAAATTATATATTTTATTATACCTCTAGATAACGCAAAATAAAGGAATATTTTTCCATAAATGCCATAGATAAGCTTAAATTATAAGCATATTTATTTTTTAGGATGACATCAAAAGGTGGCGAACATTCGACAGACGCCGTTTTGGTCTTTTTGACGTAGTTAATAATAATGAGAGCAAAAAATCGCCATGTACATATAAGTATCCATCTAGATTAGTTATTCCTAGTGTGGGGTATACGCTCTAGTAATGGGACCTTCGAAATATTTAGTGGGGTGTAGGCGTGAGATCCAAGAATATTGTCAATTATTTGACAGAGATCTTCGAGGAACTAGGCAACTTGAACAAGCACCTCCAAGTAAAGGAATAAATATAATTCTTGTTGATTCAAAAACAAAGGCTTTTATTGTATTATATTCCATTACATGAATATTTATACTAGTTGAATAAATGAGAGATAACTAATACAACTACCAACGTAATTATTGACCATTTGAAATTGTTAATAAAGGACTTCACTGTGAAATTTGGTTATCTAAAGGCAATGAATTTTTCCTTTTAGCTAACTAAACTATTGCTGTTGGATGTTTTTGATGTTCTAGTGCAATGCCAAGAAGAATTATTAGACTTGAAACATGAATCAGTGAATACTTTGTTCAAAATAAAAGGTATCATTATATAGTTATGCGACGAGGTTGAATGGAAATACCCTACTATATTTTTTCATATAAGGAAATTAATATAATAATCAAGCATTGCATTTTGTTTTAGTATGGTTTTATCAGAAGTTAAAGGTGAAATATACAAAGATTGATAGCCCAAACCAGTTATTAATAAGTAAAGTCAATGGCTGGCGCAGTCATTATTTACAATTATGTTCCTTGTTCTTCGGGACGACCTCAAGTTGTTTAAGAAAGCTGGAGACCAAATTTGTGATGATATCTGATATTGCTCGATTCGACCTTTGTTCAATAAAAACCTAAAAATGCTCACAATTGGATGGCTTCTGTTTATCAACTGCCAGTTTGATTATCGCCCACAAATCCTCTATTGGATTCAAATCTGGAAAATTCACGGGCCAAAGTCCCCAAAAGTTTGATGTTATTTCCAACCAAGAACTTTGATATTGTTCTTGGTTTGTGACAAAGTATACCATCATGCTGAAAGTAGTTATAATCCACAAATTGGTCTTGAAACTTTGTGAGAATGTGCTTATGAAGCATGTTTTGGTACCATTTTGAGTTCATGGCAGTGTTATGGGGGAAATTATTAATGTTTTAGTTAGTTCCCTTGGATAAGAGAAGCAGTTCCAGAGATGGAGAGTGTTCGGATGCTTCACCGCGAGTACGACAAATGACTTGTGAAAGCGCTGCACTTTTCTCCTCCTAACGAGGGAGCTTCCAGAAGCTCCAAATAAGCAAAAGAGAGCTAGATCAGGAAATATCACTTTGCTCCAGTCTTCAACAGTATATTATTTATATATTCTTGGTAAGATGAGGCTTCTTAGCAGCACTTCTACACTTGAGACTTTTGCTGAAACGTTCGCATCTGCTTCTTTCCAATCGTGAGAAAGCTTGCCACTGGAAGCAATCAGAATGCCGCCCGATATAAAAATATACCCCCCCCCTCTTTTAATATAGGTGGCTCTCTGATCACGTACGCTGACAACGTTAGAAACCTGGGTGTTTTCTTTGAAATGCAACTCTATTTGAAATTGCAAGTTGCCAATAACATCAAATCGTCTCTCTCTTCTCTCCATAATCTGAGTCGTATCCAGTTCTACTATGATCGAAACAGTTTCGAGATACTCATCCATGCATTTTTTACTTTTAACTTTTGTTACTGTAACTATTTTTTCACTGGAGCCCCCAACACTACAATTCTTCCCCCCTTTAACTTGTCCAGAACTTTGCGGCTCGAGTTCTCCTCCGTCAAGGATGGTTCTCTCGTGCCACACGCCTGCTCCGTTTACTGCATTGGCTCCCAATTAAATTTAGAATTAGTTTTAAAGTACACTTACTTACATTTAAGATCCTGACCACTGCAACTCTCTTTTACCTGTCCTCCACAGTGGCTGTGTCCAGAAAACAAAGAGCCCATCGCTCAGAATGTGCTCTCCTGCTTTCGGTTTCTACCACTCGTCTATGTTGCATGGATGATCTTGGCTTTTCTGTAGTTGCCTCTAAGCTGTCGAATGGCATGCCTCCTGTCATACGCTCCTCTTCCTCGCCTGGCGTTTTCAAACGGGCACTGAAAACCTATCTCTTCTGTCAGTCCTTATCCTAATAGATGGACGGGCGCCCTCCGAAAGCTTTGAAGTCTTGAGGGGCACCATAAAAAACCTCTAATATTATTATTTTATATTCTTATTAATACTATATGAAAAATATTGCACACTACTTTTAATAATTGATTTCACCATTAGATTTTATGACTTTATGTAAGCAATAGTTATATTAGATAAAATGAAAATGTGCCGAAAGATACAAGCTCCATTATTTTAGTTGGTGTAGTTGGTACCGATAAGTCGCGCAACTCTTTCAAACTCCGTTGGTCCCGCAAAGGGAGGCTACCTTGTATGTCATACTATCATGTAAGCAATTAGGCAATGACACTTAGTACTCATGAACAAACACCCTGATTTTTACATTGTAATTTGAGCGAGTAATAAAACTTAATTTAACCTATAATACATAAATGCCACATTACGTTGAAAAGATTCTAACTTTAAGGGAGGGGACGGTTAATAAAGTTGGTTGTTTGCTACCACTTAAAAATGATTAGTAGGAGCACTATCCCCCATCTCCCGATAATGTTCATCGAGACGAGTTCAAATCTCGTATTGCGACCTCGGTTGCCGCGATCGGTGATTTCGATAGAGCGAGAGAAAGGCCTCATGAATTTGGGATTCAGCTTTCAGAAAACGCATTTAAAATAAATACTAAATGCGCCAGACGACTAATGGGGGAATTTCACTGCTCAACTACGAGGTCGATCGTATCAAATAAGCTGTTAGTCTGAAATGGGTTCTGAAGAGTGGAGGGCGTGTTAGCCACACTCGCACGCAATTCAGTCGCGAAACCTTACAGAGGTGTGGCGTTATACTTTCAGCGTTCTACTCGTGCTCACGTTTGTTTCTTTATGTATTTTTATTTGTTTACGCAATACATAGAAGAATTAAGTGAAGGATGAGTTCTTAAAACTATGGCTAAATTTATCATTTAAATTGCGTCCAGCCAAACAGGGTTTTGGAAGGACAAAGAAGGTTCAACCATGTTCCGCTGCAGTGAAGTCAGAGTTATTCCTGGAAGAAAGCGGACCGGGATAAGTGTTACCTTCTCGTTCTCTAGCTTCTAACTTCTGCTAATAACTACTGCTTGCTTATAATTTAACAAAGGTCACGTCACTGAAGGAGAGAGGAGTCTATTTTTAGACTGAGGCTTCCTAACTGCTAATACCTCACATCACTTTATAGCATCAGGTCGTAGGAGTTTATCGTGCCGGAATGAGAAGAAGAATTGGATGAGGAGTGTTTTTGTTTTATGGGTACCTTTTTACTCCCTCGTATATATATATATATATATATATATATATATAAATATATATATATATATATATATAAATATATATATATATATATATATATATATATATATATATATATATATATATCTAAAGAAGTAGAGTAACGTAAATGTAAATGCAGGAAAGAAACCACAGTGTTAGGATCGATTCATTTGCGAAACTAGGTTTCAACGGAGATCTCCGTCATCTACAATCGCTGGTAAACTAATGAATACAGGGTGTGTTTACCATCGATTGAAGATGACGGAGGTCTCCTTCGAAACCTGGTTTCGCAAATGAATCGATCCTAATACTGTGGTTTCTTTCTTGCATATATATATATATATATATATATATATATATATATATA
Organism: Ceratothoa steindachneri; assembly: GCA_963969495.1. NCBI lineage: Eukaryota > Metazoa > Arthropoda > Malacostraca > Isopoda > Cymothoidae > Ceratothoa > Ceratothoa steindachneri. The sequence continues at coordinate 12,897,198 of OZ018329.1, read as the reverse complement.
TATATATATATATATATATATATATATATATATGCAACAAAGCCGTCAGGGAAAATTAATACGAGGATTCCAAGTACTTTCGAACTTTATTTCGATTTCTTTATCAAGGAATGAACCCGAAATAAAGTTCGAAAGTACTTGGGATCCTCGTATTAATTTTCCCTGACGGCTTTATTGCATTTATTGCTAACTCACGCGATATTTGTGAGTTTTTCAACACACACACACATTGACACACACACACATATATATATATATATATATATATATATATATATATATATATATATATATATATTCGACTACTTTCCATATACCCTCAGTCCCTCTTTTGAAACTCTCTCACACAATACATTTTTACATGTCTGTAATCATATATTCTTACACAATATGTGCCTTTCAAAACTTTTTCGATTAAAGCCTCACATGCATCTATCCTTACACCATATGGTAAGAAGCGCATTTTAATCGCGTGAATCAATGGATGTAAATTACCCGCGGGAAAAAGAAAATTAGTTCCGGGCGCTTTTGCCTTTTTAATAAAGGCAAACCTTTTCGAAATCTTATTTTAATTTTCCAAAGGTAAATTTACATATTTATACCAAATTAATTATTTGTTCCTCGCTTCATCTATCCAATGCACACAATAAATAACTCCCAAAACCAATTTTTGCTTCAATCACTCCATGTTTTCTTCATTACCATTGTCTCATTCCAAGTTAGTAATAATGGGATTGAGATAGTCCTAAGCAAAGCTTTTATGCGATCTACAATCAACCGCAATGTAGACACTGAAGATTGCACGATCCACACTCAAACGTTCAGTATATACTGAAGATTGCACAATCCACACTCAACGTTCAGTATATACTGAAGATTGCACAATCCACACTCAAACGTTCAGTATATACTGGAGATTGCACAATCCACACTCAAACATCAGTATATACTGGAGATTGCGCGATCCACACTCAAACGTTCAGTATATACTGAAAATTGCACGATCGACATCAAACGTTCAGTATATACTGAAGATTGTACGATCCACACTAAAACGTTCAGCATATACTGAAGATTGCACGATCTACACTAAAACGTTTTGTATACACTGAAGATTGCACGATCCACACTCAAACCTCAAACGTTCAGTATATACTGAAGATTGCAAAATCCACACTTAAACGTTCAGTATATACTGGAGATTGCGCGATCCACACTCAAACGTTTAATATATACTGAATGTAGCAGAATGCCCCTTTTTATCACTCCACACCTGACACCACTTTTGTCGTGGTATTCTTTGTGGTCGTGATATACTTCTTTGATGAAGTAGGCTTTGTTCTAAGGGTAATAATTTAGTTGTTTTAAATAAGAGCCGCTTCAAACACGTAAGGATATAGAAAAACGCACAGGAATTCCCAAAATAAACTTATATTTTAAATTTAACAATTTACTACACAAAAACAAAACAAGAACCACAGAAATACTCCGAATATTATAATACACAATAATTACTTCAATTAACTTGACCCTCTAAAATTGGCTAAATTCGATACGCACTTAAATATACAAGAATTAGGCTAATTGTTTCTACTGGAGTTTAAATACCTTGGTTGTTATGGCAGCGGGTTTGAGTTTGACCTTGAACTCAATGAGCCCCAGACACCACAGGAATCTGGTAGGTCTTTTGACCTACCAGATTCCTGTGGTGTCTGGTGTCTGGTAGGTCTTTTGACGCGTGCTTCGACCAGATTGTTGGAGGTGGTCGAGATCACGAGGTACTTTGGCAAGTGTAGCAGATGGGGGTCCACACGGTATTCAAGGAGGGGGGTCTTCAAGGGCGAGAACAATACCAGTGCTTTAGGCAGCACCAAGGTAGGCGGGGTCTCTCTGCTGAGAGTAAGTTGAACTTGGTTCTTAAACCAAGTTAACTTAGAGTTTGGTGTAACCACCGGGTAACGGGCTCGAGGGGGAGCTTTTCTCCTTAGTTACGTAATTCCTCATGGGCGATGACTGTACTCGTGGGAGGGGATCTTCTTCAAGGGCAAGGATCGAGGAGAGGGCTTTCTCTGACGAGAATAAGTTGAATTTCAACAAGTTAACTTAAAGATCGGTTTGGTAACCGGGAACTAGCTCGAGGATGGGCTTCTCCTTAGTTCCAGTCTCCCTCAATGGCAAGGATAACGGAGGGAGGTTTCTCTGACGAGAATAAGTTGAACTTGGTTCTTCAACCAAGATAACTTATGATTTTGGTGTGGCCACCGGGTAACGGGCTCGAGGGAGAGCCTTTTTCCTCTTCTTTTCGTAATTCCTCAAGTGCGAGGAATTTCCCTGGCTTTTACGATGCACCAGGATAGGAGTCTCTCTGACGAGAGTAAGTTGAACTTGAACAAGTTAACTTAACGTTTGGTTTGATAACCTGGGACTAGCTCGAGGATGAGCTGCTTCTTAGCGCCCTAGGTATCCCTGCCTCTCTTGCAGGGGACTTCGTAGTCTGGCGACTCAAGTATTCTACCTGTCTAGTCTCGGTAGCCCGGCCTCAATCCGGGGACTTCGTAGCGCGGAGAATGAAGTATTCTACCCCGTTTTTCCTCTGTGTTTATTATTTATACCTCATAACCCCACTGGGGTAGGGGTAGGAAGGGGAGGGGGGCTTGTGGACGGGCCGCAGGAGGGTTCTTATTCCAATGGTTTTTCTCAGCAAGTCCCACCTCGGCTCCCGCTAGGCCTTCGAGCTTGAGAGAAACGCGTCTCCAATTTCTTACTTGAGGTGAAATTGAATATACACTCGTAGGGAATTTCTGACCGTTTAAACCCGTACGGCTTTTCATAGAGATGAGTGGCGAGGGGCTGTGGTTACGAGCTTGACCCACGTTGCCTGGCCTGGATGTTCTTGTGGTCACCGTCCCATTTCTCCACTGAGAGAGAATGGGGGAGTGACGATTCTCCTACACTGAAGATTGCCCGATCCACACTCAAACGTTTAGTATACACTGAAGATTGCACAATCCACACTCAGACGTTCAGCATATACTGAAGATTGCACGATCCACACTCGAACTTTTAGTATACACTAAAGATTGCACGATCAACACTCAAACGTTCAGTATATACTGAAAATTGTACGATCCACACTCAAACGTTCAGTATATACTGAAGATTGCACGATCCACACTAAAACGTTCAGCATATACTAAAGATTGCATGATCCACGCTCAAACGTTCAGTATATACTGAATATTGCACGATTCACACCCAAACGTTTAGTATATACTGAAGATTGTACGATCCACACTCAAACGTTTAGTATATACTGAAGATTGCACGAAGCACACTCAAACGTTCAGTATATACTGAAGATTGTACGATCCACACTCAAACGTTCAGCATATACTGAATATTGCACGATTCACACTCAAACGTTCAGTATATACTGAAGATTGTACGATCCACACTCAAACGTTCAGTATATACTCAAGATTGCACGAAGCACACTCTAAAGTGCACTATTGAGTTAAGTTTGCAAAATCCACACTAAGACGTTCTGGATTTATTGAAAATTGAACGATCGATACTAATATGGCCGGTAACTATTTAAAATTGCATAAGCCACATTAAAAAGCTCAGTGTTTACCAAAGATTACCGAAGGCACATTCCAACGCTCAGGTTTCACTAAAGATTATAAGGTCCAAACTAAAATGCTCAGTACCTATTCAAGATTAAATGATCGAAATTCAAAGGCTCATTCTCAACTGTAAATCTCACGATCCATACTTAAACGCTCATTATTTAGAAAATTTTGCTTGATCCACAATCAAACGTTCAGTATCCACTGAATATTTCACTATCGACACTCAAACGCTCAGTTTTCACTGCAGTCTTTAATGCCTACTCAAAAGTTCATTATTTACTGAAGATTGCACGCTCTATACTTAAACGGTCAGTATTCACTCACTAATTTAGGAACCACACTCTAACGCATACTATTCAGCAAAGATTACATGATCCAGATTGAAAAGTTCAGTAATGCCTAAAGATAACACGACCATTATTCAATCGCTCAGTATTCCATAAAGATCGCATGAATCACACTTAAATACTCAGGATTCAATGAAGATTGCACGGTCTGCACTCAAAACACTCAGTAATCACTGAAGATTGCATTTTCCACGAAAGATTTCACGATCCACACTCAAACCTTCAGCATTTACTGAGATTGCACGAACCACACTAAAATTTTTCAGTATACACTAAAGATTACATGATCCAAACTTAATCGCTCAATATTCCCTGAAGATTGCCTGATCTATACTCAAAAGCTATAATTCAAGATGATTACAGTATCCACACTCAATCGCTCAGTATTCACTAAAGATTCCTGAAAGTACACTCGAATGCTTAGTATTCAGTGAAGCTTACACGATTTATACTCAAATGTTAAGTATTCAACGAAGATTGAACGAGCTACAATTAATCGCACACTATTCAATGAAGATTGCATGATCCAAACTAAAACCATCACTATTCTCTAAAGTTTGTACGACCCTCTCTCAAATGACGAATTCGCGATCCACATCAAACGCTCACTATTTAGTGAGACTAGCACGAGCCACTCACAGACACTTAGTATCCAATGTGGTTTGCAAGATCCATACCTAAGCGATAAATACGCAATGAAGATATCACGATCCTCACTCAAAAGCTCGGTATTCAATGATAATTCCTCGATCCATGCTCTAAAGCTCATAATTCCATAAAAATTGCACGAGCTACACTCAAAACACACAATCTTCACTTAAGATTTCACAATCCAGACGCAAAACAATCAGTATTCACTAAAGATTTCACAATCCACATAAACACTCAGTATTTACAAAAGATTGTACGATTCACATGCAAAGCATTAAATATTACCTGAAGATTGCATGATCTACACTATATAGCTCAGTATTTCAAGAAGATTGTATTATCAACACTCAATCGCTGTAGGTTGCATGATCCACACTCAAAACCAGAGTATTCATTAAAGATAGCACGATCCACACTCAAAAGTTAAGAATTCACTTATGATTGCCACATCTACATTCAAAACATTTAGTATTCCCTGAAGATTGTATAATCCACACTCAAAAGCGCAGTACTAACTGAAGATAGCACGATCAACACTCAAAAGTTCAGAATTCACTGAGAATTGCACCACCCACATATCAACTCTTATAATTCAATATGGTTTGTAAGCTCCACAGTTAAGCGCTCAATAGGTAAGGAAGATGGCACTATCCACATATAATCGCTGATTATTTACTGAAGAATGCATGATCTTCACCTAAAAGCTCAATATTTACTGAAGATTCCCAGAACAACACACAATACAATCATGATTCACTGAAGATTACATGATCCTTGTGAACACTTACTATTTTGTGATGATTACAGAATCCATTTTAGATTACACGCTGCACACTCAAATACTTAATAGTTTCTCATGAGGTACAGTGACATTAAAGATGGCACGATACACACTAAGAGCACTGAGTATTTACTAAATATTTCACGATCCATAATTAATTACTCACTATTCACTGAAGATTGCATGATCCATAATCAAACGTTTAGTGTTCAAAGGTGATTGCACGAACGCACACTATTCATTGAAGATTACATGATGCACAGTCAAATGTTCAGTATTCCTTCAAAATAGTGAAATCAATACTCAATCGCTCACTATTCCCCCAAAATGAATGGTCCACACTCAAAAGCTCATTATTCATTGAAGATGGCAAACTCCTCATTCAAAAAACTGAGAACTTTCTGAAGACTAGACAATTCCTAGATAAACACTTGGTATTTACTGAAAATTTCCCGATCCAAACTCAATCGGCCAGTATACACTAAAGATTGCGTAATCTAAACTAAACAGCTCAATAATCTTTGATGAATACATGATCCACATTCAAAAGCTCGTAATTCACTGAAGATTGCACGATCCACAATCAAACGTTTTGTATTAACTAAAGCTTATAAAAGCGATCAATATTCACTGGAGTTTTCTCAAGCCAAATTCTATCGCACACTATTTACTGAGGATTGCACGACAGCATTCACTAAAAAATTCACGATTTACACATAAATCTAAGTATTCACTACGCACAATACACTCAATATACACTGAAGATTACATGGTCCTTGTCGACACTAAATATTTTATGATTATTGCAGAAACCACACTCAAACGTTTAGTATACATGGAAGATTGCATGATCATACCCAAAAGAACAGTATTCACTGAAAATTAACGCTTCAAACTCAAAAGGTCATAATTCCGTTAAGATTGAACTAGTCACACTCATAACACAGTTTTCACTGAAAATGCGCGATCTCCACTCAAACACTCAGTATTTACTTAAGATTACACGATCCACCTTCAAATTATATTAGAGTACACTAAAAATTACATGATACACACTAAATCGCTCAGTATTCCCTGAAGATTGCATGATCCACACTCACATTCTCAGTATTCACTGAAAATTGGAATATCCACACTCAAACCGCACAGTATAAGCTGAAGATTACACGACCCACACTTAAAAAGTCAGTATTTACGGAAGATTTCATGATCCACACTCAAACACTTAGTATTTACTGAAGATTGCTCGATCCACAGTCAAATGTTCACTATACACGAAATGTTGTGTAATCTACACTCAATCTTCCACTATTCCAGGGGATTGCATGAGCCACACTTAAAGGCTCATAATTGAATAAAATTGTACGGTCATCACTCAAACGCGCAGTATTCACTGACGATTCTTGAAAGTATACTCAAATCCTCTTAATTCAGTGAAGCTTACACGATCTAAATTAAAACGCTCAGTATTCACTAAAGATTGCATGATACACCCTCAAAACATTCAGTATTCACTGAAGATTGCACGATCCATACTTAATCACTGGCTATTAATTGAAGATTGTTTAATCCATACTTGAACACTCATTATTCAATGGATAGTTCACGATACTTACTCAAACGCTCAGTATTCAGTGAAGGTTGCATGATCTACATATAAGCCTCTCAATATTCTTGAATACATAATCAAACCCTAATTTTTCACTAAAGCTTACACGATATATACTGAAAGCTCATTATTCACAGAAGATTTCACGCTCAACAGTCAAACTCCCACTATTCACTGGAGATTGCACTGCCCACATACAAACGCTTAGTATTCCATGAGGTTTGCATGATTTACATTGAAAATTGTACAACCCACACTAAAAAGCTCATAATTCACTGAAGATTTCACGAACCACACTCAAAACACTCCGTATTTACTGAAGATTACACGATAAACATGCAAAAACTCAGTATTCACTGAAGATTGAAAAATCTTTCTTAACCCTAATTATTTTTTGTTCTTTGCACGACCGACATTCAAACATTTAGTATACACTGAAGTTTGCATGTGCCAAACTCAATCGATCAGTATCGTCTGAAGATTGCATTATCCACACTCACAAGCTTAATATTCACTAAAGATTGAACGATCCAAACCCAAGAGATCAGTATTTGCTGAATATTTCTGAATCGACACTCAAACACATGAGGATTTCACGATAGATACTCAAACGCTCACTATTCTATGAAGATTTCACGAACCAATAAAATTATGTAATAAACTTTCACTTTTTTCTTGTTCCTAAGTTAAAAGTTTTATTTCTTTAGTTTTTTATAACTAAAGTAAATTAAAAAAGTCTATTTTGATTTCCAAATTTTGTTTTTATAGGTAGGGCACTAAATTTCTAAATTTGCCCATTTGGAAAATAATGCTAGGGTATTTTTTTTTCATTGTACGATAGAAAATTGTACATTTCATTTAAAAAAAAACATTGGAATGTAGAATAATATTAGTTTTAACGTAAATCTTCTGAAACATTCTAGATTTAATGAGAAATTTCTAGAATTTGGTAGAATTTTATGAAGTTTCAGGGATGTTTCAGAAATTGCCAGAACAGACCCTTGGAAACTCCTAGAATCTCCTAGAATATTACTTCAAAAATATTTATACAGGAATTCACAGATTTGCTATCATTCCAGCTCTAGCTACCATGGTGAACATATTAGAAGAGAAATGTTATCAAGATGCTGCAATAATTCTCCAGATGTACATATTATGTTATATCTGCGGACAGTTCACTAAAACAAAGGCAAAAGAGGTTTGGTGTAACTGCATCTACGAGAATGTGTGAAACTTACCATGCATACTTTGACATACCAGGTGGCGACCAAGACAAACCATGGGCACCTCCTCATTTTGCTTGTGAATACTGTAAGTGAACTTTGGAAGGTGAGAAAATTGTTTGTTGGAAAGAGTAAAATATTAAATGTCACAAGTATTTAAGCTATTGATTTTTTGTAGGACAAAAAGAGTAATAAAGAATATTTTTTACCTTTACAGGATGTATAGAGGATAAAGAAGAGCCATGAATTTTGCTATTCCCAGGATTTAGCACGAACCCACTGACCACTCAAGCAATTGCTAGCTCTGCATGTTGAACCTTTCCAAACGTCAAAGTGACAAAAATGCATCTGCTCTATCCTATCCCAATCTTCCATCTTCTATTGAACAAGTACCACACAGTTCAGTTCTACCTCTACTTACCTCTCCAAGAATGAATAAGCTGCTCTCAGAAGGAAGGTAAAAATTCAGAAGCTGAGAAGATCAATGAAGATTTAGATTCCAGTGCCATAGAGATCTTGGCTTGTCACTGTCAAATGCCGAGATTTTGTTTTCCAGCTCAAAGAGTCCGATTTGCATGATGAAAATGTGCAAGTAACAAGCCACAGGAAACTTCATAATCATTTTTCAAGATTCTTGACTTATAAAGCTGGGCAATGATGTATCTGGTCTGTTTAATGCAATTGGAAATACATGAAATCAAGATAAATGTAGACTTTTCATTCACAGCTCCTCAAGAAGCATTAAAGTTGTACTCGTCAATAATTGCAATAATCATCCATCCCTTCCTTTGGCTCATTCAGTATATTCCATATAGGACTACAACAGTATCAAGCTCCTGCTAAAAGCTTTGAATTATAAGAAGTATGGCTAGGAAGTGGTTGGAAACCTCAGGATGGTAGCATTTTAGATGGGTCTCCAGGGACGATTTACCAATTTTTCATATTATTTCTGTCTTTGGAACAGCAGAGTTACAAGAAACACTGGCCATAAAGGACTCAATTCTCCATTGGAGGGCATACTTTCAAGTATGAGAAGTTGATAGACCCTGAAAAGATGTTTTTAACTCGATTGCATTTAAAACTAGGTCTCAGGAAGCAGTTCATGGGAGCTCTCAACAGAGTCAGCATCCTTCAAGTACCTTCAAAATTTCTTTCCCAAACACTCTGAGACAAAGGTGTAAGGTGGTGTCTTTGTTGAACCACAAATCAGAAAAATTATAGAATGTCCATAATTTCCTGAAAAGCATATTAAAAAGGAAAAGGAAACCTAGAAAAGTTTTGACTCGGTGTGTCATGGCTTGTTGGACAACCATAAGACTAAAACTTATGTTGAACTGGTCGAGAACTTAGTGAAAAGCTATGGCAAATGGGTTTCAGGATGTCCCTGAAAGTGCGCATCCTTGATGCCCATCTTGACAAGTTCAAGGAGAATATGAAGGCATACTCAGAGGATCAAGAGGGGCGCTTCCATCAAGATATACTAAACTTTGAACATAGACACCAAACAGTATAAAATGAAAGCATGATGGAAGAATACATTTGGGGGCTTGTATGCGAAAGTGTTTGACATTACAAACAGAAATCGAGGAAAACTATTCATTTCCAATTTATTTTACTTCTTTTTCTATATTTCTTGTGGAAGTTTCAATAAAATGATATAAGTTTACCTCTGTTTTGTTTTTAGCCCTACAATGGATGAAAAAAATATAATTGTCTATTTTTTGTAAATATTTCATCATATAAGCCACAAGAGCAAAGTCTAAAACAAGTAATGACTATTTTATATTTTTTTTGCAATAAAAAGAGTTGTTAAAAAAACGGCGTCGTAGAATTCAGGTAGTCCGAACCTGAACCTTTTGGCTTCCCTCCAAAGATGCAGGGGAGGGGAGACGACAGCCCCCAATTAGGAAAAGATTTCCTCTTCGAGTGCGATGGGATTCTAAATGGCGAGAGTGAATTAATCGTTGGCCGGTATTGTTACTATTTAATTGGGCTTTGGTGGTTGGAGGACTTGAATAGGAAAAACAAAAATAATCTTTTAATCTTATACAAACAACAATAGATATTTACAAAATAATACACAGGCAATTTAGTTAACACCGTTTACTAAATGAATGAAATTGAAAGGACAATTAGGACTCGCCTTAGCCATAGTAGGCTCAATAAGTACACTAATTACCCTAGTGAAAGCGGTAGTCGACTGCAAGGTGAGTCTTAGTCGTACAAGGCTCAATAATTGCTACAATAATTACCCGAGAGGGACCGGGAGAAAATCACGAGGTGAGTTACTCCATCTGAGAGCGTCACGCCTCTTCGACGATGAAAGAGAATATAAGTCTTAAGGTTTTCTAGAGAAAACTACGAGTATGGGTACTTGGGGGAAGGTATTCTTCGAGGAAGCGGAGTAGAGCGCGATATTCCAGACGTAGTCTTTGTCGTTCCGAATATGGATTCCTGCTGCGAGACCGAATAGCACCGCGGGGGTGGCGCTCGAGGATTGCGCGTCCTCGATGAATGATTCCAAAGACCTCTCATGATAGCACGTGACTACCTTCTGTATTGCTTAGGTACAGCTTGCGACCCGAAAGCTCTAAGAATACTTGCTCGATTATTCTTGGGGTAGAGAATATATATTACTACGCCAGAAGTTCCAATCTTTGCTGACGGAAGCGATATTGGCTCGCTCCCACAGCCTTGATGGCGGGAATCGGCGGTGTGGGCGGTAACACCATAAAGGCGACGTGGTTATGGCGCGTTATCACTCCGGAAGTTTGCCGGTGGTCTGGAAGCAGGGTTCCTTCACTCGAAATCCATTTCTCGTGACTCGATCACACACGCTCTCTCTCTCCCTCAGTTTCTGACACACGGACTGGACGGCAACAAAAATTGTGTTACATTTTAAAATAATCAAATGCTCGTTATTTCCTGAAGATTGAAAGATCCACAATAAAACGTTTAATGTTCTCTCCAGATTTCATAAAGCACTCTTAAACGCTTACTATTTAGTGAAGATTGAATAAGCTACACTCAAATACATGGTACTAATGGAAGATTGCATGATTCACACTCAACTGTTAAGTATTCACTGAAGATTAGATGAGCCATGCCCAAACACGCTCAATATTCACTGAAGATTGCATGATCCAGACTCAATCGCTCATTATTCAATGAAGATTGCCTAAGATACACTTAAACGCTCTGTATTCAATAAAGATGCCTGACCAACACCCATACACTTGCTATTAACTGAAGATTACACGATCCATTCTCAGATTCTCATTTTTTAATGAAGATTACAGGATCTGCGCTCTAACATTCATGTATTCACCTCAGATTGCATGATTAAAACTCCTGTCATTTTTAGGAACTTACAATTGGTCATCAACCTGCGCAAGATTGTCATTACTTATCTTAATCTTCCTTTTTCTATCTTATGACCTTTTCTCTCACTTCTATTTGTATTACTCTCAGTATTCCATGTATAATGATATTTAACAACCAGGAACATATCACATAGTCCATTACCTCCCATCCTCATCTATATCATTCCACACACTTTCACCTTATCTGGCCTTAATGCACCCCTGAATTCCACTATTAAATCTTTTCCCACCATTCCAAAGTTAACATCTCACTCTAAAAGATTCTTAGGTGCCCCCTTTCCTCTTTCCAAGATGACACAATCATTCGCTCTCTTCAAATTGATAAATCTTTTAACTCTTACACATCCTTTTCTTTTCATCTAGCTGCTTCAGCGAACATACTTGATTAAAACAGTCCATTGCTGCTGTAAACCAACTTTACTCATTACTTATCATTCTGTTTTACTTTTTACCCCGACATATTGGCTCATGCATAGCTTGTTTTGCCCCTTTCTTCAAAGTCGTTTTGTTGGTCTATTTATATAGACAATGTGACAAATTTAGAATTTGTTTGATCGCTCTTTCAGCTTTTCATTTGAAAACGGGGCCTAACCATTTCCACATGAGAATCTTTGATGAATTTAGTTTATCTTTCACATGTGCTATCGTTTTATCTTTTTCTTTAATGTTTCCTTCTCTTTTAGTTATTCATAGTTTATGAGTGTTATTTGTATTGTTTTTGTATTTAATTTAGTTATGTATATTAAAACTAGTAAAACGATTCGAATAAAACCATAGCCCTCAATGAAATAGTGGGGAGTCTATCCTGCGCCATTAAACCAACGACTAGGCTGCGGTCCACGTGCCATCAAAAGATGCTTCGAGATTAGCCTTTTAGCCGAGCATTGCAGCTTCCTCGGATGAGCGAGCAGCGTTTGATGGCGCAGCTCTGAATACCAATATTTTGATTAACAGGTTTATCTTTATATAAATTCTTTTCACTGTTATAGTGAATTTTTTAGTATTATCGTCTTCATTATCTCTATCTTCCTCTTTCTCTATTTTATATGAGGCAATCTAAATTAATGTTTGTTGTGGACTGTAGAGTTAGTGGTTAGAACGGTGGCTGGAGAAGCGAGGGACGCTTAATGGTGCAGGTTTGAATCCCCAGCAGTTCACTGACATTGAAGGCTATATAATATATATATATATATATATATATATATATATATATATATATATATATATATATATATATATATATATATATATAATACACTCAGATGCCCAAGCGCTTTTGTGTTTACACTGTCTGTGGTAAATGAGAATACAAGAGCAAGAGAAAACAAGCTTTTAATAAGAAAAGATTATGACGTCGCTCAAACAAAATGAATTTGCTTTAGGCGAGTCAATTTGGTGATTAAAAACGTGCTGATGGAAAATGAGAGCACTTGAAGTTTGCCTACTCCTAAAACTGTATTTATGCTCTTTGATTCGATTATATTTTTTTTCAATAATTCCATTGTAAATCAGCTTTTTACATCGCGCTGAGAGTTTGCGCGATGTAAAAGCTGATTTACAATGGAATTATTGAAAAAAATATGAATCTTAAATTAACCTTAAATTTGGTACCAAATTTAATGATACACACTGGGTGCAATAAATATCGGATAGATGGTTAAAAGTTTATTTGCCATAATTACACAACAGCAAAGTAATCGAAAATTGAACATCTTATGTATTTTGTACGTTGAATACAAATTCAGTATTAGAATACACAAATAGTTAAGCATAAATATCGACAAAAGTGTTATATTATTGCCTCAAAAAGTATCCAACACACCCACAAAATTAGTTTTAAAGCGATAATAAATAGTTCTCGAACATTCCAGAAGATTGGCTTACGTGACAGGAATGCTGTAGAACTTTCTAGAAAAATAATCTACTTCGTCCACGTGAAACAGCGGACCTCAGTCAGTGTCTGAGAGCTGCATGAGAAGGAGGTCATCGTTCAACACTCTAATTCTAATATGGCGAAGATTAAAGAATTGCCAAAAGGATCAGAGAACTAATTGTTCAGTTACATAAGTGGTTTGGGCTATAGAAAAATTTCATCTATGCTAAAAATACCAATCTTAACCATTGGTGACACGATTCGCCGGTTTACGTCATATCAGTTCACTGCAAGTCTACGACATTCAGGGCGTCCATCTAAAATTTCAAACCGTGTGGCTAAACATATAGTCCGTAAAGTAAAGAAGAATCCCCGAGAGACTCGATCTGAAGGTTAGAAAGATTTAGAAGCAGCTGGGACAAATGTATGCAAAAATACAATTAGAGCAGTTCTTAGGAACGAGGTATTCCATTCTCGCACACTAAGAAAGACAGCTTTGTTGAAACCAATTCATGTTAGAAATTGTCTGAATTTTACCAAGGAACATTAGAGAAGCATGCAAGTTTTGGGGAAGCTGTACTATGGTCTGACGAGATGAAGATTGAGTTATTTGGGCGGAATAGTGTTAGTCACTTTTGTAGGCAGAAAAGCTCAGTGCAGTGAAGTTTGGAGGAGGCAGCATAATGGTATGGGGCTGCTTCTCCTCTGCAGGTCCTGGAAGACTCCATATTATTGAAGGGAAAATGAGTGCTCAGATGTATCGCAAGATTCTGGATGATAATCTCTGACAGTCTGCAGACGACTTGAAGTTGCCAAGAGGATGGACATTCCAGCAGGACAACGATCCAAAACATACAGCCAAGGGCACTGCAGCGTGGTTTCAGCAGAAGAAAATAAAGGTTATGGGATGGCCTATCGAGAACCTGTGGCGAGAATTAAAACTTAAGATTCAGAAAAGGGACCCAAGAAATCTAACGGATTTAAAAGGAATATGTCAAGAAGAATGGGCCAAGATAGCTACAAATATTTGTAAGAACCTCATAAGTAAATATCCCAAACGGTTGGAAGCTGTACTAGCAAGGAAAGGTCATATCACCAAATACTAACTGCTTTTCATAGCTGTATCGCATACTTTTTGAAGCATTCGTTTGATATTTTTGCCGTAATCATAGTAATGTTTTACTATTTTTGCAATGTGATACCAATTTGTATTCAACGTACTAAATACATAAGATGTTCAATTTTCGATTACTTTGCTGTTGTGTAATTATGGTAAATAAACTTTTGACCATGTATCGGATATTTATTGCACCCACTGTATTTTATTGTTAATTTTATTTTTCACACCTCTAGAATAAAAACACCTACATTCAAGCAAAAGAGATTCTTTCAATAGTTTAACATACAATTTTGAGTTCATTTTGTAATGGTGTGGGTTGAAGTACCAGAATATTCTGGTGAACACCGTGATTACTTTAGACAACCAGCTTCTTAGACACAAAGTAGGGGTTCATATCTTTCCTAAGGCAGCCTTAGATGATTATGGCTTGCTTTCTGGTTTTTATGCGGGTCTACTCTTCTGTTACAGGTATTTTCATCATGATTTAATATTTATAAAATGATAAAAAAATAGAGATAAAATTTGGTTACCGTAGAATTTTCTGCTCCACCCGATATATATATATATATATATATATATATATATATATATATATATATATATATATATATATATATATATATATATATATATATATATATATATATATATATATATATATATATATATATATATATATATGGGTATATATAGTTCTAAAACTATAAAATGAACACTCGAGACAGTTCATACGCAAAAAAATAAAATATAGTTGAGCTTAAAATGATAAATTAAAGTGAAATTATATGGGAAAATATTCTCAGCTAATCATAAATGAAATACTAAAACTAAACCATGAACTTATGAAAAACACAGCAAAAGGACACTAACAGTAGGATGAATATTGTAAAGGTGAAAAACTCTTGACCAAACAATATTCATATTCACATAGGAAAATAATTAACTGTTAACCCACCTCCGCTGGAAGATGATTCCATCTCTCACAGATCTTGTCCGAGAAAAAGTTCCCGCAAACGCTAGTCCTAATTTGGGGTTGATCTAAATTTTAACCAGGGTTTTGCGTGGGTTTCATGTTCAATGTGAACAACTACCTCCTCAGTTCAAGTCTTCACTTTCCCGTGTAATTTTATAGGTCTTAATGAACTAGTCACGTACACGGCCAGTCTCTAGTAAGAAGAGACCAAATTTTCGTAGTCGAGGTTGGTATCCTTTGTGCCTAGGGAGCAAAATTAGTTAGGTGGCACTAGCTTCAACCCGTTCAATGTCTTTAATCTTTGTTGGTGATAGAATTGTACGGCGTACTCAAGGTGCGGCTGGACTAGAGAGTTGTACAGGGTGAGCAAAATATACTTGTTTCGGAAACGAAATTGTCTCTTTATGTACCTCAGAATTCTCTAGGTGCTTTTCTTTACCTCAGGGCACTGCTGGAGAACTTCAGGTCGCTGCTGGTTTGCACCACTAAATCTTTCTCCAGTACGTTCGCCTCTAAAGGTCTACTACTAACAAGTAGTTTTCCAAAGTGTTAGCGTGACTAATGTGCATCCCATTCCACTTGCCAATGTTGATTGGCATCTGACACATCCGGACAACTCACCTAAGCTGCGAATGCTGTCTTTTAAGCTGTTGACTCGCTCACGCGAGCTAACCCCCACCCCATCGTCCGCGAACTTGGCTATCGAACATAGCAGTCCTTTGTCTTTTTCGTTGATGAAGAAAATGGGCGCCAGTGGGACCTAGCACGGAGCCCTGGGACACTCAATTCGAAGCAACATTGTTACGCTCTCTAGCTGCCCCCGGTTCGTCAGCCAGTTCTAAATCCAGTCAGCCACCTTCCCAGCAATGACGACGGTGAGGACTTTACTCATTAAGCTGCGGTTGGGCGCCTTATCGAAGGCCTTTTAAAAGTCGAGGTATAATATGTATACAGACCGAACACAATCGTACTCACTCAAGATACTAGGGAAGATATCTAGTAGATTTGTGAGACACAATATGAGAGAGAGAGTAAGAGATAGAGAGAAAGAGAGGTAGTGAGATGGAAAGAGAAAAAAAGCGAGTAAGAAAATGAGTGATAGAGAAAAAGATATATATATTTTTTAGTTTTAGGAGCCTATCTGGCGACTACCCACTTGGGTATAAGTCGCCGGAATCACGACAGCCTAGCACTAGGATACTTTAAAAATAAGAATATGAAAACATAACGATGATAAAAAAGGGGAAAACATAACAATTAGGAAGCAATCTCCGGCCTCGGGGGGAGATCCTCCTCACCCCAGCGCAAGAGCGTGCGACCTACAAAGAAAACAATAACAACAAAATAAACCTAGTTAAATAAAAGGGAGAAGCTCGGCCTCCCCCCAAAAGTGAACAAGTCCACAAGTCAATGTGCACGAACTCGTCACGAGTACAAGGGACAAGTGGTAGCGATCCCACCCATCCCGGTACCGGGACAGGTATGGTGCGCGAAGATCCCCCAGACTGGCACATTCGACAAGAATGAGCCGAACAGTCTGGGGGACGACGCAGTCGTTGCAATAGGGCGCTGGCGAGCGCTCCATCGGATAGCGATGCGTCACACGAGGGTGTCCGATTCGGAGAAGACAGAAAGCGACCTGAAGCCGTCGCAGCATTGGGGGATAGCTCCATGAGAACAGTCGTGGCGCAATTGGAAGCAACTTTAAGTTCCCTTCAACCGTCTCCCATCTTCTTTGCCAAAGAGTCCAGAAAGCTGCCCGTATTCCTGCCATGTAGTCGGTGTGAGGAAGAGCGAAACGCTGCTCCAGTCGCAGAGTCCTCGCGGACTCTTTGACGCCCTAATCGGCGCGCTAATTCCCCGCAATTCCTACATGTCCAGGAACCCAGCAGAAGATAATCTCGACATCCGCCCGGCTCGCAAAAACCGTAGTGTCACGGATATCGCGAACCAGGGGATGAGGTGATTCCAATGCCCCGAAAGCACTCAGGGCGCTTTGTAAGTCGCTATAAATCACAATCCGGTCTCCGAACTTGGCACGTCACGTAATCTCCCGTACCGAGTGGTATATTAACACCAGCTCGGCCATGAAGACAGACGCAGCGCCTGGCAGAGCCTCGCTGACTTCAAACAGAGGGGATACGGCGTGGAAGCCGACCCCTGCTTGGGACTTGGAGCCATCCGTATACACTGGCACGGTTCCAGCGTAGCACGAGGAGTGCTCCAAAAAGGTCGAATGCGATACTCCCGTCGCTGTACAAGCTTTTGGGGCAGAGGCATGGAGACAAATAGCCAAATGTGGTACCCTCGAGGGTGGCATCCTGGGCAAAACCAGGGGCGCCACCGGCCCGAGAGCTATATCTAGCTCTCGAAGGAGTTTCCTGGCCCTAAACCCCAAGGGCTTAGGGTATGACTGGCGTCTCTCGGCGGTATAGGCACCGTCGAGATTATTAGCGGATGCAGTCAGCGCTGTTCGCGACTGAGGGAGGCGCCAGGCGCGCGTGTACAGGCGTGTGATGCACTGTACGCAACGTGGAGTGAGTAGCAACTCCCCAGAATCGACCAACAGGCTCTAAATTGGGAAAGTTCGGAAGGCACCGGTCGAAAGGCGAATCCCGTGTGATGGATCGAGTCCAACTTCTGCAATAAACGCTCGGCTGCGGATGCATAAAACTCGCATCCACTGTCGAGCTTCGAACGAACAAAAGATCGATAAAAAAGTAGGGCAGTAGCCCTATCAGCACCCCAAGTGCTGAACGTTACGGAACGGAGAATATCCATGGCGCGGGTACAAGAGACCCTAAGGCTGCGAATATGAGCCTTCCAGGTGAGGCGTTGGTCAAATACAAGACCAAGGAAACGGTGCGATTCAACCACTTTCAGGCGTACCCCATTAAGAAACAATTCTGGGTCTGGGTGGAGCCGTGGATGGCGGCAGAAGTGCACCACCTTAGTTTTGTCCAAGGAAAACCAAATCCTGTGCGCTTCGGCATAGCGAGAGACGCGGTTCAATGCCGGTTGGAGTCGACGCTCCAGAGTTGGTATCTGGGCCGCGCCAAAAGAGATCGAAAGGTCATCCACGTAGAGCGTAGCGAAAACATCTTCCAGCAACACCCAGGTGATGCCGAAATCCTTAGAGCAAAGAGTGTGACACTGAGGAAACTTCCCTGCGGGACACCCTCTTCCTGCCACTTTGTGCCGGAGAGGGCTTCCCCCCCCCCGTACGCGGAATCGACGATTTCGCAAAAATTCAGATATAAACATTGGGAGGAGTCCCCTTGCATCCATCGTGTGGAGACTCTCCATGATACCGTATCACCAGGCAGTATCATAGGCCTTCTCCAGATCGAAAAACACTGTAGCGTAGTGCTGTTTACGAAGGAAGGCCTCGCAGACGGCATTTTCCAGTCGGAGCAGAGCTTCCGACGTGGAGTGGAACTTGCGGAAGCCACACTGTGCAGAAGACAGGTGGCCTCCGCTATCCAGGAAAAAGGCTAATCTAACATTTACCAATTTCTCCATCAACTTGAACACGCAAGAGGTTAGAGAGATTGGGCGTAAACCGGCCGAAGTAGAGTGATGTATTCCCTGTTTGCGAAAGGCGAGCGCAGTAGCGATTCGCCAGGACTCTGGGAAGAGACCCTCCACCCAGATCCTGTTGAACAAATCTAAGAGCAAAACCATGCCTCGCTCACTCAGGTGTCAAGGCATGGCGTATGGGACATCGTCCGGACTATGGGCGGTGTCCACGCACGAAGCATGAGCGGAGTGCAACTCACTCAAAGTAAACCTGTCGTTGAAGGGTTCTCCGGCTCTGGAGGTTAAGTCCAGCCGTCGGACTTCCAGGACATCACGACGTGCATTGAATGTTGGCAGGGCAGCATCCAGGCTAAAGAATGCGGAGAAAGCTATCGTGAAGGATTCCACCACGGACGCGGGGTTCGAGATTGCGGTCCCATTCTCCTGGAGAACGGGAGGGGAGCCCTGCGAAAACTTGCCCCGAATCCTTTTGATTCGCTTGCACACCTCTGCCAGAGGGGTTTTCCCGTTAAGTGAATACACGTATGCCCGCCAACAAGAGCGGCGGGCGTGCTTCGAAATATATCGGAACCTAGCCCGACGAAATTCAGCGACAGTGAAATCGTTCGGGAGGCGCTTATAGCGCATGTAGGCATAACGCTTCTGTTTGAGGGCCGTCTCACACTCGGCCGACCATCATGGGAGTGGTCGGCGTGCAAAACAGCCAGACGTTCTGGGAATAGTAGTCAGGCCCGCGGCGATGAGGTTGCCGAAGAACTCAACGGTCTCATCTACCGACCTAAACTCTTCCACTGAGATAGATAATTCAGCCATTCCCTGAAATGAAGGCCCCCTCGACCGCGCCAAGCATCACCGAGGTGGGCTCTCAGGCGGCAGTTGCCCTGAAAATGATATTTAAATGGGAAAGTGATCACTACTATAGAGGTCATTGACCACCCCCCAATTAAAATTAGGATGTGCATCCGAAGAGCACAAAGATAGATCAAGGCAAGAAAATGAAGTGGTTCTCGGGCAGTGATGCGTGAACTCATCCACATTTAAGACACCTATCTCGAGCTCTTCGATCAGACGTGCAAAGACTTGTCTCCTCCAATTTATTGAGTAATCTCTCCATAGAGGATGCCTGCCGTTCAGATCCCAAAGCAAGAGAGAGGGCGTCGGCAACCGTGCCACGACGCGGTGGAAGTCTCCCGCGTAGAAGTCAGCTGACGGTGGAATGTACGCAGAAATGATAGTATACCTCCTATCCAGGAGAAGCTGCACAGTCACTGCCTGAAAAGAGATATCTAAAGTGGAAGGAAGAACAGATACATCATGCCGGGTGTAAATCGCGCATGCCCCAGCCCAGCCATCTCGTGGTGGTTGGGTTGCAAGACCCTTATACTCCGTAAGGGTGGGCAGGGGGCACGCGCCTAGCATGGTCTTCTGCAGGAAAATAGCTAACGGAGAACGGGATGATACAAGCCTCCGCAGCTCCTCCCAGTTGTCTCGGAGTCCACGGCATTTCCATTGAAGGAATATGCCCTCCAGACCTAGCTCGGTGGAGAGGTGGGGGCCCTCTTTGAACAGAAGACCCTCACGGAAATGGCCATACGCTTCCCAGAGGCAGAACCCCGGGCGCTGTTGGTCGGACAAAGCACTGAAGGCGCTGTCGCCTTCAAGGACTTATTGAAAGAGGTTGGGCTCGCCATGCGAGTATTTTCCTCCCTCCGCCTCGAAACCTTAGACGGGCGTTGCGGCTTTGGAGGCGGGGGGCCCTCTTTTCGAGGAACCACCGTCTCCAAGCCACTCAGCCCACCACTACGCGTGGGCAAAGGAGCCGAAGCTCTTTTCTTGCTGTCCTCCTTTCGGTGGACAGCTTTAGGAACCTCGGAAGATGGCCTGGTGACCAACTTCAGGGTTTTTGCCTCCTGTGAGTCTAAAGACTCGGTGGAGGTGCGTGGCCGTTTTGCCTTACGGGAAAGAGTGACGCTGGGGGAAGGGGGTTAGCCCTGGTTTTAGCCGGGGCTGGGTGTGAACCCTTTTTGCCTCCAACTTTACCTGGGGCGCGCCCGGGTTGAGTAGAACCCGCAAAAGGGCTCTGAATGGACGCGGAAAAAACGTGCTTGTTGGCCTGGATGGGCCAGGAGTAGAGGGTGCCCCTCTAACTATTGAGGCATAAGATGTCCCAGGCAGAGCCGGGCGCGCCAGGACCAAGTCCTTAGCCTCGCGGAATGAGAGTCGATCCTGGGCCTGAACGGCCAGGATTTCTTTCTCAAGGAGATATACACAACATTGCTTCTAAGAACCGGGGTGCGGCTCTCCGTAATTGACACACTTGGTACCACACGATTTGGACTTATCGTGTGCGTCCTTGGAGCAATTTACGCAGACTTCGGGTGCCCTTGACTTTGCACTTCTACAAGAACGATTCGTATGGCCGAAGCGGTGACAGTAATAGCACCGCCACGGCAGTGGCACGAATGCCTTCACGTGGTAGCAGTACCAACCAGCACGTACCGACTCAGGGAGCTTGTCACAGTTGAACGTGACGAAGAGTGTAGGGGTGGGTCTCGAGGCCCCTCCCTGTTTTCTCATCACACGTTCGACCTTGACCGCCCCATGGTCAGCCAGCTCTAAGGTGATGTCCTCTATGGAGTAGTCAACGAGTTCCCTCGCATAAACTACTCCTTTCACAAAATTTATGGTAGAGTGCGGCGTCACACTAACCGGGGTGCCATCAAGTGTCGGAAGAGCACTTATCTTGGCCACCTCGGAGCGATTCGCTGCATTCGCCAGTAGGCTTCCGTCCGAGAAACGGGCCACCTTTGGCTCTCTACCAATCACACTAGCTAATGCTCTTCTCTGATGGATTATGTTATCCTCGGCCAACATGGTGCCATCAGTGGAACGAATAACGAGGAAGCGTTTGAAGTGAGCGGGCTCGAAAACGCCAGGTAACCTCTGAATGAGGGGCTCCGATGTTATCGAGACTCCTCCCTGCGCACTTCTAGTCTTAGTCGGGGGCTCCGCGCCCGGGGGGGGGTAGAGAGGGGCCGGATGTGCCGATCTTGGCTTGGTCACTTAATAAAGTGGCAGCAGACCCATCCGTCCCCGCAGCCTCCACGGATGGAGAGGAGCCCCGAGTCTTTTTAGTGTTTTTCTTATTTTTTTTCTTTTTAGGAGAGGAGGGCGGGGAATGAACCCGCTTCTCCCCTCCACCGGCAGAAGCCCCCAGACCAGATGTACCAGCCTCAGCTAGGTCCTTTTCCGAAATAGAGTAGCTCCTGGCAGTCGTAGGGGCACCGGTCGGAGGAGATTACTCCCCTCCTTGTACTGACTCGGAAACCCTAGCCGTTTGAGGAGGACCTTGCATAGGGGCGGATTCGGGTTCGGTGCTTGGCGCCGATCCCGGATCCCCCCCCATGGAAGGCCCTACCGTCTAAGGCTGGGTTGCCTCAAGGACCATTTATACCTCAGGGAGGCCTCCAGTTGCCCCCTCCCCAAGACATCGCAGGTCCCGTTGGCAGTATTGTCACTAGTGAGGTGGTGTGAAGAGGCACAGGCCTTGACCCCGGAAAGGTTCAATATTCTTGCCAGCAGGTCTTTTGAGGGAAGCGACCGAAGGGGCCTGGCTTCCCTCTCTCCCCTAAGGGAGTTTGCCCTACCGAGCCGCTTCAATGAGGAGCCGTCGGCAATAGGCTGCCTGCTGGATTTCTTGGCAGTCCCCTTGACAAGGTGCGCCTTCATGATGAAAACTAGAGTTATCAGCCCCAAATTGATCCCAAACTGTTGAGTAAATATGCTAATAAAGCAAGTTTTGTTAGCATTTTGAGTCCATGCTAGTGTTCTTGAGCAAAATTATTAGTGCTCTAGTTCTTAAGAGGAGAAGCATCCCAAGTACTCCTGAAAACGCTCCCATTTTCTCGCACTAACGAGGGATCTTCAGGAAGCTCCAAACAAGCGGAAGGGAGCTTCATCAAGGATATCATATTGCTCCAGTCTTCAACCATCCATTTTTTTTTTATATTTCCTACAAAAGTGAAGAATGGTAAAACCAAAATATTTTTGGCATTAAAAAGGGATAACAGGAACTGTATTTTAGAATGTCTGTTTTGCAAAGGAAAGACAGTTTAGGAGAAAGGCCTCGGAAGCACCTTTTCATTTTTCCTGCGGGACATTGCATTCATTGCGAGCCTCACGTGCTACTTTGTAAATTATTCATTTCATATATATATATATATATATATATATATATATATATATATATATATATATATATATATATATATATATTATTGAAGGAGTCTGCGAATTTAGTGTTAATTATTTTTTCTTCTAGTCGAGATTTGTCTTATATTCCGCTTTTGGTCGGAATATAAGTTCGCTAAAATTCAATAGAAAAGTAGTAACGAACGAGGGCAGGAAACTAATCACTAAGCAAAACAAAATATTTATTAGCCTGACGCGTTTCGATACAGAACTGTATCATTACCAAAGGTTGGTATTTGTAACTTAAGGAATTGAAGGCAAAGTTTTATATACATCGTTATTGAGATGTTAACAAATATATGAACGTATTTAAGGGGAATGGAAATTCTTAAACACAAAAGGTACATTGAAATGAGGGTTGAGACTGCTCTAATTGGTTAATCTATAATGGACACAGGATTAGGATGGACAGGGATTTTAATTCGGGGTGTGGAGACGTGAGGAAGGCAGAGTGAATTGTATGTTTGTGTGCGTATTTAATTTGGGCTATTTTTCTTTTATATATATGGCTCCTAATATAAGTAGCTGTCGGCGGTTTGGAGCGTGTCATAGGATTTCGGGATTATCTTCGACGGCAATGCGGAGGGAAAGAATATTGGTATTAGAGTTTATAATCGATTTATTTTAAAATACCGACGCCCGAACTAATCTAATCTACTCTAGATTTCCTTTAATTAATCACCCAATCAATAGAAACTTATTTATTTTCCAGTTTTCCCCACACCCCATATTCATTCAGGTATCGCTGAAACAAAAGATTACACGAGTAATCTCTTAAAATATAAATAAATGATAATATTTCCCTCGAAAAATTTAATGAACAAGACCTGCATAATATTCAAGGAGTACATAAATGTACATACATATATACAATCAACTAATTAATGGAACCCGAGGGAAGTATTCTTATACGTGCTAGTCCCTATTGGTAATATGCTAATTATTTATTCTCTTGAATTCAAAATTGTACTGTTATTTAAAATGAATTATTGAATGTTTATTGGTTATCATATTTTTTATTTAAAAGTTATCGAATTATTTTTGATCATATGTAGTTGATGTGGTGACTAATTCTTGAGGTAGAAAGTTCCACACTTGAAAGACACGGTTGCAGAAAGGGAATTTTTCAGGGGTTCTTTTAAATTATGCTTCCTTAGTTTTTCGTTATCTCTTCATATCGTGCCTGAAAAACTTTACACAATTATGCATATCAGGCATATTTCTTATTAATATTTCTCCGTTTCTATTTGCAACTCTGCCCTATTTCCTAATATGGTCTAAGCTAAACAGATTGATTTTTTAAGTCTCTTCCCGTAGTTTAGATGCCGTATGTGACGTTGTTTTTGTATATCGGCGCTTTACCTGGTCTATTAAGTCTGTCTCTGACTAAGTATGGAGACCAAATCAGGAGCACCATAATCGCTGTGCAATACAATTGCTCTAAAAATGTAATCTATTATCTATTTTAAATCCCAGATCTAGCTATTCGTTTACTTCTTTGAACTAGGTACTTTGAATTTAGTATTTGGATCTAGGTATATTAACAGAGGCGAAGCAATCGGCTCTATGGATCATGTAAATCTCGTGTTGTGTTCATCTTCTGGCCTCAAGGAGTCGCTGGCTCAATGTAGCCAGCTAAAACCAATGCTACCAAAGGTAATTGATGTCACCGAATTCAAATATGATTTAAGTTAACCACTAGGTGGCGACATCTAGTGGCTAGAACTGCTAAATCGGCCATTTTTAGAGATATGATCGTCAAACCAATGTCACATGCGTAATTAAGGGTTCTGAGTCAAAATCTGATTGGTTTTCGCCGTAGGTCCACTAGATCATGTCTCTCTAGTTTTTTGCAAAGTGTAATAATCGCTGAACTTTAAAACATTTAATTTTATGCCAAAATTGTCGCACGTTTTGATTAATAAATCTAAGCAATTGTGTAAACTATTCCTGTCTGCCTCATTATACATTATGTTACTTAGTTTAGTATCGTTAAAAAGGGTGTGGTCTCAGGAACCGAGCCTTGAGGAACTCTTCTTGTGATGTTTGCCAGTCAGATGTTACCCCGTTTAAAAACGCTGCTTGTTTACAATCTGTTAATCAATTTTTAATCCAATTTCTCATATTAATGTGAATCTGAATAACTTAAAATTTTTAAAGAAGAAATTAAAAGACAATTTATCAAATATTTTAGCAAAATATAGCTTTATATCAAAATATCGTAGCTTAAACCCGGATCGACAGTCTTTGCCACTTCTGCCTAAAAAGTGACTTGTCTAGCAAAACAAAATCTTTTTCTGATACTGTGTTGAGTATTTGCCAAAGGTCTATTACTACCTAAATGATTATGTAGCTCAATGACAATAAATAACTCCATAAGTTAACATATTAATGAAATTAAGCTTACTGGTCAATAATTTTCTTTTTTGAATATGGAAACGACATTTGACACTTCCAATCCTCAAGGACAAAGTTTGCTTTCAGAAAGTAATTGATCACATGTGAAAATATAAGGACAATTTTAGTTTTTACTTTCTTAATACTGTGTGCATATGTACTCGTATATTCCGTCTACACTCTAACTTTATATGAACTTATTTTATTCATTGCCTCCGTCACGCTATAAGCTGTATTATAGTATTTATTCGCATCTATACTTTCCCGGTTTCCTTTTTTTTTAATTATCCCCTACTGAAAACGGAAATAAAAAAAGGTTGATAAGAGAAAATGTGAATAACTTTTCTGAATAACAATAAAATTTCCACGCCATGGCATATAAATGAAAAATATCGGAAAATAACTCAAAGGTTTCTTGTATATCCTTTTTGCTGTACTCGATCAATTGAATTTATTAACATTCTTGGACAAAGTCTAAGAGCAAACAACGATTGAAAGGAAAAAGAATAAAAATTCAGAGAAATGGTTGTGAGTTTTGGTTATGAGCAGAAAGTATGCTTTTGAGTTTGCATAAATATTCAAAGATGAAAGTTTATAATTTTTTAGCGAACCATAAATTGTCAAAAGGACCTAGATTTATGTGAAAGGGTTAGATGGTGTTGCTTATTTGGCTAATTATATATGCCATATTTAAAGTCTTTGAAGAGATTTTGGGATGAAATAATTCCTAAGACTCGAGACTGAGCATAATGCTGGCGAGTTACGTTGGTGATTAACACTCTCGAAAAGTAAATGGATGAAGTGGGCATTTTTTTATTCAAGATTATGTTTCTCCTGTCTAAAAAAACTCCCAATGGTAACTTTTTCATAAACACAATTTTAGGTTGAATTACTTGAATTACTAGGTACCTAAATTCCTCGAATAGTTTAGAGAATTAGATGTTAAAAAGTTTGCTAAATATATTTATCGGACGTGACCCGTATTCAGAACAGTTGGGGCAACAATGTTGACAACTGTTCAATAGTTCTTTCAAGACATCACTGATACTCCTGCTTGTCGGAAGTAAGAGGAGAGAACGAACATGGCCGCACCGATATCGGGACGTACAGAGAGACGTGAATTGATAACGAATATTAAAAAGGCAACAGAGTTGCTGTTAATAAGGTAATTCTTCTAGTTCAGTTGAGGAAATAATCAACGAGGTCTAATAGTCAAACAGCTAACAGACGATTAACGGTTTGGCTTCTCTCGTCGATAAGCTCATTCTAGACCTTAAATTGTTAGTTCTTGTCAATCGCCATAACACAACTAGAGCATCTTTTGTCCTTACTCGACAATTTCAATACAACAGGGCATCATCTAGCTAATTTTGTCTTGATTTTCTTCTGCCGTCGTCAAAGCCTCGACATGATGCTGCCTCTTCCTCAACTGGCAATCTATCGTCATAAATCTCCTGTATTATGCGTGTGTCAATTTTCATGTTTGTACACGTTCATTTTTGCTTTCACTTGTGCTGCATCCTGGAAAGTAGCACTAATTCTATCAAACTGAACGATAATGTTACTCACAATCCAGTATCTACACACAATACTCGTATAATGAATTAAATTAATTCCGTGAGCTTAATTGTAACCCGTTTTCGTTTCACCTCATTCCTTCATTCCATACTTCACTCAAGCGAGTTTCGTAAGCAATAAAAGGTAACTTCATTTCAATTAATTCTTGAGATTTATGTTAAATAAATTAGAGTTATCAAATATTCCTCCTTTGGTTGCCTGTTGGATTGCGTCAAATATGATCGATTAAAGTGAATGTGGTGAATTTTGTAAAGTTGGATCATTAAATTAATGTCAAAATGGTCTATACATTATAAGATACGTGACACGTGGCAAAAAAATCTTTGGATTTATTTACCTCCCCTTCTATATATATATATATATATATATATATATATATATATATATATATATATATATATATATATATATATATGTATATATATATATATATATATATATATATATATATATATATATATATATATATATATATATATATATATATATATATATATATATTTATTTATATATATATATACAGGGTGTTTCAAAATTATATGTTCAAAATTGGAGTATGGGTAGAACTAGTCAAAATAAGCAATATTTCTTCTATGAACATGTATCTGAAAATGCATCGTTAAGGAGATATTAATTTTTCTAATTGGTTCTTAGACATAGATCAAGATTTTAGCAAAAAAGTCTTATTTTTAGACGAGGCATTTTTTAGCCGTGAGGGTGTTTTTAATCAGCATAGTAATCATGAGTGACATCATATTAACTAAAGAATTGTGTGGGAGTGTGGATATCAACAAAGATTTGGAGTTAATATTTGGGATGGAATTCTAGGTGACAAATTAATTGGTCCATACATTTTACCCTCTCCACTCACAGGAAATGGCTATGGTATTTTTTTATCAGAAGTTCTACCTGAACTTCTGCAAGATGAGCCACTGGTATCAAGAAGAGTAATCTGGTTTCAGCATGATGGAGTGCCAGCTCATTACCATCAAAATGTAACAGCCTATTTAAATAATCAATTTCTCAATCGGTGGATAGGAAGAAATGGTCCGGTTCATTGGTCTGCAAGAAGTCCTGATATGAACTCTCTTTGACTTCTTTCTTTGGGGACACATGAAAATCCTCGTTTATGAAACTCCTGCGGATTCAGTAGAAGATTTAATTGGTAGAATAGTTGCGGCTGCTGGTCAAGTTTCAGAAACGCCACAAGTATTTGATAGGGTTCTTAGAAATTTAAGGAGGTGGTTACAGCTTTGTATTAACGTTGGAGGTTCTCACTTTGAACAGCTTATGAATAATTGAAATAAAGATTATAAATAGTTATCAAGAAATAAACTTATTTTATAATTTTTTTTTATTTGGCCCACTTTTGCTAGAATTAAACTTTAAATATCTCCTTAACGATGCATTTGCGGATACATGTTCATAGAAGACAAAATGTTTATTGTGACCAGATCTACCTACATGTTAATTTTAAACATATAATTTTGAAACACCCTATATATATATATATATATATATATATATATATATATATATATATATATATATATATATATATATATATATACATATGAGGAATTAAACCACATTATCCGAAGACAATTTAATTCAGAACAGTTTAAGTGTATCTCACACCCTTTTTCAACTGACACTGGATAGAAAATATTTGAAAATGCTTAACTACATAACACAGAGTCAGGTCGTGAAAGATCCCCTCTTTTTTTTCCCCAATCCCCTACTTGTGTCTAGTCAGGGGATGGGTTAGGCCTAAACATATTGAAGGCCTGACATTTCGCTATTTTGTTTATTTCCTTTCGTATTACAGGATTAAAAGAAAATTGACCCTCAGATAGATTTAAATTAGGAACTGACGATATCAAGCTCGATTCTACGATTCTTCTCTTAACATAGTTAGCCGATTCAAATACCATTTTAGTTCCATTGAAATCGATTGAAATCAATGGAAGTGAAATGGTATTTAAATCGACTAACTATGTTAAGAGAAGAATCGTAGAATCGAGCTTGATATCGTCAGTTCCTAATTTAAATCTATCTGAGGGTCAATTTTCTTTTAATCCTGTAATACGAAAGGAAATAAACAAAATAGCGAAATGTCAGGCCTTCAATATGTTTAGGCCTAACCCATCCCCTGACTAGCCACAAGTAGGGTATTGGGGAAAAAAAGAGGGGATCTTTCACGACCTGACTCTGTGTTATGTAGTTAAGCATTTTCAAATATTTTCTATCTAGTGTCAGTTGAAAAAGGGTGTGAGATACACCGAAACTGTTGTGAATTAAATTGTCTTCGGAGAATGTGGTTTAATTCCTCATCTTTTCTTACGATATTGCATTAATTTTCATCATATATATATATATATATATATATATATATATATATATATATATTATTTGATTCGATGGTGTAAACTGGATCCTGATATGGAAGCGATAAGTATACAAGAGGTGGCTCGTGTTAAGAGAGCTCTGAAAACTGAGGAAGTAGATGAAAAAAAATTATATGGTTGTGGTACACTTGGCATTCCTTAGGGGAAGAGTGACAATGGTAGAGAAAGACTAATTTAATCGATAGAACCTTTAAAAATGACGTTTTTTGGCCTCTGAAAAAAAAGCTTCTTCCAAATTAAATTTACAGCAAAAAACAACGAGGGTTTCTTTCGTCCGCAGAGAGTTTGAAGAGAAAGAGGAATGGAAAATATGTGGAATATATATATATATATATATATATATATATATATATATATATATATATATATATATATATATATATATATATATATATAAGGAATAAGAGAAAAAGACTGGATTCATCTTTAATTTAAACGTTTCGGGTTTTTAAGGAACCCATCTCCACGAGCTATAAACAAATTCGAAATCAGTACATGGAATAATCTAAAACTAAAAAACCTATTTTACAGCACAAGTTTAATAGTGTAAAACTATAAATCTGATAAAATAACGCATAAACGACGGTAAATACTCGAATGAACGTTATGTTAATAAAAACATACCTAAAACTTACTGAGGTAAAGTTCAGTCGAAAATATATGAAAAGAAATTATATCACTCAAACGCAAACAAAATAACGCAGAGGTAAGTAAATGAACAAGTAAAATGAAGAAAAAAATAGAAAATTAGATACATATACAATATAGTAAAAACTGAATGAGTAAACTGAACATTACTTTATATACCTTAATGTTTTATGAAACCTTTAGGCACTCAAGATAAGTAATATAGGGCTCAAAAAATTTTGAAAGTGAAAGACGTTCAAATATTTCCAGTGAAACTCCGTCAGAAGTGAAAACATTAAAAATCTCATTTTCGTTTCCACCAGTCGTTAAGACCAGCAAAGTAAAATAACTTTCATATCGTCCTTATTTTTTTGTCTACGCTTCAAAGACACTTTTAGAATGATAAAGAGGAAGACAACCTCATAAAATAACCCTTCATATAGGTAGGTGTAGTTATATAATCAGCAGAAGGACTTTATTTTGTCTGAAGAAACGCACGCATAGACTAATGGGTTTGGTTCTTTATAGCTCCATATTTTATTGTTGCTTACTTTGAACAAAAAGGCTCGTGGACACTTAGATTGTTCTATGCTATCTTGGTCTTTATAACCATTTTTCAATCTTTCTCCTTTTTTCTTCATTTATATCTTTTATCAACAGGAATTTTTTTTGCTAACATATTTTTTTTTAGCAATTTTTATGCTAAAAGATTAGGTTAGTTTAGAATGGTTAGGTTATTAAAACGAAAACAATCAAATAAAATATTTTTTTCACAAAACAATAATAATCAATCCAACCTAATTTTTTTTTTTCAAAAAAGGTCTAGCTAAAAAAATCCTCTAGTAAAAAACAAAAATAGATGCTAATAATAGGAAGGTAAAAAAAAAGGCTGTCAATCGTAAGAAAGTACCTATTTTTTCTTTCCTCATAGCATCATCGTTCTTTCTGGTTGTGGTTCAAGGATCTTTTCGGATACGAACCAAGACGTAAACACCGAATCGTCTATCAGACGCTATCTTCCCATTAGCTAGAAAGCTAATCAAGCTTTCTAGAATTCTAGTGAAAAGGGAGCGTCCATAAGACAATTCGCTGTTTTCGTACTCAGTTCGTGTTTATTAATACTTAAAAAATGACATATGTACTTAGAGTACTACTACTTATAGCTTTCATCAACGAAAAGTGGATACAAGTTTATATAATCGTGCTATCAATTTGCTTTATTGCTATTCTCAACCATCTCATTTGGACCACTACAAACTGATATCCAATATACCAGAGCGCAGTACAGAAATCAAGAACAAGAGACCAAAACAATGTAAATATTAAAAATATTTGTAGGAGGCATAAAAGCTTTTAAAACTAAAAGATCATACCGTCGGTCTGTAAGTTACCATACAAACTTTTAGGATGATTATAAAACAGAAATCATCAAAAGATTATCTCTGCCTAACATATTAACCATGATTTTACTTTATTCTCTCCCTCAGACAAAGTGGTCATCAAGATCTTAAGTTTGGAATCCAGTTTGGTATCTTGTTTCTGAATGTGCAAATGATTGTTTCTTGAGTTTTGGAAGAGATGAAGAGGGTCTCTACCTCTTGTTTATTAAATATACAGGAGTACTGACTGTGTTACTGTTGGATTTCGTTGGGATAGATGAATTTTCTATCTCTCTCGAGCCTATTTTTTGTCGGTAGAGAAGAGCCTCATTATCTCCAGCCACGAAGGGGCCAATAAAATAATAGCCTTATTTCAGTCTGGAAACAAACTTAATCACGAGGAGTGACTATTCTACAACACTACAATGAAGCTTCATAACCTAGGTCATAAAGAACCAAGTCTTTATTTGCCCCTGTAATAAAACAGAAGAAATATATTCTTAAAGTCTCTCAGTCTAATTTTTGTAATGAAAGGTGCTATTATTAGGCCGTCAATGCGTTAAATTTAATGTTGTTTATTAGATTACAGTCTCATTGTAATGCGGCCCGCGGTGCCCCTTTGGGCTTATTACCTTTCTAGGTTCTCGTCCACATAGATTGAGATAAATCTTCGACCACGTCGTTTGTTGAAATCGCTAACCTATTTGTTTAAAATTGCATCCGATGTCAATCACCCGCTAAACCGTCTGTTGCACACCCAGCACAGCCACCACCTACTACTGATACACGTGATACTCAAATGGGTTGGATGAAGATTGCTTTTTTTGTTTATCAGTTTAATACATTGCAGCTTTATAGATGTTCCTCTCTGACATCCGTTAGATTACTCTCCCCAATGATGTCAACTCTCCCCAATTTTGATTATTTAAAAAGTGGGTGAATTCTTTCATTCTCGTTTTCTCTCTTCCTTACACTTTTGACGTAATGCCGCCCACTGGGCCTTTTGGAACTTATAGCCTTTGTGCTTTCCAGTTGGTTGCCTTCATTGATTACAATAATAATAATTATACTACTACGATTACTATACTCTTACTACTACTAATTGAGAATAAAAACGAGGGAAAGAACAATCAGATAATGTTATGATACAGTTTTACATCCGATTCCCACCGTTTGACGCCTATCTCAGTCAAAACCCAGAGTTTAACAATACATAAACCAAGGGGATCTATAGTGTATGTGAACTACTACAATGTCAATCTGATTCAAATGGGAACCCATTCGATTACTAACCATGATGAGTGTGGCTCAACTTCACTCATAGTGGGAAGCGGGGTTTCCAGTCAGCGGAGTCAGCCACAATGAGAATTCATCGCAGGGAAATAAAAGTAAGAAGGATCAATTGTGCGACCTAAGCTTCCTCAACCTGACCAGAGCTCTCGTTAGCCAGGTCGAAACAGCGTTGGATTTCTGACGTCTAGGCAACGGTTCAATCGAAGCGAGCACAGGCACAATACTTTCAGCGGTGTTATGAATTGGTCGCCAATTGGCAGATATGCTGATTCTCACCCCGCTGCTGTAAGTAACTCCACACGCATTAAAATGAAAGTAGCTGATCACAACACTGCTATCATTTCCCTCCCCACCTTCACTACACAGAATACCCACAGTAACCTCTACCGATGGAATACTATTGTTCCACATATGCAAACTCATATCCTTATACCTTTGACCCTAAACGGGTCGCCGCCTCTAAGGTCCTGAAGGTTTTCGCCATCGCTGGTTGGTGTCAAAAACATACACATACGCCCCCCCCCACCCCCCAAAAAATAAATCCGGCTGAAGATGAATTCGGGCTTCCCAGCAATTGTCATTCTGATCTTTATGTGCATTTATTATCCAGTCGGGATCTCACATGGCATGATGCGAAGGGCCCAACCTTATTAAATCTCCAGGTTTCAGAGGATACATTAGATTCCTCTAGTAATAAATTGGCATTCATAAGATGGGCACCGACCCCTAAGTAGAAAATGGAACCCCGCTTGTAGGGGGATTCTCGAAATGAGATTGTGTTGTTTTTCTCGATAATACACCAAGAGCTTCCATGAAACCAGCATTTTTAAAGAAACTAACTAGTGAATATATATATGTATATATATATATATATATATATATATATATATATATATATATATATATATATATATATATATATATATAGTAAAAGAAAGAGAAATTGGACGCGAATGAGCAATGAGACAAGAAACAGGAGTTTTTTAGAGGTAAGAGAAAGGAACATTAGAAGAAGACCAGAAAGCCTTGTGGTGGTTGTTATCACCCGCAGAACATGCATTTGCTCCTTCTTCTATATATATATATATATATATATATATATATATATATATATATATATATATATATATATATATATATATATATATATATATATATATATATATAAATGCAATGTTCATTCTCAAGGATAACTACAAAGAAAATAACATAATAAGGGTATATATAAGCTAGAAAAAGATAAAGGACCGTCTCTAAGACAAGAAATCACCAGTGGGAAGTAGGAGAGGGATGGGTAATTTCATATTAGCAAGGTCAAACCGAAAGGCATAAAGAGTCAAGAACAGAGCCAAAAGGGCTTAAACGATTAACGGATAAAGCGATAGTCTAAAGAGGGAGATTAGGAGAGACACGAAAAGTAAATTGAAATAAAGAGGAGAGGGACAAGGAGAGAGAAAGAGAAATAAAATAATATTAATACAAAATCAATGCAATAATTAAATGGAAAAATCGGGTGCCCATAAAAATAAAAATTGCAAAAAATATATATATTTAGGAACATAAGGCAAAACTAATTTGTTTAAGAATGAGTTTTTCATAACAGCATCAATTTTAAAAGTGCCAGGGGAAATGTTAAAGTTATTAACTTGGCTTATAAATGAACATTCAACAAGGTTTCTTTTAATTGGGTCATTTGAGCGAAAAATATTTTTTCCTGAATTTCAATTAATTAGGTGGTTATTTTCGGAAATATGCACAAAAAAGGCACTATTATTTACAGCTCTCCTAACATTGTTTTTATGCTGATTAATACGGACAGATAATTGCTTTCCTGTCTGTCCAAAATATTTACTTGGACAAACAGAACATTCAACCGAATAGATTCGCCCAATATTTAATGTGAGCCTGTAACTATCAGGTCCTTCTCAGATGAAAAGAACTTATCCTAGGATCAGTTGCACAATATCCAGAACAACAGGTGGTCTGCCTATAATCTATGTGACGTTCCATATATCATGAAGACTAAGTTCCCCCCAACTCTAATGATCGTTGGGTGTGTCTCCATCAGGGTAGCGTCATGCTACTTCACATCTTAGAGCAGGATCTTAGGCACAATTCAAATAAATATTTTCAGCTTATGGAAACTATGTTTAAACCTTGGCTAAAACGGTGACTGCTGGAAGGCCACACGTCAGAATAGAGTCAGGAATTGTTGTTGAAGAATTTCTACGATTTCACCAGCTCCAAATTCTGGCCACCTTATCCACAGGATTTTAATCCCATGGATTACGATATATGGAGCTCGGTTGAGAAAAGATCAACCAGGGTGCTTGCAATATCGAGAACGAGCTGGTAGCCAAATTAAAGAGGTGTTCGAAGATCTTCCTAGGGACACAATGAGGAGGGCAAGCACCAGGCTCAGAAGCCGTCTTGAGGCCGTGGTAGAAACTGAGGACGGTTACATTAAGTAAACTCTTATCTCCCATAATCTAGTAGAATAGTTTTAAATTTTTTAAATAGATTCATTTTTGGCTGAGACATTATTTTTTTCTGTTATACAAACCTTAAAATTTAACCCGAACACCCTCTATATAGGTATGCATATATGTAGATATATGTATATCCTTTACAATCGCCTATTTATATTAATACATTTGGGAGCATAAGTTTAAATAGAAGTTACTCGAACAGGAGAAACTTCAGAAAACCGACGCGTATTTTTTGTAGTAACAACAGTACTAATGGTGTTTATAGGCAATCTAGTCGTTAGTTACGGCTTCGGTTAGGCGCGGAAAACACTTATTTTTAAGATACTAACACTCTGATGAGTACGACTCTATCTGCAGCGATACTATCTTAAAAATAACTGCTGTCTGCGCGAAAATGAGGCCGTAATTGGTGACTAAAAACACCATTAGTACTGTTTTTACTTATTTACTATTTATTTTTAAATTATTTGTACATATGTTTGATTACTGGAAGCCATTATCAAGACGCGCTACGGAATGTCATTATGGGGTGACTTCCCCCCCCCCCCTACCTCACCGGTTCACTCCACTCGCGCCTCAGGAACAAGCAAGTAATACAACGAAACATTATCTAAAATACATAGTAGTTTTACCAATTTGAAAGCTTAGCATTAGGTTCGAATCCAAAGACAAAAAAACTTAATATTTAGTGCTGGAGATATCAAGCCACACCTTTCGCATCGCTTCGCTTTCAAAATGAGGCTAAAATTTTAACAAAAGTCTATTAAATTTAACGATGAATTATGAGAAGTCTTATTAAAGATTAAAAATTTTAAAAGGCAAAAAACATCATTTAGAAAGTTAAACACATGGGTTTTGGCGCGAAAATCGAAAGCGGCGCTCTTATAAAAACTTGTATCCAGGTTGCCAATATGTGAATTAAGTGCGTATTAAATGTTGCAAGTGTGTGAAAATAATGGTTTATTTTCACATTAAGAGAAGGCAAGGCTGACGTGTTTTAAATGTCAATTTTCACCCCATTAAGGTGTAGTATCTTAAAAATATGTACTTTCTGCGCCAAACCGAAACCATATATGACGACGGTAATGCCTAAAAAGACCATTAGTACTTTAATAACATTAAAAATACGATGTAGCTTTTCTGAAGTTTGACCCTCGAGCATTTCAATTATTTAATCGATTAATATTTTATATATTTTGGGCAAATAATAAATCTTGCATAGTTATTGCAAGATTAATGCAAAATTCCAATCTAAAGTTTTTCGGACTTCGACAGGACTTTTTTTTAAATAATTAAAAAATCAATGCAGAACAAAGATTGACTTGATAAAAAAAAAACATATTTTGTCAGAGAACCTTTGTTCAGCAAAGATATTAAAACTTTGTTATAGTTTTCTATTAGCTTACTCCATTCTTCATTAGAAAATTTGTTCAATTTCTATTTACACTACATCTCTAACTCGTTTTTATCCATTTCAATCCATATATTTTTTATGGAGTTCTAGTATAGGATGTGTTAAGGGCATTTCCAAAAATTAATTTTAGAAATTTACAAACCATTTCTTCACTGTAAAGGCGGTATGTTATACATCATGATCCTGCCTTCCCAACTTCAGTTTTAATGTTGATGGTAGAAAGTTCTTTCAAAAGGGCCAAAAATAATCCCTCGTAACATTATACTTCATCCACCGTGCTCTATGGTTGGTGTTTTTGAAAATAAGACTTCGCCAGCTTTCCGCCCAATATCTTCTTCAATTATAGCCAAATACTTCAGTTTTCATTTCTTTGTTCTATAATAAGTTCTTCAAAATGTTTTGTCCAACTGTAAACACAAGTTAATTTGCCAATGTGAGTCTTCCGGGAACGTGAGTTTGACGAAATTGCGTCTTCTTCCTATCCCAAAAGAGGTGAAAAGCATTTTGGTGCAGGAATCTTTTAATTGTCGTCTTGAAACAAAAACTTCAGATGCAACCAAACCTTGACATATTTTCCTTTAAATTATGTGCGCGTTATCTTTAACATCTTATGATAAGAATATCAGCTGGTGGTAATTTTGGTTTCCTTTCAATTCCTGGCACATTTTTTTATTGTTAAGTTGTTCCTATATTTGCTTAAAAATGTCTGGACTGATGGCCGTGGGATGTTTCTTTGGTTGGATAATTCTTCCTTTGTGTTTTCCGGCCTGTAAAATATCTATAACACGCCTTCTTGTGATGTTGCCAGGTCCATTCTAATGAGATATTGCCGAAAGATAGGTTAACAGTTGTATGGAGAGAAGCGCAACTGGTACAACGATTTGGAGTTCGTGGCACAATATGAAAGATTACATATCATTCCAGCCCTAACTCCCGCAAATGCGTTCCTTTCTAGCCTCATTGTCTGTATGATGATCTGGATTATATATCTTTCACATATTTTTAATTCCTCTATTGTTATCACTTTCTTTACAGATTTGTTCTTACAAACTTGGGTAATACTCCTCTTTGGTTTTTGTTTTAAGCCTAGAGAAAAAAAATCTTAGCTGTTAAGTTAGTGCTCTGTGAATGTTCGATGCCTTGAGAACTGCAGTACAAAAAATATAATTAATCATACAATTTCAGTATTATAATTAAATTTGACAGTATTCTAAGGTGTATTTAACTTCTTTTACAAACTGTCTTGCTAAAATTTAGTAATTTTCAGCAAACAGAGACCAAATTTTTACAAATAAATTAATTATTTAATAAATAAAAAGAATAAAGTCAGAAAACTCATGTTAGACCTCAAATCTAAGCACTTTGATCAAACTCTAAATATGTGAGTTTGTGATAGAGTTATTCTCCTTCAATATCCAATTTATTACCATGTTAGCACGATAAAAACATTAAAACTGTCTCCCTCATAAACACTAAACTCTTTCAGTAACTTTTCGAAAATAAGATAAACATTCTTTTGCGGAAAGAATGTTTATTCCCTGCGGAAATAAATATCAACAAAACAAGCGAGATTGTAGGATCTTAGCTATAGCTAATAGTAACATGAGATAATATGGTTATTATTTTTAATAGTAGTGTTCAAGTGTAGTGAAGAGAATCAGAAAATATTTCAGCAGTAGTTAATAGAGAGATTCATGCGCGAGAGTCAATATATGGAGCCTGCAGGGAGAAATAGGATTGACAATGAAACCTCACAGATAAGTATCATATAAATCCTCTGAAGGCTTGTAATGACTATTTTAGTGACCATTAATGCGTAAAGTTGTTATAAGTTGCGTCTTAAAACCATAACAAATAATGAACCATAGCTTTATCTATGTTTACCCGAGAAAAGTTGGGGTTTTAAAAAAAAAACAACTTTGGAAATAATAATCTTCATAAAGAATCAGCTTTGGGAAAAATACTTTTCAAAGGAGTAGTATTAGTGGTAGTTTGCCAACCTGCCCTTATCCAAGCAGATCTTGCCGGGATAATGAAATAGACATAAAGGTCAGTATGAATCGCTGGCGAGCCTGAGGTCACTATGGGAGAGTCCTCTTTCGGAAGAGGTGTTAGGAAGTATTATTTTTCGACACTAACAGTGTTCACATGGAACTTTCGTCGCTCTGGAGCAGAGGGACCTATTCCGCGTCAGAGATATGCGGATATAGATACCCATCGGCAGGATTCCTTGGAACAGAGTGTGAGGAAAGAAAGCAGTGTTGTAATTGGCTATGTGTGTGATGAAAAGTGTAAGATATACACAGCCCAGTACAGGTTTGAGCACAGCGCGTTCACCAATTTGTAGCCAGATATCTACGTGCCCTGACGTTTCTGTCCACTCATGCTGGAATCGAACCCAGTACTGCGACGTTAGCAGATCCACACCGTATCCATTCGAATAGTAAGAGCTCTTTTCAAAGGAATATTGTCAAGTATTGAAAAATACACAATTCAATAACTATTCAAGACTGGATATGGCTTCCTAACTACAAATAGACGAGTTTGAAGAAGCTATTGTTAAGATTTTAACTGAAATATTTATTAATCCCTTGAAAAAACATGTTCCAAGTCCCTTCTTAAAAGCTAATATTATTGCTGCAAGCGTAATTTAGTCCTTTATGGTGGGAGCAACAATTACTGAGCAGTACAATACGCGAGGTATTTTTCTATTCACATTACAGTAGATTAAGATCTCATGAAAGCAGCAAACTTATCCGTCTGTGTCTCATCTCCCCCTCCAGTTTCATTGTTCGAGTTTGCTGTTCCTCAAAATAGCTGTTTCCCTTTGCGCATCTCGATTCCACAGTGTCCTATCCGAGGCCATTATAGATCAATGAGCTCAATACCTTCCGTCATGAAAGATTTAGAATCAATGAGTTAAGACAATATTACACTAAAGAACAAAAATATTGTTGCATCTATACTGGCACTTGCTCTTACCTAATGTGGATGTGCTGAATTAAAATCCGAAGTCAGATTTTTCAATACTGTAGAGATTTTTTGTCATTTAGCCTTTTCATTTTTAGAAAATTTTGTCACCTCTCGCATAATGTCATGTTCTATCTAAGAAATTTATTGTCATACAATGTTATAATTAGGCTTTAAACAATCATTTAGGCAAAGAATCTCTAATTTTTCTCAACAGCTGTTATATCCATCACAATGCGTAATCAAATTTGAAATAAAGGCAAAAGAAATCAAATATGCATCATAAAATTATGAGTTACTACGAGTCAAAACTGAAGCCTGTATCCATTACATCTAAATATATGTGTGCACCGAAGCAATGTAGAAGACGGATAAAATAAATAAGATCAAATTGTTCATCTTATGTCAAGAATTTGCGCTTGTAGCTCTTTCGTTTGAAGACTGTCGGAATCATCACATTTGATGCTGCAGCAGTAGTCCGCCATCATATTTATCTCTCATTGCTCTTGTAAAGCTCTTCCATCGTAATGAGGTCTTGGTAGAAGCGTTCTCTCTATTCATCACGTACAGCTTCAAAGTTCTTGGGGAAATTGCTATTCAGATAATGAAGCTTGACAATCATGTTATAGCCAAGATCACGTAAAGCTAACAACATTCTAGCAACCAAATCCTCATTGTTACTAAGAAAGTTTACATAACAACCACAAATGATGCCCATGTTGTCAGCTCCATGTCATTCATCTTTCTAACAAATTCGACGTTATATACAAAGGCACGAATTTGAGATCCATCAAATAAGCCTGCTTTAATATTCTTAAAATACAAAGAAGTCCGAATTTTTTTGCTGACAGCATTACCTGTCAGTACTCAATGCCTTCACAAACTGCCTCATCAAGCCAAGTTTGAGATGGAGTGGACAGATTTTTTCTTTCGACTGACGATCTGGCTATTCACAATGTTTGGCATGCATGCCCAAGAATTTCATGGATGGGCCACTCCTTCGGGGTTAGTGTGGGTCTTGAGCTTAACTGCCCCACGTGCAGATATAGCTAAGTTGGATGTTGACTTTTTTTAAGTCCACACAAATGATCAAGTTGTGCTCTTGATATTTTAGTAAGTCAATGACTATTTTTATGTCGTCATGGTTTTCTCTCAAACACACCAAGTGACCAACTTGGATTGCACCAAAAACATTGCCATTCTGCTAGAGAACACACTTGTAGGTGCGCTTAGCACTATTCAAAAGGAATCTCCATTATGTAGGTTTATACTAGGCAATGCCTAACTGGAATATCGTCGCAATAAAAAAAGTACTTGTCTTCTAAATGTTCACAAAAATCTGGTTCCGTGTTCTGAAACATGAGATTTTTGAAGAGTGCCAAATCACGGGCTAAGTCATTCAGTTCCGCCTGAGTAAAACGCTGAAGGGCTGATGATTGTTTTGCATTAGATGAAGAGTCTTCTGAATCAGAGACAATGATTTGAAACTCCTAATTACATTTACTACTTTCATTTTCAGAGGAGGCAGAACCATCAAAACTGGAACTGGAACTCCTTCAGAATGCGGAGTAGGTCAAATTGCAGAATGACTATTGGGATAAGAGATATTATGCCGATTTTTCTAGGCAATTATTTCAATCGGTCTACAGGTCCTTTGGTTTTCACCAAACCATGGTGAAACCAGTCACAAAGACTTTCCTCTCAATTAAGACCCAATCTGTGGATGACACTTCTTGTATTGGGGACCAACGGGAACGTCAAGATTGGCCTAATAAGCACGGCGCACAAACCATAAACCTTTTTATATTACACCTTTGACGAACAAGTGTGTAGCAACCGCAGATGTAACATAATACATTAGCATCATTTATGCCTACTTGAAAAAACATCATTAGATCGGAAACAAAACAGGAATAGGATTAATTTGAGAAATATCCTAAATTTTAAATAGAATGGAAACTAGAAAATACAAATAAAACTCAGCGTTAAAAACTAATTAGATTCAGTTGATAAATTCCATGCAACAGAAAGTAAGAACAACAAAAAAAATGTTATTTAGCGCTATTTTACACTTAAACAACCACAATCTTACTGCTATCAGTTAACATGGTTTCTGAGAGGACGAAGCTTCATAACTCCTATCGAATAATTCACTCAATGCTGAAAAGATAATTAATAAAGAAAATTGTAGCACAAAGTATCAGAGGTCAAATTGCTGAAAGACGTAAACCTGTTTGGTTGAGATGAAAAGAATCATCATCATAAACCGCTTTTCTACAACGTCATCAAGGAGATTAAAAACTACTCCATCTCCACCCCCTTAATCTCCTATCAAACGCAAAGCCACCAATCATTTCTTCCACACTAAATCGCCTTTTCATAGCGAATTGGTGTTATGCGTTTTAGCGTCGTCCAGTCAAGGTTAATCTTAGGAAAGAATATACCAGACACGTCCCCCCACCCCTATAACAATCCCCCTTTAATTAATCGTAAACAATATCATCCAATTGCTCCTCGATCACCCCTTCCTCTCTCGAAAATTCATTCAAACAATTAAAATGCTTTCTACGCACTCTCCCATCCTTTCATACACACACTCTCGTATATTCTTTTCACAAGTCTGTTTCCATCAATTCTTGATACATGTCCAAACCACCTGACAATACGGTTAGAATTTCGTTCCCACCTTTACTTACATCATAAATACCCTTATCCTACTTCCCACAACAAGCTTCCTCCTGAAATTGTCTATTTGCACTCTCACTCTAGATTTTTCCTTTTTTTCCATGCCATAGTCTCGCTTCCATATAATAACGATGGCATAAATGTACTCACATACAGGTTCGTGGCACACACCGCAGTCAATATCCTGTAGGGTCTGAGTCTGTTATGGTATTCTCTTTTTTTAGTTTTGCAGGCTGGGTTTAAGTGATCATCAGCTTCCTTACGGGATGAAGGAAAAATATATATTTATATCTGGGTTCTTTATTCCTGTATATTATAGACGGAATAAGCTTTTAAAATGGTGAACAAGGAATATAATTTTTCTTATTAAAATAACAATAAATTTTCAGATTCTGACTGATTGATGATGATGTACTCAATTTTCAAAGAGAGATGGTATAGTGGAAGATATAGTGGGTGAAAAAATTAAAGATGGGGGATGGGGTTGCCCTAGTAGGGAGGCCATCAATTTATTTTTATGGTTTCTTTTTTCCTTTATTTGCGTTGTTATTTTGTGTGTTTTTTATTTTCATGTGTTTGTAGTGTTCTTCTTATTGTCTTTTGTTTCTTCTTCTCTGTCTTTTTACTTTTAGTGTAATAGTGTTGTTTATAGCATTCAAGCCTTTAATAGCTTTTTTGCCGACAATGCTATTTTTGTGTTGTCTGCTGTCTCATTTTTCGTGTGTAAATGTATGGGACTAGGTGTGATGTGTTGTGACGCTTTTATGTGTATATTGGAGATATATTGTTACGTGTACACAGTTTTGTGCTCGGGAACCGGCTTCTGCGTGAGGCTTTTGCCCGTAGCCACGCAGGTATATTCAACCTGCCGCCTGCTCCCTGGAGATCTGGAATGACATCGTCCGTTAGAGTGGACCAGATCTTTTTGCCCAGTTTCTGGGTGACGACATTGATTGTCTCCAAGCATTTCCTCCGATGTAGGACGCTTTGCCTGACATGGTCACGCCTTCTTACTTTATTAATAAGCAGAGAGGCAGTGTTCTGGATACGTTGGAACCTTTTCATCGAGGTTTTATTAGCCGCTTGGGACACCACTGCGGGGTAGATCAGCATAGCCCAGACATACATCATACATAATTTTATGATGTTAGCCGAGCTAAGATCTCTAAACCTGTAGAGCTTGGAGATTTCTCTCTTCCCCAGGTTCCGCCTCTCCGTGTGGTGTCTCGAGTATCCATGGTCGGTGATTTTGAGGCCCAGGACGGTGCCTTCGGCAAAGTAGCCGTACCTTCTCACATCTATGATGATGGGCCATGTCAACTCGCGGTTCAACGGGACAATTTTGAACTTGTCCCTGTTGGTCCTGATTTTCCATCGTCTCTCGAATCGGCTGATGTTTTTGATTTCCGCCATAGTGCGGGCCGCCTGCGCCCTTGCTTTCCTCTCCGGGCACGGGACAATTTGTGTGACGTCATCTGCGTATTGCAGATACATCGTGTCCCTGTGCACTAGAGTTGGGAGGTCGATGGTGAAGACCAAGTAAAGCAGAGGACTCAGGCAGCTTCCCTGAGGGAGGCCCGACTTTAATTCGAATTCGGGGCCTCTGTGCCCTTCAATCATGAGACACGCCCTTCTGTCCATTATGAAGTCACAGAGGATCCTTTCCAGGATTGGGTCTAGCTGGAGGTTCAGGATCTTGTATTGAAGTCCCTCCAGCCAGACTTTATCAAAGGCCTTTTGCACGTCCCTCAACACAATGTCTACATAGAACCTGTTCGCTTGAATGTATGCTACTTTCTCAGTTAGGAGCGCCAGGGCGGTGTCTGTGCCCCTTTTTTGCGGAACCCGTGTTGTTGTGGGTTGTGCGCTCCTAACTCGCTGAGTTGAGCTTGTAGCCTGTTAGCTAAAGTCTTTTCAAAGATTTTACCCTGCATCTCAAGAAGAGAGATGGGGCGATAGCTTGCCACCTGGCCTGGGGGCTTGTTTCCCTTTGGGATAAAGATGATTTTGGCCATCTTGTATCCATCCGGGAAGTAGCCTGTATTCAGGGCGGCATTCATCGTGTTTGCCAATCCATGAATAATTTGCCTGGGGCATTTACGAGGTTATTTT
The DNA here is from genome assembly GCA_963969495.1 of Ceratothoa steindachneri. Lineage (NCBI taxonomy): Eukaryota > Metazoa > Arthropoda > Malacostraca > Isopoda > Cymothoidae > Ceratothoa > Ceratothoa steindachneri. The sequence goes on along the minus strand of OZ018329.1, from coordinate 12,852,463 downwards.
TCGTAATCCCAGACCAGCTTGGAGCCCACTGCTTGAAGGACCTTATGGTGTTCAAGGTCTCTTCTACAGTTATTGGGCATCCGTGGTCAGCCATCACTCTTTCCTGTGATACTTGCGGATGGGGGTGGGTTCTATGTATCATTGTGCCGAGGTCGTCGAGCAGTTGGTCTTCGAAGTCCTGGTCGAAGTCGTTGTTCTCCTCCGGTGATATAGCGAAAATCGTTTGCCAATGCGATCTAAATCTTCTTTCGAGAGACTCTGGGTCCTCTATGATGTCGTCTCCTTCCTTGATTTGGGTTCTGGGTCTGGGAGGTAATTTCCTAATTATCCAGAAGTTATTCCAGAATTTTAAGGGATCACTCTCCCAATGATGTCATTCCATATCATTGTTTGTTTTTCTAATATGATGTTTTTCTTTTCCATGCTTAGATGTCTCATTCTGGTCATCCTTTCCCTATTGGTACCTGTCCTGCCGATCTCATCATAGATTGCTCTATGTTCTCTGGCGATTTGTCTCATCTCGTCCGTCCACTCAGGTTGTGGGAGCATTTTATAGGATATTCTGGGAACACATCTCTCGTCGGCTTGAATGAGGAGATCGGTGATCTTGTTGATCTCCTCATCAATTTCTTCGAGATTAGCGTTTCCCAGATCAGTTAGTTGGTATGTACTAAGTATCTCTCTATATAGCTCCCAGTCAGCTTTCGCGTAACTTTTCCTAAGTATGACGGGCTTGAGTATTGGCGCTAGCAAAATGGTAGTGAGAATCGGGATGTGGTCACTCGGAACCACTGGCCCGGGCTCATTGACAATGTTGAAGGGGAAGTTTTTAGATGTCAACACAATGGCCGGCTTTGTTGCTGAACGTTGTGTTATGAAGGTCGGGAAATCTGGCCTGGCCCTCTGGAGTCTGTCTCTTACGAGTAGCATCTCCAGGTTTCTTCCCCTTTGATCGGTGCTTCCGTAGCCTGATGCACGGCATCTGGCATTAAGATCACCGCCAAGCAATGTTAATTTCCCACGCCCGAAGAGGTTTTAAAAATTAGGGATCGGCAGGTAGTCGCATCGCGGTGGTTGATAGGCCGCCGCTACGGTCAGGTCTCCAACTAGGGTAGGTATTGCTACTGCCACGAATGATTCATCTAGGCCTGGAAGTGTTTTATATGTCAGGTTGTTCCGGATCGCAATGACAGCGCCATCGTACCGTTCTTGTGTGTGTTTTTGCTGATGATTGTGTAATTGGGTATTTTTATGTTGTTGACGTTTGTGTCAACGCCATGTTCTGTGATGAGAATTAGGTCGGGATCCACTTTACGAAAAATATTTCCGTAAGGAATGTGTTTCCCTACCCATTCGTTATGGGTAATTGCTAATATCTTTAGTATGTTGTTGGTCTTCTTCATGTTTATGTTCTGTTGTGTATGTGTGTGTTGGTTTTGTCTCGATTAGTGGTTTTCGGTGTGTGTAATTCTCCCGTTCCTAATTCTTTTGAACTCTGCTTCGCTTACGGCGAGGCAGGAGTCCCTATATATTTTTATTCTGGCCTCCATGAGCGCCGCTACATACTACCAGCGCTTCACGGTCTGGGGAATCATAGGACCATTTTAATAGTCCTGTCCTTACTCCTTCAATGATTTCCCCCACCTTGGAGCTTTACGGAAAAGAAGTGTCTTCTGTTCTGAAGAATTTGATGGTGAGGTCTTCTTCATCAAATTCCCTGACTTTCTTCAAATTTCTACTCCTGCTCCTGTTATTAGTGGGTTGAGAGATCTCCCGTTCGTCCTCGGATGACGAGGCCGAGCTTAGGAGATTTCCTTCTGCCTGCTTGAGACGTCTGGCTGCTCTCTTCGCACTCTCTTTCCTCTTCTTTATTGCAGCTAGGAGTGGGTCTTTGTTAGGGAACCTCTGTGGGGTGGGCTTCTTTTTTAGCTCTCTGGTGTTACCCTCTCTCTCCTCGGTCTCCCGTGGGAAGGGTGTCGCTGGCGCCTCTTTTTGATTGCCAATTTGAACTTGGAGGACATCACCTGAAGGGGGGTTCTCCGGGAACCACATTTCTGCGAGTCCATTGTTCTTCAGCATAGTGTTGACTTCCCTGGCGAAGCAGTCTGGGCTGGTCAGATTTCTTACGTGCGCATAGAGGATACACGTAAAAATATTTGTGGCGTCCTTGTCGTCCTTGTCTACTTTGACGTAGGTTCTTGAGGCCTGGCTGTTCAAGGCGCTTGCTGAGGGGGTGGTTTTTGCTGCTTGGGCATAGGAGGTGTTTGCCCTCCTTATACCTTCCGCCCTCTTTGCTTCCGTCTTTTTTCGGATAATCTCCTTTTTTTTGGGGGGGGGGGCATTTCATCGCCATCGCCCCATGCTTTTGGCCACAGTTCGGACACTTCTCCTCCTTGTCCTGGCATTCGCGCCATCCGTGTCCTTTTTGGCTGCACTTTGAACAGGTTGCCTCCTGATCCTTAGATTCTTTAGTCGTATGACTCTCCAGGTGATAGCAGTTAAAGCAGATCTGCACGGGGATGTACTCCTCGCGTTCGACCTGCTCCCCACGGATTTTTGCGTTCAAGATAATTAAACCTCTCTCTTTCGCCTTCGACGCCATCTCCGTGTCTGTGAAGACAACCTTGAAGACGTGGGACTACTCCGAGTTGTCCCTTTTATTTCGGAACTTGATGATCTCGGCCACCTTTGCCCACTTCTTGTTTTTCTCAACTTCTTCCATTATTTCTTCCTTTGTGTGCTGGCCTACCCATGGGTCTAGCCTTCTGCACACGACGCTCCTGTCCGCCTGTATTTGGGGAGGCGTGGTTGGTTGGAGGTTTATCTCTATTAGGTGCCTTAATCTTTCTTCCTTCGTGAGCGTCTCGATGTCTTTCTCCTTTTCGCACACAGCGACATAACCAACTGGAGTGTCAATCAGTCTAAGTACGCCCACGTTGAGCTTACCGAACAGGGTCTTATATACAGTACCCTTGTCCGGTTTTGCTTGCCTGCTAACACACCTAAGCGGGACTCTTGGTGCATCCTGTGCTGCCATTATTCCGGGTGGGCTCCCCTTGAAGAGGGGGCACGCACTTTTCCTTGGGTAAATTAAATTTCCTTTATTCGGGACTCTCTGTTACGTTTTTTAGTTTATGGGGGAATTGTTGATATTTTTCCTAAAAAAAAGTTTGGTTTTTCCTTTTTGGGAGATGAGGGCCTTCCCTCGTAAAAACCGCCGCCTGGATGTAAAAAGGGATTTGGCTTTGGGTGAATGATGAAAGATGGATGAGATGAGTCCGGGTGGGATCCTCTCAGGGGTGTGATTGTACGGCGGACTTATTGACAACGCCGCCCACCCGATGGTTTTGAATCGCTACCGCTCCCCAACATACCATAGAGACGGTTTGATGTCCCTCTATGGTCCTGGAAGGGGCCTTCGCCGTAATGGACACCTAAGGTTGCGGTCCGTCCCTTGTCCGGAATATTTCTGACATTGTTCTCTACTGTGGGCTAATCCTCGAACCAGCTTCTTCCAATGCCCCCAATTATGCCAATGCAACTGCTAGGCATAGTTGGGATGAAACATGAATGGCAAATCCCTCTCACATCTGACGGCCGTTCACGCAGGGGGGCGGGGCCGGGGAATGGATAAAAAGGAAAATCTATTCTTTACGGGAACATCTTCCGGAAAGAAGACCTAGACATCATTCTCCTATCAGAACACGGAATCAACACAAACACTGACACTATAAAAATACATAACTACACAGTCATACAGAAAAACCACACACAAAAAAGATACGATGGCTGCGCCATTGCTATCAAGAAAACCTTAAAATTCAAAACGCTTCCGGACTTAGATGAATCATTCGTGGTTGTCGAAATCCCTACCTTGGTTGGAGGTCTAACGGTGGCGACAGCCTACAAGCCGCCCAGGAGAAAATACCTGCCGATTAACAACTTTTATACCCTCTTCGAGCACAAAAGGCTATCATTGTTGGGCGGAGATCTAAACGCCTGTTGCCGAGCTTCCGGCAACAGGCGAGTCGATCCAAGGGGACGAAACCTGGAGCTACTACTTGATAGGAAAAAGCTCCAGAGAGTTGGACCAGACTTTCCAACTTTCCTAACACAGTGTACGGCGACAAAACCGGACATCGTGTTGGCAAGTTCAGAATTCCCCTTCAATATAGCCAATGCCCCAGGACCTGTGGTCCCGAGTGATCATATCCCGATTATCACCACCATTTCGCTTGCGCCTATGCTCAAGTCCGTCACACTTAGGAAAAGTTACGCGAAAGCTAACTAGGAGTTGTAACTGAGAAATGCTCAGCACCTACCAACTAGCTGACCTGGGCGATGCTAATCTCGAGGTAATTGATCAAGAGATCGACAAGATCACTAATCTCCTCACTCAAGCCGACGAAAGATGCGTACCCAGAATCTCGTACAAAACGCTCCCACAACCTAGGTGGACGGATGAAATGAGTGAGATCGCCAGGGAACACAGGGACATTTATGATGAAGTCGGCAGGACAGGCCCAAACAGGGAAAGGGCAGCCCGAATGAGACAGCTAAGCGAGGAAATGAAGAACATAATCCTCAAAAAGCAGAAAGAAATCTGGGACGATATCATAGGCAAACTAGACCGAAAGACTAATCCTGTAAGTTTTTGGAACAGCGTCCGAAGACTTAGGAAATGGCCTCCCAGGCCAGGAATAACGATAAAAAATGGCGATATCATTATAGAAGATCCAGAAATTCTCGAAGAGAAATTTAGAAGACATTGGGAACAGGTCTTTGCAATCTCACCTGAGGAAAACGACGATTTCGACCAGGACTTCGAAGACCGACTGCTCGACGACCTTGGACTGATGGTACATATGACCAACAAACAACCTCAAGTTTCTAGAGAGAGAGAGATGGTTGACCACGGGCGCCCGATCACAGTTGAATAGACTTTGAACACCATTAAGTCCTTCAAGCAAAGGGCCCCCGGCTGGTTCGGGCTAACCAAAAACAACTTGGTAAATGCCCCACGGAAAATTATTCAGGGCATCGTGAACACCATGAATGCATCCCTGAACACAGGCTACTTCCCCAACGGGTATAAGGTGGCAAAAATCATCTTTATCCCGAAGGGGAACAAGCCCCCAGACCAAGTGGCCAACTATTGCCCAATCTATCTCCTAGAATTCTCCTGCAAGATTTTTGAGAAGATTTTAGCTAACAGGCTACAAAATCAACTTGACGAGTTAGGAGCGCATAACCCCCAACAACATGGATTTATACCTAAAAGGGGCACGGAAACGGCCCTGGCGCTCCTAACCGAAAAGATCGCTCACTGCTGAGCAAAGGGTTAATATGTAGACATCGTGATGAGGGACGTGCAGAAGGCCCTCGACAAGGTTTGGCTGAGTGGACTACAGTACAAAATACTCGGTCTCCAGCTAAACCCGGTCCTGGAAAGGATCCTTTGTGACTTCATCCTGGACAGAAGGGCGCGTATCATGATAGAAGAGTACAAAGGACCCGAATTCGAACTCAAAGCGGGCGTTACCCAGGGGAGCTGCCTGAGTCCCCTGCTTTACCTGGTCTTCACCATCGACCTCCCTACTCCTATACACCGGGACACGATGTATCTGCAATATGCAGATGACATAACGCAGATCGTCCCGAGTAGGGTCAGGAAAGCGAGGGATCAGGCAATCAACACAATTGCAGAGATCTGTAACATCAACCAATACGAAAAGAAATGAAAGATCCGGACAAACAGGGAGAAATTCAAGATTCTCCCTTTAAGCCGAGAGTCAACGTGGCCCATCACAATAGATGAGAGGAGATACGGCTACTCCGCCGAAGGCACCGTCCTAGGCCTGAAGATCTCCGACCGCGGATACTCGAGTCACTACAAGGAGAGGCAGATTATGGCAAGGAGAGAGATCTCCAAGCTATATAGGTTCCGTGATCTTAGCTCGGCGAACATCAGGAAGTTATACCTGATGTTCATCTGAGCTAAGCTCATCTATCCTGCAGTAGTGACTCAAGAGGCCAACAAGACCACCATGAAGAGGCTCCAGCGAGTGCCGAACTCCGCAACCCTCTGCATCAACAAGACAAGAAGAAGGGAGCAAATTCGGAAGAGGGTAGTGCACCATAGGCAACGTCTGGAGCCCATTAATATCGCTACACCAAAACTGACCAAAAAGGTCTGGTCTACAATGGCCAATGACATCATCCGAGAAGTAAGAAGAACTGGCAGCAGGATCAACATCCCTGCCAGATTGCGCGAGAAGGTCACCCGAAATCGACGCTCGCCAAGCACTAAACACTGCTCCGAGGAAAACATAGAACACATTTACACATAAACACAAAACTATAAGACAGACACCAATCCTACAAAAATACAAGTCAAACATCGAAAACAAAACACAAACGCGAAGTGTAATTCCAACATCGAGCACTAACAAAGCCTCGAATGCTCGAAATCGCGACTACAATCAGTATACAACACAATAAAGACAAACAATAAGAAGAACACTAAAGAGACATGATCATAAAGACACACAATAAACAACAACAAACCAGATGGAAACATAAGACACACCCAAAAAAACAAGAACGCCTGCGATGCTCCTAAAACAAGGGCAACCCTACCCCTCATTTCCACCATCTTTTTTATCTACTACTATCCAATTTCAAAGAGTGATTATACCATCAATTTCCGAATACTCGCGTTCTAGACAAAAATAGCACCCGAACAGATAGAAAGAGAAACATTCATCTCTCTCCTGGTCTGTTTCAAGTGTTACGCCCTCGACAACCACACAACCCGTGAGTGCACGTTCTAAGGCACAAGGTGTTCAGAATGCTCGAGCACTGAACACAGATGGGAACAGTGTAAAAGCGAACACAAAAAGTGCGCAAACTGTGGAGACCCACACCGTACACTTTCAATGGCATGCCCACTTAAAAAACAAATTCTAAGGAACAAAAAAGCTGCAATACTGGAAGAAAAAGATAGGAGAAAGATGACAACATATGCAACAGCAACAGCAAGGCCAGCACAGGAGGTTAAGACGGTCATTAACATAGAAAATAATATGAGGCCTGATCTAATACTGTGCATTCTCCATGCACATTTTGTGAACATGGCCAAACCAGGCTCATACTCCGAAGAGTTAAATAAAATGTTGACAAAAAATGGCCTAAAACCTATGTGGTTTCCTGATAACCCACCTTCCAGCGACCTATACAGAATTTCTATGCCGATAGAAGAAGAGACAAAAGAAAGGACAGAAGAACAGGCAAACACAGAAACCAAAATCAATAATGAAGACTTAGAAGTTGTCGAACAAATCAAACTCATGAAGCAAAAACTCGAAAAAGAAAAAGAAAAGGCAAGGAAAAATAATACTGAAAAATACAAAATCAAAATATATGGAAGTCACACTTCTCCACTCCCCCCAATTAATAAACAAAAAGAAATAGTTGAAGGACTGGCTAAAGGGAAATACAAGTGGGATTATGACTTAGAATACGATGAAACTGAAATTAATAATGCCCTTAAACAGGGACATATAGAAATTTCGGCGAATTCCTGTTACAATCTCACTACAGACCAATTTAAAAAGAAACACCCAAGACATACCAAGTCACCCGCGAACTCTGAAAAGGCCAAAACGGGAAAACAAACAGAAAATAAAATGCCTATGAACGTACAATATATTAAAAACCTAAAAATCTTTACTCTTAATGTCGACGGATGGAAACCCAAGAAACTTATATACTGCAATATAATTAGACAAATTGATCCTGATATAGTTATTATAAATGAACACGGTATTGACTTACAAACGGAACACATTAAAATTCCAAACTTCACAGTTTTAGCGGCGAGTCACACACACTCGTGCTTCGATGGAACAGCCATGGGAATAAGGAAGGGAATCTCTTTCACTGAAATTAGAGATCTGGAGGAGTCATATATAGCTATTAAGCTAAAAATGACAACAGGGGATCTAGTGGTGGCCGGGGCATATCAACTTCCCCGGCGCTCGTACCTCCCGACCCCGAACTTCCTTCGGATCTTCCGCCGACCATCCTCAGCGATCCTTCTAGGAGATCTAAACGCAAGATGTAGATCTGCCGGGTATACTACTGCATTCAATGGAAACGGAAAAACCCTGGAACTACTCCTGAGACTGCGGATGGTGCAGAGAGAGGGCCCTGACTTCCCCACCTTTGTAACACACAGGTCTTCAACCACTCCAGACATGATATTAACTAATCCCAACTTCGCGTTTAATATCCACACCACTCCCAGCCAGCCCCGAAATACCTTCTGATCACATCGGACTCATTACGAAGATTTCAACCTCGCCTATCTAAATGGAAATTCCCCAAAGGAAGGCATTGTCTAAAACCAACTGGACAGATTATAAAAAACATCTAGAAAACTTTAATATAACTTCCCTTGCAGAAAGTCCCATAGAAGAAATAAACACGCAACTAAACAACATTACAAACCTCATCATAGAAGCTGACAGACTCTATGTCCCCAAAACTAGATACAGAACAATCCCTGCTCCCCAATGGTCCGATGAAATCAAAACTAAAATGGAGGAAATTTACAGCACATTCGAAGAAATCCGCCGACATGGTAGCAGTAGAGAAAGATATATACGTTTAAGAAGCCTTAGAGACCAAGTGAACAACCTAATAATAATCAATATAAATACAACTTGGAATAACCTAATTGAAAACATGGATATAGAAAGAGATCCAAGAAGGTTCTGGAACCAATACAAAAAGCTAAAAGGTTCCATACCTAAAGAGAAGATGTACCTGAAAGAAGGTGAGGTAACAAAATATGACAACAGGGAAATCGAAGAAAGGTTTAGAGAGCATTGGTCTCGGATATTCTCTATCACGCCGGAGGAGAACGAAAACTACGATGCAGCCCATGAACAGTACGTAAAAGAAGTACTACAAAATAGAGAGCACGAACACTCAACATTCCCAAAAGTAGACGAATCCCGAGTTCAGAGTTCCGAGGGAATGCCCTTCACCATGATAGAATATAAAGCAGCCCTAGCATCGTTCAAACAAAAAACCCCAGGAATTAGTGAAATTACAAAGAATCATATTACAAACGCTTCCACCAATATCCACCAAGCACTCCTCAAAATCTTCAACGCATGCTTGAACACAGGCCATTTTCCACCAGCATTGAAGACAGCGAAGATGATCTTTCTTCCCAAACCCGGAAAACCCAAGGGCCACATCAAGAGTTACAGACCAATCTCCCTCTTGGAATTCATTGGCAAGCTAATGGAAAAGCTACTCAATGAAAGATTAAAGACCTTCCTGGAATAAAGAAATATGCACAGCGTACAACAGCATGGATTCAGAAAAAAGAGGTACAGAGACTGCACTAGCACTCATTACCGAGAAGATCGCAGTCGATGTAGGAAGGGGTAACAGGGTATACTTGGCACTCCGCGACGTCGCCAAAGCTTTCGGCAAGGTATGGGTGCCAAGCCTTAAAGTTAAAATAATTCAACTAGGTCTTGAAGCAAACCTTACCAGAATCCTGTGTAGCTATCTGGAAAACAGAAAGGCAAAATTGACTATCAACAACTACACTGGCAATACTTTCACTCTAAAGGCAGGGGTCCCGCAAGGTGGGTGCCTCAGCCCCACGCTGTACACAGTGTACACCAGGGATCTCCCTCAACCCTTAGAGCGAAGTACAATGTATATCCAACTGGCCGATGACGTCACGCAAATCATTGCCAGTAATAGAAAGCATCCGCAGGATATTGCACAACGCACTGCCAGAGAAATAACAAACATAAATGAATACGAGAAGACGTATAAAATAATAACAAACATTCTAAATTCCAGCTAACACCGATGAATAGAAGAAAGACGCACCGAGTTACCGCCAACAACATCTACTACCCCTACAGCGAAGGAGGTAAGGTACTCGGTTTAACTTTCTCTAAGAACGGGTACAGTGCGCATGTGAGCCAAAAGTCTACGGATGCGTAAAGTACCCTTTCCTCTCTACAGAGATTTAGAAACCTATAAAAACAAAACAAAAGAAAGCTATACCTAACCCTAGTTCGTCGCATTATAACGTACCCCGTCATTCCGATGAATACCCTAACTAAAACACAAATGTCCAAATTACAAGTAACCCAAAACTACGCAACCAGATTCATAACCAATTCATCAAAACTGGATGCAATACCATCAGTGGAACTTCACCGAAGGACAAAATCAAAACTAATAAATCAAGTCCTTCACAAACGTGCCAGAAAAATATGGCACAAATTGTAAAATGAACTCCCAAATGATATAACTGATAAAGTTATACCTACTGAGAGAGAATATAGAAGGCTACATTTTAGACAAAGATTTAGAAGTAGCCGAGAAAATATACAAAAGGATGTCGAACCAATATATCGATAAAACACTGAGAAAGACTATATGTACATATAATTAGCTCTTAAAGAATACAAAGTAGTAATCACATAATAATATAAGTAAGATATATGTATACATTAAAAAAAGAAAGAAAAAAGAAAAGTGCATGAAGATGTGTGTATATAAATCTATGCGCGAAAATAAAAATAATGATAAAAAAAAGAAAAAAGTGCATGTAGATGTAAGTGTATATAGATCTATGCGCAAAAATACAAATAATGATAGTAAAAAATAAATAAATAAATAAATAAATAAAAAAGAAAAAAGAAAAAATATATATATATATACATGTATACATACTTGAATAAGAAAAAGATACAGTAAGAAAAGTTACAGAAAAGCGAAAAATTCGGACACAGCACTCGAGAGTGCACCTTATAAAATAATATTGCCTACTAAAATAGTAAAAATACTTCAAAGAAATAAAAAAATGAAAACAAAGGCTCAAACGCTTCCCTCGAAAGAGAAAACAACGTACAAGAAGTACTTAAAATAAGGAAAAATAAGAGAACAAAGGCTCATAAGCTGTAAAATATTAAACAAAACAAAATAAAATAAAGCAACATAAAAGCGATTGCCAGGCAACCTGGTACACATTCACTCACACCCAAAAAAAACAAAAAAATACAATATCGAAATTATTACTCTACCATTATAAGCACATCGACCATCTCTCCTTCTATACTATTATTTCTATCTATCCTATATTATCTCCCTCATATTCACCACTTTTTTTTATCCCTATCCCTATCCCTTCCGAATTTTTAGATTTGGAAAAAATCCACAAACATTGAGCTCACAGAGAAGTTCACAGCCGACAAAGGAGGAAAAGTCGAGGGCAAGGAATTTCAAGAACGCCATCGATTTTCACCTTTCTCCACGGGACTTCATGAACCATATCTATTTTTGTACGGAGCTAGGTATGGCCGACACAAGATATCGTATTGCGTACTGGGGAGTCTAACTTCCTGTTTACAAAGGAGAAATACTGCCAAAGGGGAAGTTTATCTTCCTATTTACAAAAAAAAACATTATTAACCGCGGGAAGTTTATCTTCCTATTTACAAAAGAGGGCTATTAACAGCGGGAAGTTTATCTCCCTATTTATAAAAGAGAGCTATTAACAGCGGGAAGTTTATCTTCCTATTTATAAGGTTCATTGTGTGAACCGTTTAATTTCAAACAAATGTTACCTAGGTTCATGTGTGAACCGTTTAAATTTTTCAATCAAATGTTTACTAGGTTCGATCTTCGACCCCCACAGTATTACGGCCCGAGAAAACGGAGTGTTTAATACATAAATAGTATCTACATCTTACAATTAAAACATATATATAGACAAATATATTTTGATATGGTTTGGTTTACTGAGAACCAAGTGTAAAATTTCCTAAGATTTCAAAATGCTCATCTTTGAGGTATTTTTGAGTCATATTTGATTCCACCCTATAGTTCCAGCACCACAGGAATTCATTGCGAGACCAAAGAGTAGGTTTAATACATAAATAAAATGCTAGGCCTCACAATTATAAACATACATATATAAACATATTTTAATATGCTATGACATACTTAAAAATAATGGTATGAGGCATTTCTCGCAAATTTGACGCGTCTACCGGAACGAGTATAAACGCTCAATTCAGCACCATTATCATGGGTATTTGGAACAGATTCCACGTAACTGTAATTTCTGCCATTACCCCCCGATGATCCTTCCTCATTTTCTTGCGAGGTATCTAATTCTAACGGATTATTTACAACGGGTTGATTAGTTGATGGTCGCGAACAGTTTATATCCCTCTCATTATGTACATTAGGCAATACAGCTGGTTTTACTCTATCTATAGACACCGTGTTCTGATGGCCATCCAGGAATTCTAATTTAAAAATTTTGTCGTCGCGTTCGACAACACGGAACGGGCCTGCATAAGGCGCTTCTAGGGGCTTCCGAACGCGATCAACACGGACCCACACATGCGTGGCGTCCATAATTCCTTGAGTACAAACGTTTTGGGTACCGAATGCAGGTGGCCTTCAGAGGTCTGTGCGAAATCTATTTGCGACATAGTCTTCGCTAGTTCAGAGATGAATTTAGAATCAGCTTTGGATGAGGAAGAGGTGACCAAGGGCTTTGGGCAGAGAAGGGTCGTTCCTGTGACTGCTTTAAATGGTGAAAAACCCGAATCATTAGGCAAGGACCGGATGCCCAGAAGAACGATTGGTAGGGCCATCAACCAACCTTGTCGGCGATCCATTATAGATCTCTTCAAAGTCCGATGCGACCTTTCAACAATCCCGTTGGTGGTAGGTCTGTACGCTGTGGTTCGCAAACGATGGAAACCAACGAGGGCCGATAATTCTTTGAAGAGTTCAGACTCAAATTGCGCTCCTCTGTCGGTGATGACGTATAAGGGAACGCCAAACCTAGGATATCCAGCCGCGTAAGAAGGCTAAAGCAACCGTTGCAGCACTTATGTCTGGAATCGGTATTGCTTCAATCCATCTGGTGGCTCTGTCTATACATGACAGCAGGTACCGGTTATGAGATTTGTATATTTGTCCAGGCAGGGTACACGGCGGGAGTGGACCAACTATATCTATATGAACTGTCTCAAATCTCGAAGTGGGTATACTAATAGGCAGGACTGGGGACTAAGTGTGGCGATTCACTTTAGCAGATTGGCAGGAGAGGCATTCACGAGTCCAGGAACGTATATCTCTGTCCATATTGGGCCAGAAATATCTCGCTTTCACCAACCGAAGCGATGACTTAATTCCTGGATGTGAAATGTTATGCAGTTGTTTGAAAATAACTGATCTGCAGGGTGAAGGAACAAACGGTCGTGGGTATTTAGATGTTACCTCACACCAGAGTTGGGAATCACTGGGAAAAGGAAATGCCTTCAGTCCAAATTGAGATGACTTCATTTCTTCGTCTTGCTCTTGTGCTGCTGCCAAAGAACGGAGATCAAATGGGTCCACGTGGACCGAATTGATATTCCGAGATAGGCAGTCAGCAACCACATTGCCCTCACCACGTACATAAGTTATGTCATTGACATGCTCCAAAATTGCGGTCCAGTTCCGTTGTTGCCTGTCCTTTTTTGCACGTAATGGCGAGACTAGTGGCTTATGGTCCGTGCATAAAGTCACTTGGCGACCTTCGATCATATGCCTGAAGTGAAGCACAGCAAGATATGCAGCCAGGAGTTCCCTGTCCTAAGTTGAGTACGCTTGCTGCGTCTTACTCAACTTCGCGGAGAAGAATGCCACTGGCTGGGAAGACCCATCCACCATCTGATGGAGCGCAGCACCAACTGCGAATTGGGAGCTGTCCGTGACCAATTGGTACGGAGAGTCATTGGGTAATGGGTGGCGTAACTTAACGGAGTTCGCCAGAGCCTCCTTAGTAGCTCCAAATGCTTTTCGAGCAGCATCATTCCAGACAAGTTGCCGAGCTTTAGGTTGAAGCCGTGCGAGTTCAGTCAGAGGGGCAGCAATTGCAGCGAAGTTAGGCATCATACGTCTGTAAAAACCTAACATCCCCAAATATCGATGAAGTTCTTTGAAATCTGATGGTAAGGGTATTTCGGTGATTTCGGAAACCTTTCTAGCTGGAGGGCTCAAACCTGCAGCTGAGACATGGTGGCCCAGGTAATCGATTTCTTCCTTCATGATCTCGCACTTTTCCATAGAAATCCGAAGGTTGTTCTCTGCCAATATTTTGAAAACTTGCTCTATATGTTCCACATGCTCGTCTATATTCTCCTAAAATATCAAAATATCGTCCACATACACAAAAACGAACGCTAAGCCTCGAAATAAATTGTCCATGTGGCGTTGGAAGGTGCAACTAGCATTCTTTAGACCAAACGGTAGCCTTAAAAATTCCAACAGCCCAAAGGGAGTTGAGACAGCAGTCTTCTCAATGTCCGTTGGATTCATTGGAAACTGGTGGTAGGCTTGTACTAAATCCAGGCGAGAGAAGACTTTCTTGCCATTGGGATGGTCTACCATGCTTTGAATCCTTGGCAAGGGATATCTGTCCGCTTTGGTCTTCGCATTGAGGGACCGAAAGTCACCCACAACTCTATACTCGCCTGGGGTCTTCTTATGCACCATGTGAATGGGTGAAGATCAAGAAGATTCCAACGGCCGCACCACACCTTCTTTCAACAGAGTTTCGAAAGTTGCTTTTGCAATTTGTAGTTTATCCATTGGAAGTGGTCTGGGGCGAGCGAAAGCTGGCGGGGCGCTACCCATCTCAATTGTGTGAACCACCGAATTAGCCGGTGGTGAACAAACGTCAACACACTTCGGGTTATAAATACCCTCATATTTTTGGAGAACTGTCCTGCACTTAGGTAGAATATGCGAGAGGTCATTAATTATCAATGAGATCACCGGTTCGCTTGAATGCTTCACTTTTGAAACTAGGCTAGTCTGGTTATCAATTAGGACACCACGAGCACAGTCAACTAATAGGTTATAACGAGCAAGAAAATCGGCGCCTAATAATGGTGACGTAATGTCTGTTACTACGAACGTCCATCTAAATGAACGTCGTAGGGTAGGGATGCCTATTTCCAATTGAACTTCTCCGTGCACTGTTATCTTCCCTCCATTAGCCGTCGCATCACACATAATCGCACTAAATTATATGGAATTAAGGACACGCTCGCGCCAGTGTCTATTAGGAATTCGCACCTCCTCTCATTAATACGTGCAACGACAGTGAGAAGAGTCGGCATGCCGGTCGTCGCATTTACTGTGGCCTGCCGATCTCGTTTTCCGAGTGGGTCGGGGAAGACGGCCTAGACGATGGCTGCATCTGAAGGTTCTCACCTCGCTTTGGTTAAGAGCACCACGGTTTGCAGTACCTCACACTAGACCAATAGTATAAGTGTGTACGGCATACCATTGGTTTTTGATCCCGATGGAAAGGGCGTACACTAAACGGTATACCTTTAGAATAATTTCTATAAATATTATTATATTTCTTATGTACAAACCTAGGTTGATCACCCCTAGGATATACACCGGCGGGCACGGAATGAGAATTTCTAAATTGCACTTGATTTACCAGCGGGTCAACACTAAGAGCACCTATATCGGGGAACGCACAATCATCACTGGTTTGACTCTTATTTACGTTATAGCACTGTCCCTTATAAAACGCCATGAGTTCATCAGCGAGTTTCCCCAACTGCGCAAGTGTCAAGTCCTTCTGCGTGGCGATGATAGGGGCAATGTTAGGAGGTAAAGACTGGATGAACTTGTGTCTCACCAGGTCCTCCCCCACTCCAACTTGCAGCGCTGTCCTCCGTAGCTCTTCAAGATTCACCGAAAGGCATCCGGTCTGCGAAGCAGATGCGATTAATTTCTCGAAGAGCTCTGGTTTTGTCCTCTCAAAAAGCCCCACAATTTCCGTTGGTAGGAGCGAATAATTCTGCGACGAAAGTATTGCAGCTGGGAGGCGATCGACTGTCTCGAAGGTAACGCAGCCAAAATATAGTAAAATTTCGTCTCCTCACGCTGTATCCTCGAAATGTGAAATTGCGCTTCCACAATTTTAAACCATCCTGCGACTGCTGCTTCATTAAAAACAGGAGATCTGATAGAGATCGCGTTCGCGAGTTCCACTTCTTGGTGTAAGTGAAATTGAGCAGCTTGTTGAAGTCTTGATGCGTCACCTAGCGAATTCATTTTGTAGTATGATCACTTATATTGTTCGACGAAGAGGAGTCACCAGTTGTAGGGTCTGAGTCTGTTATGGTATTCTCTTTTTTTAGTTTTGCAGGCTGGGTTTAAGGGATCATCAGTTTCCTTATGGGATGAAGAAAAAATATATATTTATATCTGGATTCTTTATTACTGTATATTATAGACGGAATAAGCTTTTAAAATGGTGAACAAGGAATATAATTTTTCTTATTAAAATAACAATAAATTTTCAGATTCTGAATGATTTTTAACTGGTATGTATGTGAGAGTATGCAGGTGAGGGGATAGAAAGGGTGTGTGGATAGACAGCGAAAAGTAGACCAGTGGTGAAAAGAGAAAGAAGTGTGGTAGGGTGCAAAGTGATGCTAGAGCCTGGTGATCAGGCTTATCGCTTTCAAATTTTTATGTTTTGTAGTTTCGTTGTTGTTTATCATTTTGCTTATATATA
This sequence comes from Ceratothoa steindachneri, assembly GCA_963969495.1. Lineage (NCBI taxonomy): Eukaryota > Metazoa > Arthropoda > Malacostraca > Isopoda > Cymothoidae > Ceratothoa > Ceratothoa steindachneri. Next base: position 12,835,812 of record OZ018329.1, on the reverse strand, counting down.
TATATATATATATATATATATATATATATATATATATATATATATATATATATATATATATATATATATAATATATATATAATTTGGCATTCAAGCCATTTGTCTTCATATTGCTAATGTATTTGGTTATGCTGTGCGCGTTTGCTGTTGTTTTGGTAAGTCGTCAATTATAACTTACTGTGTTTGTTTTAGTGTCTTTGTTTCTTCGTAATTTTGTAGTGTGTATTTTGTGTATTATGTTTCCTTTTTGTAGTCTTGTTCGGGGATTTTCATCTTCTTGTGTGGGTTTCCTTCTTCGGTAGTTTTGTCTTAGTTGATAGGTTTTGTCGATATCAGGGAATTTTGTCAAAATCAGTGGGTTTCATGATTGGTATTTTTGTCTTGATTTGGGGTAAAATTAACTCATCTTGTGTAGAACGGCACTTCTTCTCCGCCTGCTAAAATCCCAGCGGAGCTTGGAAATCTGGCGCGACATACTGCTCTTCTATTCTGGTCAATCATTTGTACGATTTCCTCGTCAACACTCGATTGACCTTTTCCAGCATATTCCTTGTCCGTTCTTCGATGGCAACGTTAATGGGGGTTAACCCCGCCTCCCGGTGCAGTTCTTCTTGAGTTCTTCTTTCCATTCTGCGTGTACCTGTAATTAGGTACGCGCATTTGTTCTGCACCACTTGTAGTCTCCTCTTCTGTGTATTTGAGACACAAGAGAGGGCGGAGGCGGGGTATAGCAACATCGATCTTACTAGTGCAGTATAGATCTTCTTTTTGTTGCTTTGACGAAAATTTCTGAACCTGTACAGAGTCTTGACTGCAGCAGTGGCCTTGGTGATACGTTCTTGGACGTGCTTTGTGTACCCGGTTAAGGTGATCTTCATGCCGAGTACATTGCATTCATTGGTGTAGAGATATCGTCTATCCCCCACCCTGACGTCATCAAGTAGTCTCCTGCCTATGGGTACTACTTTGAACTTATCCTGGTTGGTACGGATTTTCCAACGGGCCTCGTAGGTGTTAAGGTTTTCAATTTCTGCTCTTGTTATTCGAGCTTGCAAAGGCGCATTCCTCCATGGACAAGTGATTATCTGGGTGAAATCATCGGCGAATTGTAAGTTGAGGCAAGTAGGGCTTACATGGACTGGGGCATCCGGGGTGTAAATCAAGTAGAGAGTGGGAGACAGGCACATCCCCCTGCGGGAGGCCCACAATGGGCGGAAACTTTGGCCCGTCCGTGCACCCTAAACTGATGTACGCCGCTCTCTCCATGACATAGTCACAGAGAGTTCTCTCTAAGTTTTCACTTAGTCCTAGTCGTAAGATCTTGTACTGCATTCCCCGTTGCCACACCTTATCAAACGCCTTTGATACATCCCGACAAACAATGTCCACGTAACTCTTTTCCCGTTTTGCATGGGCTAGCTTTTCCGTGATGACGTTAATCGCCATTTCCGTACTTTGCTTACTCCTAAACCCGAATTGGTATGGGTTGTAGAGCGAGTTTTCCTCCAGGTGAGTGAGACACCAGTCTTTTGTTGAGGATCTTCTCGGAGAGCTTCCCACCAAATTCCAGAAGTGAAATTGGCCGGTAGCTCTCCTTCAACTTGGGGTTCTTTCCGTGCTTAGGCAAGAAAATCATTTTCGCCGTTTTATAAGCGTCTGGAAAGTACCCCGTATTGAGACAGGCGTTAAATATTCTTCTCATTCCTTCGATGACACAGGCTGGTGCCTTTTCAAAGTTAAGCTTTGTAAGCCCCGATTGTCCTGGGGCTTTTTGTTGGAATGAGCGAAGCGCGCTGAGTAGTTCTTCTTCTGTAATCTCGGCGTCTCCATCGCGCTGTCTATCCACCTGGTGATGAGGGTGCGTCTTGTCTATTTCTTCGTTAAGCTCGTCGATGATGTTACTTTCGAACTCTAAGTCATAGTCTTGTTTTTCTTCTTCAGTTATACGGAAGATCTTTTCCGAATAACTTCGGAATATCTCTTCAACTTTTTCTTCCTCTTCTTCGATGTCTCCGTTTTCTTTCCGTAGCTCGATCTTATGCTTCTTTCCAGTTGATCCTTTAAGAATTTGGATCTTCTTTTAAAATTCTTTGGGAGTTGCTTCGTGATCGAGGCTCTCGATCGCGTCCTCCCATCTTCTGTTCTGTTGTTCGAGGATCAACTGGTTTAATTCTTCCTTGATTTCTTTACTTCTTTGCATCGAGTGAACTGATGCATTCACGATGTTGTATTCATACATTATCTTCAGTTCACGGTATAGTTCCTTCATATATTCGGTCCACTCGTAGGTCGAGATGGTCCTATATGCAAAACGAGGGATACAAGCCCTATCTGCGTTGATGATTTGGTTATTGAGGTCATCGAGTGCCTCGTCAATCTCATCGAGAATTGCCTCGTCCAGGTTGGGCGGATCGTAGGCCTCGAGAAGGTGTGCGTACCGTGCCCAGTCTGCTCGTCTGTAGTTCTTCCTGACTACTGCTGGGACTTGTATAGGGTTCCTATTGATAGTGAGTAGGATCCCTATATGATCACTACATGGCACCTGGACTGGTTCCATGTAGTAATTGAAAGGTAGCTGACGATTCACCATATAGATGTCTGGCTTTGTGGCACATCGTTCTCTGACATAGGTGGGAAAGTCGGGGCCTATCCGCTGCGCAATATTTCTGTCCAGCAACAGGTCCAGGCTTCTCCCTATACCGTTGAAGGTCCTGTAACCGGATTCTCACCATCTGGCGTTTAGATCCCCCATTAGTATGGTGGGGGCTCTTCTGCCAAATAGGCCAGTGAGAGTGTGAATAGGCAACACATCTCTCCTTGGCGGTTGATATCCGGTTGCAATGACCAACTTTCTTAAGTCGAGCTCGACCTCAATCGCGAGGTAGGATTCTTCTAAGTTCTTTATCTGCTTGTATTTGATCCCTTTCTTTATTGCAATAGCGGCGCCATCGTACCGCTCTTGCGAAAAGTTGGTGATCAACACATCGTAGTTTCAGACTTTCATTTCTGTATTACGCGTGTGGATCCCGTATTCTGAAATCAGTATGATATCTGCATCAATTTCTCTGAATACATTTCCGTAAAGAATTCCTTTCGTCGTCCAGCCGTTGGTGAGGATTTCCATTATTTTCAGTGCGTTACTTAATATGGTGAGTTGCTTTACCAATGTTTTTTCTTCCCCTTTTTTAGTCAGGGGGCTGGGTGCGCGATTTTACTCGGCCCAGGGTTTTCCTTTTTCGGAGGGGGGCTCGGGGTCTTTGACCTGCTCTTGGTGGCTCGTGTGCGAGTGCAGGGGCCCTCTTCGCTGTCAGCTGAGGAGGGTCCATCCTCACTTCAAGCCTTTACCTCTTCTTATTCTTCTTCTTCTGTTTCTTCCGATGACGGTGCTTCAATCATCTCCTCCAAACCGGATTTGATGTTGTTATTTTTGATGACAAATTCTTTGAAAGCCTTGGAGCACTCGGGGTCATCAGGCATGACTACTGTCGGGAGGTTATTCGCCTTCAGGAGCGCGTTGATCACTTGGTTATAACAACCAGGCTTCACTGCATTCACCACATTTGCATGGGTTATGCAGATCAGTATTTTTGCACTCAGATCTCCGGTTACGTTGAAATGTGCAGGTGCCGGTGCAGTCTTCACCTCTGCACTCTTCTTAGCGGCGCTCGCGTACGTTGTCTCCTTTGCTTTTCTTTCCTCTTCCTCCTTCCTCCTAATGATTTCACGTAGCTTGGGGCAATTAAGGGCCATCGTCCGGTGCTCCCCTTTGAAATTTAGGCATTTCTTCGAGGTGCTTTCGCACTTGTCGAATCTGTGCCCTTCTGTGGCGCACTCACTGCACCACAGCTTGTTTTTATCCGGGCAGGTGGTAGATGTATGTTCTTCGAGTTTGTAGCATACAAAGCACATTTGTATGCTACTGAATTTCTCTTGCTGGATATTTTCTCCTGGTATTCTCATGTTGAATACGAGAATACCATTTTGGTGGCCTTCCTCGCCATGTCAGTGGTCGAGAACGTTATCTTAAACACGTGGGTGTGTTCGCGGAATTTAATTATCTCACGAACTTGTGCCCACGGGTTGCTTCTGGTGATTTCCTCTTTGAGCTCTTCGGTTTTGTGCTCTCCTACCCAGCTCTCCACTTTGCGGCTTCTAGACCGGTGTTCTTCAGGACTCTCGCTCCCTCTTCTGATAGGAGCTGGTCTACATCCTTCGTCTCGGCACACATGGCGATGAATCCGGATGAAACTTCGATGAGTTTTACCAGTGCCACCTTTAGCTCGATGTATAGGGTTTCGCATAAGTTCTTCTTGGTTGGGGTCTTCATTCCGGCGATGGTCCTTAAGGGGACCCTCTTAGTGAGGGCCTCCATAGTCTTCGTGTTGTTTTTCTGATATCTTTTTTCCCTGTAACTAAAGTGTAATTAATATGTTTTTATGTGTTAAAAGAAAGTTAGGGTGGGGTAAAGGAGGTATAGGATGGTGTGAGTAGGGCTGGTAATGGGTTCAAATAAATTTGAGAAAAACGCCCCCTTCCTTTTTTCTGTTGCTCTCCCGCTCGTATGCTTCCAGTATAATGGATGATAGAGTGATGGGGTTGGTCTAGGGTGGGGACCTCAGAGGGTTGAGCTTGGTGGACTTAATGCATAGCGGCCGAATCAACGACCGCTAAGTTTTTGCCACCCCCTCACGGGTACATACGCCATAACTGCATCCAGCTACATAGAGACGGGTGTACTTCCCTCTATGATTATGGCCGGGTCCCCCGGGCGATGAGGATTTCTCCTCCGTCCGGGACTCGCAGTTATGCCCCAGTATCGAGACAATTTCTGACTTATGCTTATGCTGTGGGCTAGGCCTCAAACCAGTGTTCACATAAGCCCTTAATTATGCCAAACCAAGCGGCCGGCATAGTTAAGACGAAATCAAGGAATGACAGACATCCCAGCGGGTTCACACGCAGAGCGATGGACGGGAGCAGTGAGGTGCTTAAGCCCTCATTGATTTACGAGTCTTCGACGTAAAAATGGCTCTCTCTTTTAAAGGATGAAACTGGGTTCACCTTAAGACTTCCAGAATAGCTCGTTTCTGTAGGCAGCGCTCAAAAGTCGACCAGACACTAAAACAAGTAAAAAGTGCTGTATCCGTAGGTGCTTCAGCAGAACGCAGTAAAACGGATTTTTGGCCGTCGACTGATTTTTACACTTGACTTGACTTTTGTGTATAGAAAGAACAGAGAGGGACCGCTGTATGCGATACGGCAGTCAGGTAGTCAGAGAGGAGCGTTGCGGAAAACATTTACGAAAAGGACAGCGAGATTAGATAGGTCGGTGGCTATACACCGATGCGTTGTGTTGTTGTGAGGGCGTAGGTTATGTGGTATTGACTGGGCGAGGGTTGGGGGCGAGTCAGGAGGGTAAGGCTGACTGCTTATCCGGAAACGCGCTATTCATGATGCCTATTAGTTTTCACGTCTTCGACGTAAAAATGGCTCTTTCTTTTGAAGGATGAAACTGGGTTCACCTTAAGACTTCCAGAATAGCTCGTTTCTGTAGGCAGCGCTCAAAAGTCGATCAGACACTAAAAACAAGTAAAAAGTGCTGTATCCGTAGGTGCTTCAGCAGAACGCAGTAAAACGGATTTTCGGCCGTCGACTGATTTTTAAACTTAAATTGACTTTTGTGTATAGAAAGAACAGAAAGGTACCGCTGTATGTGATACGGCAGTCAGGTAGTCAGAGAGGAGCGTTGCGGAAAACATTTACGAAAAGGACAGCGAGAGTAGATAGGTCGGTGGCTATACACCGATGCGTTGTGTTGTGTTGAGGGCATAGGTTATGTGGTATTGACTGGGTGAGGGTTGGGGGCAAGTCAGGAGGGGGAGGCTGACTGCTCATCCGGAAACGCGCTATTCATGATGCCTATTGGTTTATGCGAAGAACGGTGCGGGCGGCGGGTGTTCGTGGGCCGCGGGATATCGCGGCGCCATCGCGTACCTTCTCACGTGTAGCGAGGTGTAAAGTGGGTCTGTGGTGAGTTTGTCAAGTTGTTTCGTGAGTCTCGTATGAGCGTAAGTGTTGAGAGGAGCTAGTTTGTTGTTGTTATGTAGTGTGTCCATTCTCGAGTACCGCGGCGAACGGCAAGCGCGCTTCAGAGCAGAGTTCTGAATGCGCTGAGCCTTTCGCTTCCACGAGTCGCTCGCTGCTACGAGCGACAGCGGGGCGTACGTGAGAATGAACGCACGAGTGCTTTGTATAGGTGTAGTTTTAGTTTTATTCTCGCAGGGTAGAACCTACCCAGCGATGTGTTTGTGCGTGAGGCTCTTGCTTGTATTATGTTCTGGTGTAAATTGAACCTGACGGATTTGTCGAAAGTTACCCCCAGGATTTTCATGCGCTAAGTGTATGCGAGCCTTGTTGGGTTTTGGTGGATCATATTTGGTGTGTGTGAGTAGAATTGTAGGTTGTGCATGAAGTGATATTTAGCGCCATAGAGTGTCATCTGTGTCTTCTGAGGATTCGTGGCAATCAGCCATTTATCCTCGTAATCTGTCTTCTCGTCTAGTATTCTTTGTGCGTGGAGCGCGATTTCTTCAGGGGCTCGGCCGCTGACGAGAATGGTTTCGTCATCGGCGTAGGCCACTATGTAGGGGTGAAAACAGTTTTTTGGTGGACGTGGGGTGTCGTTTGTAAACATGATGTAGAGTGTGGTTGCCAGTGCGCTTCCTTGGGAAACGCCTGAGCGTGGTGTGAAGGGTCGTGATAGGGCGTTGTTGTATCTGATGTGGCAGCGCCGTTCAGTGAGGTAATGCGAGAGGAGCCTTCTGGTGCAGAGAGGTAACTCCGTGTTGTTGGCGAGTTTCCAACGGAGTCCCTCGTGCCACACCTTGTCGAAGGCCTTCTCCACGTCCTTACTGACGGAGAGAGTCTTTTGGTGTATCTGTCGTTTCTTTTGTATTCTGTCGTGAACGATGGTCACGGCCGCCTGAGTGGACCTGCCTCTCCTGAACCCGTATTGACGGGGGAAGAACCAGTCCCTCTCTTCCAGGAACTCCCGTAGACGGCAGTTGACCATACGTTCAAGTATTTTGCCTAGGTGCTCTAATAGAGCAATAGGCCTGTAATTGTTTGGGTGTTTTGGGTCTTTGTGCTGTTTATGTAGGAGTATGTTGGGAGAGACTTTGGATATCTTGGGAAAGTGGCCTGAGGCTAGTGAGGCGTTGAATAGATGTGTGAGTGTGGGGTATATATCTGCGGGAAAGTTGTGTATGAGTGTGGCTGGTAGACCGGAGGGGCCGGGGGCGCGTTTTGGTGTCGTTTTTATGTAGTGTTTTGTTTCCTCGACGGTGATTGGAGTGGTTAATATGGACGTGTAATCGAGCACCTCCATTCGTATCAGGGGGGCAGGCCTTAGCTCGTGAGCGTGAGCCTGACACCACTTCTGGATTTCTTGGAAGTGCTCCTGCGCGTGTGGTTTTGGTTGTTTATGCGTGTGTACTGCGTCCCAATGGGATCTGAATGCGTCGAGGATGTCGTTAGTGTCCTGTGAGTGTGTGGTTGTTTATTTTGAGTGTAATTGGTTTGCATAGTTCAGTACCCAGCATCCTTTTTACGTGCCGCCAGGAGAAGGAAGGGTCCGTGCAACGGGTGTCGTCCGCACTGCGGACGACCTCACGCGACTGCCGGTTCCTATATAGCTGCACGCACTGAAGGATGTGGGCACGTAGTTGGTTTATGTTGTGTTGTCGTGGGCCTCTGGTGTAGTGGTTATTGTACTGTGTGATGAGTTTCTGTGTGTGTATTGAGAATGTGAAATGTTTTATGCCGGTGTAGTTTTTTGTGGTGAGTGTAGGTTACGTGCGGTGGTGATGGTGTCTAGAAGTGAGCACCAGTGTTGGTCTATTAGTCCTGGATTGGTGTCCTCCAGGTCGAGGTTATGTGGTGTGTTTGTGGATATGTGACTCCTGAATTCTGCCCAGTTCCTGTTCTTGTAGTCATATAGAGGTGATGTGGGGATGAGTATGGGAGATGTGGATATGAGAAGGCATATCGGTATGTGGTCAGATAGTACGTGGGGACCGGGTGATATGTGACTGTAGAATCGTGTGGCATGGTCGTTGCGGAAGACCACATCCGGGGATGTGGTGCCTCCGTGCGGACCGAAGAACGTGGGGAAGACAGGGCCGATGTGCTCGCAGCGGTAGCGCCGTAAGGCACCGGCCAAGTAACTTCCCGCATCGTTCGTGTTGTTGGGAAGGAGTGTCGGGTGAAAAGCGTTGAGGTCCTCCGTGAAGAAGATAGGTAGGTTGTGGTTTGATAGGGCCCGGAGTGGGATTTCTAAATTTAATTGTATTCGTGGGGGTATGTAGTGAGTGGCCACTATTATGGGGCCGGAACTTGTTTCAATCTTGCAGGCTAGAAAGGAGGTGTCATGTGTGTTGACGAGGGAGTGGTGTTTATTGCGCTTTATTAGGATCGCAGATCCTAGGTGCCGCGCCTGTGGAGATAGGTACGTGTGATAGCCTGCAATGCGGAGTCTGTTGTTGGGAGGGTGTAGGCTGGTGGAGTTCAGGAGTATTATGTTGAGTCTTTGTGTGTTGAGTACCCAGTTGGCGACCGTATGGCGAATACCGTGTCAGCTGCGTACGTTTAACTGTATTAGACTAAGTCGACCTATTGTCGTAGGCGGAGTGCGCGGGAGGCTGACTTGCCTGGTACTGTCCCCTTCTCCTTGGTAATTGCCCAGGAGGCATGAGGAGCGAGTACCTTGACGCGTGTAGATTGTTGTTTTGTGTGGGTCACGGCGGTTTTGTTGGGTGGGGAAGCCGTAGTCGATGGAGGAGTGTGTTCTGTGGGCGTGGACGTCGAAGTGGTGGCTTTGGAGGGGGTAGAGTCTTGGTGGGGGGAGTTTGTGGTGGAGGTGGGTGGCGTAGAGCTGGAGGATGAGGGGCTAGAGATAGTTGGAGAGGTGCAGATTATGAGAGGAGGGGTGTCGGGGAAGAGAGGAGGTTAGGTCGGCGGAGGGGGGGGAAGGAGGAGGGGTTGAGGGGGAAGGAGTCTGAGGAGAAGGATTGGAAGGAGGGGGGGTTGAGGGGGAAGCAGTCGGAGGTGAAGGAGCCGAAGGAGGAGGAGTGGAGTGAGAAGGAGTGGGAGGAGGAGGAGTAGGGGGCGAAGGAGGAGTGGAAACGACAGGAGAGGGGGGGGGGGGTTGTCCCGTGCCTGTGTGCGCGGATGGGGCTTTGGGGTGTTTTTTTTTATTGGCACGAGGTATGGTGGACTGAGTGAGAGTGACGGTTAGGGTGACGGTGGGAGCTGTGGGAGAGGGGGCGGAGATGGGTGGGAGAGGGGGTGGTGGCAGTGGAAGGAAGGCGGGGTTTTGCTAGAGAGGTGGAAGAGGTGCGAGCAGGAGAGGTGGTTGGGAGAGAGGCGGGAGCAGTGGCTAAAGAAGGTGCAGGGACAGGATAGGCGGCGGGGGGAGCGTGATGGGAGTAAGGGCCAGTGGTTGCCGGAGGGGGGGGGTACCATCGGGGTGGGGAGGAGTGCGGGTCTGGATGTGTGTTCATCTATTAGAGCGAACACCTTCTCAGGGAAAGTGATCTACTCTATGCCATTGGAGGCGAATAGTGTGTTGAGTAGTTTTGCGTATAAGCGAGGGTCGCCCTTCGACATGTCTTTTGCCACCGCTGAGAGCAGGGTGGCCAGGTGTAGTTTTGTTTTTGTGTTGTCGCTTGTGTGATGTAGGGTGGGGGTATGCGTGTAGAGTGGGGTGGGGATGGTTGTGTGATATGTGGGTGTTGGTAGTAGTGGGGGTCTCTGAGTGCTGTGTGCTGGGGTGGGGGGAGATGGGATGTGTGGGTGAGGTGTGGTTGCTGCAAGGGGGGTTGGGTGCGTCTGGGGTAGGGCAGGGGAAGCAGGCAGCGTTGCGCCGGCAGCTGCGGCGAATGTTCTGGTGAGGACGGGGGGGGGGGGGCGGAGGCGGAGTGTGTGGCTGTGTGTGTATTTTGTTGTGGGCGCCGAATCTACTATAAACCTGCACATAGATAATGTTAACATCCACGATGGATCAATCTAGTTGTTGAATTTTTTGTGCAATAAAATGACGCTTTCGAAACCTGATAACTGTAATTTGACTCCGGTGTTGTTGTTTCCCAATAGAAAAAGATTTTCCACATGATCATCGTCGAAGCCTAATATTTTTTTTAGGCTGAATTAGTTTCGCTCTCATTCGCTCTGTTACGAATGAATGTAAAATAAACTTTTTTTTCTCCTAGGATTTGTGTTTTAAGCTGGGTGGCATTTTTATGGCGCACCTGTGCACTATTTTACGTGTAAACACCTTTTTGCAAGTATTGGGGACTAAAGGAATCAGAAGAAACTAAACACTAAGAAACTAGTCGAATTAATCGCTTCGAATCAGTTATAAAGAAAGTTTCTATAGTAAATTTGTCCGCTTGTTTAGATTGCATTCGAGCAGAGGTGGCCACAGTTAATCGTTAATTCGTGAATTCTTTAAAAATATACCGAAATTTAACACTAAAGCGTTGACGGTTATTATTTTATTATTGTAAAACAATCGAGACGATTCTTTTGTTCTATAAGCAGTTCAAAACTGCCAAAACTATTAAATATAAAAAAATACCAAAATACAAAGGACAAAATATTGAGAAAACAGAAAACTTTTGACGATTTAACGATTAAATTTGCCCATCTGGGTATAATAGTTTCCTCCCCCAACTTGGAAGGTTTTCATTTTAAGTCGCGTGGGTACGTCACTCTATAAGTTACAATGTCGGTTCATAGGCCGTCGGTCGGATGGTAACCATTTTACTTTTCAATGAGTTTTTAAAAAGTTTTGAGGGTCGTAAGGTCATAAGTAAGAATAATTGAGAGCACGCGACTTAGGTATGTTGACCTAGTTTTAATATTATTACGCACAAATCCTCATTTTACAAATCCTTCAACAACAATCCGAGGGTATGTTTTGTGTACGTTTTTCTTCACCCAAATTATCGACCTCCTATTTTTTGTTGTGAGGTTGAACTACCATTTCACTAACCACCTAAGTTTATCGATTAGTTAGGACCTATCATTTTCATCTTCGTTATTAGTCACTTTAACTCATACGGCTTTGAAATGTAGATGTAGATATGGTAGACTGAATTTTTTTGTTTTTGCAAGGGGCTATCTGGCGACTGTCCACTTGGGCAAAAGTCGCCGCAAACAAACAACCCAGTTCTAGGCAACTTTAAAATAAAAATTTGAACAGAAATAAAAATAAAAAGGGGATAACAATCAAGGAGCAAGCTTCGGCGTCCAGGGGAGGTCCCCCTCCCCCCGGTCTTCCAACCGGGCACGTCGCGTAATCTCCCATACCGAGTGGTGTATTGCCACCAGCTCGGCCGTGAAGACAGACGCAGCGCCTGGCAGAGCCCCGCTGACTTCAAACAGAGGTGATACAGCGTGGAAGCCGACCCCCTCTTGGGACTTGGAGCCATCTGTATACACTAGCACGGTTCCAGCGTGACACAATGTGTGCTCCAGAAAGGTCGAACGCAATACTCCCGGCGCCGTACAAGCTTTTGGAGCAGAGGCGTGGCGACAAATAGCCAAATGTGGTACCCTCCAGGGTGGCGCCCTGGGCAGAACCAGGAACGCCACCGCCCCGAGAGCTATATCTAGCTCTCGATGGAGTTTCCTGTCCCTGAACCCAAAGGGCTTAGGGTATAACTGGCGTCTCTCGGTGGCATAGGCACCATCGAGATTAGCTGCGGATGCAGTGAGAGCTGTTGGCGACTGAGGGAGGCGCCGGGCTCACACGTACAGGCGAGTGATGGACTGCACGTGGCGCAGAGCGAGTGGCATCTCCCCAGCATTGACCAACAGGCTCTCAATGGGGAAAGTGCGGAAGGCACCGGTCGCAAGGCGAAGGCTGGTGTGGTGGATCGAATCCACCTTCAGCAAAAAACGCTCGGCTGCGGATGCATTAAACTCGTATCCGTAGTCGGGCTTCAAACTAACAAAGGATCTATAAGAAAGTAGGGCAGTAGCCCTATCAGCGCCCCAAGCGCTGAATGTCACGGAACGGAGAATGTCCATGGCGCGGGTACAAGAGACCTTAAGGCTGCGAATATGAGCCTCCCAGGTGAGGCGTCGGTCGAATACAAGACCGAGGAAACGGTGCGATTCCACCACATCCAGGCGCACCCCATTAAGAAACAAATCTGGGTCGGGGTGAAGCCGTGGATGGCGGCAGAAGTGCACCTTCTTAGTCTTAGCCAAAGAAAACCAAAACCTGTGCGCTTCGGCATAGCGAGATACACAGTTCAATGCCTGTTGGAGTCGACTCTCCAGAGTAGGCATCTGGGCCACGCCAAACGAGATCGAAAGGTCGTCCACGTAGAGCGTAGCGAGAACATCTTTCGTTAGCAACGAGGTGATGCCGTTGATGCTCAGGGCAAAGAGTGTGACACTGAGGACACTTCCCTGCGGGACACCCTCTTCCTGCCCCTTTGGGCGAGAGAGGGCTCCCTTCACCCGTACGCGGAATCGACGATCTCGCAAAAATTCAGCTATAAACATTGGGAGGCGTCCCCTCGCCCCCATCGTGTGGAGGGTCTCCATGATACCGTATTGCCATGCGGTATCATAGGCCTTCTCCAAATCGAAAAAGACCGTGGCGTAGTGCTGTCTACGAAGGAAAGCCTTGCAGACGGCATTTTCCAGTCGGAGCAGAGCAACCGGCGTGGAGTGGAACTTGAGGAAGCCGCACTTTTGAGAAGATAGATCGCCTCCGCTATCCAGGAAAAAGGCTAATCTAACATTTACCAATTTCTCCATCAACTTGCACACGCAAGAGGTTAGAGAGATTGGGCGGAAACCGGTCGGAGTAGAGTGATCTCTCCCCGGTTTGCGAAAGGCAAGCACAGTAGCGATTCTCCAGGAGTCTGGGAGAAGACCCTCCATTCAAATCCTGTTAAACAAATCTAACAGAAAGGCTATGCCTCGCTCACCCAGGCGTCGAAGCATGGCGTACGGGACATCGTCCGGACCATGGGCGCTGTCCGCGCATCAAGCGAGAGCGAAGCGCAACTTACTCACAGTAAACTTGTCGTTGAAGGGTTCTCCGCCTCTGGAGGTGAAGTCCAGCCGGCGGCCTTCCGTGACATCACGACGAGCATTGAATGCTGGTGGAGAAGCATCCCGGCTAGAGAATGCGGAAAAAGCGGTCCTATTCTCCTGGAGAACGGGAGGGGGGTCCTGCGAGAACTTGCCCCGAATACTTTTGACTCGCTTCCACACCTCTGCTAAAGGGGTTTTACCGTTAAGTGAAGACACGTATGCCCGCCAAGAAGAGCGGCGGGCGTGCTTCAAAATATACCGGAACCTAGCCCTAGCCCGACGAAATTCAGCGACAGTGAAATCGTTCGGGCGGCGCTTATAGCGCATGTAGGCATTACCCTTCTGTTTGAGGGCCGTCTCACACTTGGCTTACCACTATGGGAGTGGTCGGCGTGCAAAACGCCCAGACGTCCTAGGAATAGTAGTCAGGCCCACCGACCTAAACTCCTCGACTGAGATAGAGAATTCAGTCATTTCCTGAAATGCAGCCACCGCGCCCTCGCCAAGCACCACCGAGGTGGGGTCTCAGGCGGCAGTTGCACTGAAAATGATATTTGAATGGGAAAGTGATCACTACCATGGAGGTCATCGACCACCCCCCCGATCAAAATCAGGCTGTGCATCTGAAGAGCACAAAGATAGATCAAGGCAAGCAAATGAATCGGTGTTCAGATAGTGATGCGTAAACTCATCCACGTTTAGGAGACCTATGTCAAGCTCTTCGATCAGATCGGCAAGGACCTGTATCCTGGGATTTATTGAGTAATCTCCCCAGAGAGGATGCCTGCCGTTCAGATCTCCAAGGAAAAGAAAGGGCCTCAGCAACCGTGCCACGACGCGGCGGAAGTCCCCCGCATCGAAGTCAGCTGATGGTGGAATGTACGCAGAAATGATAGTATACCTCCTATCCAGGTGCAGCTGCACAGCCACTGCCTGAAAGGAGGTATCTAAAGAGAAAGGAAGAACGGAGACATCATGCCAGGTGTAAACCGCGCATCCCCCAGCCAGGCCATCCCGTGGTGGTGGGTTCGGTGCTTGCAACCGAGCCCGGATTCCCCCCAATGGAAGGCCCTACCATCTGAGGCTTGGTTTCCTTAAGGACCATGTCTATCTCAGGAGGGCCTCCAGTTGGCCATCCCACCCCAAGACATCGCAGGTCTTGTTAGCAGTATCGTCACTAGTCTTGTGTGGGGAAGCACAGGCCTTGACCCCGGCAAGGTTTAATATTCTTGCCAGCAGGTCTTTTGAGGGAAGCGACCGAGGGGCCTGGCTTCCCTCTTTTCCCTAAGGGGGCTTGCCCTACTGAGCTGCTTCGATGTGGGGCGGTTGGTTAAGGGCTGCCTGTTGGCTTTCTTGGCAGTCCCCTTGGAAAGAACAGAGATGACTGCCGCTTGAAAAAGGGAGGTGCCCGAAAGCACATCCAGAGAAGGGGGTGAGGGGGAGTTCCCTACACCCGTAGGTGAAGGAGAGGAGTAAGCCTCCTTTCCGGTTAGAGAGATATAGAGGGTCCCCTGAGCAAGCACAGGGGGAACACCTCCATTTTTTCGGTGGAGCTGCCCGAGGGCGGCTCCGTTGGTGACACAGGGAGAATTAAGGGGAGGTTTTTGTGTTTCTCATCATTGGGCATGGTGACCCTATTTATTTCACGAAAGGCAATCGCTCATCACCTCTTGCAGTTGCCCGCCTGGTGGCCTGGCGGTCCATCGGCATGGCGGCTCCACCTTAGACGCGGCGTAAAAAGATAGATTGTGAAGAGGAGAGGAAAAGGGATGTGAGGAAGGTATGGGTGGGGATGAAGCAAGTTGTTAAAAAAAAACCATCGGAGCTCAGGGGTTAGGGAATGTTGTCCCCTCCACCCTCAGCCCCAAACCGTGACGGTTGGCTTGAGAAGAAGGTCAGCATCTACCCTGTGAAATTAGAGGCTGACCATTGAAAGTTGTGGGAGAGGTTGTATGAAAAGGGAGGAAACAAGTGTTTTTTAGGGAGGGAGAAGAGGCTAAGCTGGGGTCGGATGGGGTGCTGAGTCCCATCAGCACGGCTGCCAAGATGGCAAATCGCCACGCCCCTTACGGGGTGGTAGACTGGAAACCAGTATTATTATCTTTTTTATGAAAGAGTAGTGATAATAAAATACAATCGTTGGAAACTAGTAACGCTTTCTTTGCTCCATCCTGAGCTAATCAGTGTTTGAAATTGGCATATTAAAGATGCTTGCACTATGTGAGACAAACCTGAAAGGAAATGAAGAATTTGGGTGAGCTGAATTGAATAAAGTGTCAATGGTGGGTGTAGGGAGAAAAAGGAGGTATTGGCAGTGCTTTTGAGTAAGGAGTAGCAAAAGGGGAAACTCGATAATTGATTGAAGTTGAAATTTTCAAGGATAAAACTGTGCGTGGTTGTAGTGTATTGGCGATGGAATGATAGAAGAGAAGCTGATAAATAGAGATTCTGGAATGAGTTGGAACGAGTGGTAAGTGGAAATAGGCATGAGGATGGCTTGATGGTTAGTGGAATGGGCTAATAGGTAACAAGATGAAGGGTGAGACAACTGGAGCGTTTAGCACACGGGTGAAAGTGAAAATGGAAAGAGGGTGGTAAATTTTTGACCTGAAAGACTTGCATGCCAAACGCTTTCTTTTAGGGCAATGACAAATCTAATTACACATTGATTGGACAATTTCTTTTCTCGAATTTATAACGCAATAGCAACAAGGCCGTACCACAGGAAGTTTGTAAAGGGAAATATGCAAAGAAACTTACTGGTAATATAGAGACGGAAAAATTTGTTGAAGATATATTACCAGGGAAGGGTAAGGGGTACAAAAAGGCCAGACGTTTTAGAAATAGAAGTTGGATCGGTGGCTATTAGGGTGCTTGAGAACTCAATGGCCTCATCAACCGACATAAACTACTCGACTAAGGTTGACATACAGAAGTCAGTCATTTCCTCGAATGCAGGCAACTCTACCCGATCCTATCACCACCGATCTATCTTTCCAGGTGTTAGTACCCGACACAGTAAAAAAAAGTTATTCCTATCATTAAAGTTCTAACTGTTCTACTCAAATCAAAGTTTGCATCCGGAGTGAAAAGGCATAGGTTAAGACAGGAAAACGAAGCGGTTCCAGAACAGTGTTAAAAAATTCAGCCACATTAAGGACACAAAACTACAGGCCTTCGATCAGGTAGGCTACGAATCAGTCCCTAGCATGAAATATATAGTTCCTCAGAAGAGGTCTCTGCCGTTCGAATTCCCGAGGAGGAGAAGGCGCTTAATAAAGCGTGCCACGATCCGACGGAAATCCATGGCGTCGAAGTCGGTGACGATGGAATATAGACAGAGAGGTCTTTTTACCTCCTGTGCGGGTGTAGCTGCACTGTCATTGCCTGTAAGGACGTATTTGAAGTAAAAACAAGAAGTCATCACATCGGGTATAAATTTGTGCATCCACTTGCCCCAATCTCATCACGAGGTAGTAGGATGGCAAACATTTATACTTCAGTAGGGTGGGTAAGGCCACACACCCAAAATTTCTTTCGGGAGAGAGACTGATAATGGGGAACAGAAATAGACAAGCCTACTCAGCTACTTACAATTAGCCTTGAGTTCACGGCAAATCCTAGCATGAAATATATAGTTCCTCAGAGGAGGTCTCTGCCGTTCGAATTCCCAAGGAGGAGAAGGCGCTTAATAAAGCGTGCCACGATGCGAAGGAAATCCATGGCGTCGAAGTCGGCTGACGATGGAATATAGACAGAGAGGTCTTTTTACCTCCTGTGCGGGTGTAGCTGCACTGTCATTGCCTGTAAGGACGTATTTGAAGCAAAAGCAAGAAGTCATCACATCGGGTATAAATTTGTGTATCCACCTGCCCCAATCTCATCACGAGGTAGTAGGATGGCAAACATTTATACTTCAGTAGGGTGGGTAAGGCCACACACCCAAAATTTCTTTCGGGAGAGAGACTGATAATGGGGAACAGAAATAGACAAGCCAACTCAGCTACTTACAATTAGCCTTGAGTTCACAGCAAATCCTAGCATGAAATATATAGTTCCTCAGAAGAGGTCTCTGCCGTTCGAATTCCCAAGGAGGAGAGGGCGCTTAATAAAGCGTGCCACGATGCGACGGAAATCCATGGCGTCGAAGTCGGCTGACGATGGAATATAGACAGAGAGGTCTTTTTACCTCCTGTGCGGGTGTAGCTGCAATGTCATTGCCTCTAAGGACGTATTTGAAGCAAAAGCAAGAAGTCATCACATCGGGTATAAATTTGTGTATCCACCTGCCCCAATCTCATCACGAGGTAGTAGGATGGCAAACATTTATACTTCAGTAGGGTGGGTAAGGCCACACACCCAAAATTTCTTTCGGGAGAGAGACTGATAATGGGGAACAGAAATAGACAAGCCTACTCAGCTACTTACAATTAGCCTTGAGTTCACAGCAAATCCTAGCATGAAATATATAGTTCCTCAGAAGAGGTCTCTGCCGTTCGAATTCCCAAGGAGGAGAGGGCGCTTAATAAAGCGTGCCACGATGCGACGGAAATCCATGGCGTCGAAGTCGGCTGACGATGGAATATAGACAGAGAGGTCTGATTTACCTCCTGTGCGGGTGTAGCTGCAATGTCATTGCCTGTAAGGACGTATTTGAAGCAAAAGCAAGAAGTCATCACATCGGGTATAAATTTGTGTATCCACCTGCCCCAATCTCATCACGAGGTAGTAGGATGGCAAACATTTATACTTCAGTAGGGTGGGTAAGGCCACACACCCAAAATTTCTTTCGGGAGAGAGACTGATAATGGGGAACAGAAATAGACAAGCCTACTCAGCTAATAACAATTAGCCTTGAGTTCACGGCAAATCCATTGCAAGAAAATCCCATACCGGTCTATTTTGAAGGAACTGTGGAGGCCTTCGCAGAGAACACCCTCATTGGAATGCTTGTAAATGCTTTGGAGAGAGACTTTCGACAGATGTTATGTAGGAACATAGAACACTTAGCCCAGCGTTCGAGTTGATCCGACCAAACAGGTGTGCAGGATTTATTCGTGAGACCGAAGTGGTGGCAATGATAACACCTTCGCGAAAACGACACGAATGCCTTAATCTAGGAGCGATATCATCCCGCACGCACATACTCATGTAGCATATTTACGTCAAAAGGGACGGAGAACATCGAGATGAGTCAAAAGATACCTTTCTCCTTCTTTGAAACTCGTTCGACCCTGAGCGCTCCTTCATCGACCATCCCTTAGTAATATTTTCGAAGAAATACTGTACACTTCCTTACAATACATTACATACTTTGTAAAGTGCAAGGAATCGTGTGGTATCGCCCGCACATGTATGTCACTGATGTCCGGAAAACACTCATCTTAGTAGACCTTTGGTTCCCTACCATGGAACGTAGCTAGGACCACGCGCTGATGACGCAAGTGTCTTTCAGACAATCTTGTTTCCTCAGTCGCGAGAACGACAAAAACTAATGAGCAGTCCTGACATCTCTACACTCCACTCTCTCTACTCGTGTTCCTCTATAGTCGATAAGTCTAGGTTTCCACCTTTTTCTCTCTCTCTTCCTAAGGGGACTGCGAGCCTAGATGGACTTTCTTCGGACTAATTCTACGGCGAAATAACGAATGACTCTTTTATCACAATGGAAGCTGGAAAGAGGAGAATTCCTATTGTTTTTTATCTTTGGCGTCCCCCGTCAAGTGTGGAATCAGGCATGTGATTAGGCCTTACCACAAAATGATCTCCCGGTAAAGGTTTTTTTCCTGGGAGAGAGACCCGTAGTTCCTACACCAAGAGTTTCACTCGTATATGCGGAGTCCTCAATGATACCATCCCCGATGGAGGCTTCGAGAATCCCGCAAGGTAATGCAATTTGAGTATGTAAGCACTATAAGGTAATAATCTGGAGATCTTAACCTAACCTAATCTTGGTATCAGTAAAACGGCATCAAAGTAAAAAAAACTCCTCAATTCGACGTGCTTGCACCCATAAACCGTTACGTGGTCAAATAGTATGGCTAATTCCAGCTAGCGATCTGCAACTAGGCATCCTTATCAAGGGATCTACGTTTGTTCCAGCCTCTCTACAGGAGCGGAGCAGCCTTCTGCGATGGAGAGCGAGCCATTTGAGGAACGCTGACAGAGAGGAATGGGACATAGAGGGGAAGTCCTTTTACCACTAGAGATGAGTGAAAGGCAAACCTTATCAATGTTAGCTGAGGTTTTTATCCGATATTTTTGTTTTAATTTCCAACATAGGTTATTCGGACCCTTTCTTTAAACAACGACGTACCGACTAAACCACAGTCCAAGCAGGATTGTCGAGGCACCATTCGGTACTACCTTTCCTTCGAGGTGACCTAACATGCGCACCATAGTACACAACTTGGACTTGTACATAAAAATATACGAATTGAACAGAGAGTCGGGAATAGTCTGAAGGAAAACAGAGGCGGAGGAAAAATGAATTTTAAAAAAACATCTCCTCCAACCAGAACCAAGAATCCTGCTATCTGTCTCTGGGAGTTCGTGGTATTATGTATTTGCCCTTAAATGGTGGAATGGTCCGCTTGCTACAATGCGGACATCGCCCTCTCATAGTGTATTCGAGCGTGCCTTGAAGAGTCATCTCTTCTCGTTAGCTTTGGCTTAGTCGATAGATTGATGGTATGTAAAGGCCCGGAAGAGAGCCATAGAAAATCCTTATTATTATCAATTGAAACAAAGAATAATGAAGATTGTTACGTTATGTTGTTATGTCTCCCGTTCCTTCCCCAAAGCTCCTGGTAGTCGCCTACTTAATTGAGACTAACCAGGCTTTATTCCTTCTTGACATTTCCATTTTAACCTCTTTTCTACATTTTATTCACAAGCCTCTTCTCGCTTATTTTCTTGGTCGAAAAGCTCATCAGCCTTGTGCGAAAAGGCATCAACTACTTTTCATAAGATGAGGAAGGGACAATTTCTCTCGAAGACGAGCAAGAAGCTGAGTAACAAATTGAAGCACCCGAAGGAGCCAAACATGCAGTGGTTCTTCTCCGACGAGAGAAGTTTTTGCAAAGATTAGATTATCAACTCCAAAAACAACAGTTGGCTCGCTGTCGAACCCAAGGACATGCCCAGAGTCATGCAAATAAAACCTCCAGCAGTGAAGGTGACGTCATGCCACCCCATTTCTTCCCTGAGAGCCTTAGGCTGAACACCGACGACCTGATCCCTGTTCTGAGCGAGGTAGTAGAGCCCTTGATTGATTGAGTAAGTGCAGGGAGGACTCACGTGCTGCAGCAAGAATCTGCGCCCTGCTAGATCAGCCAGAAGACCCAGGCCCAGGGGTCGGAGAATTTCTTCGATCACACAGCACTTGACATTTTGCCTTTCAACTCGCCTGAATGCAATCCCTTAGACTTTGTGTTGGGTGCGGTGGAGAATGAGACCAATAAATCCAGCTACCACATGAAGGATAAACTGAGGGCCAGAATGCCCAGAGCCTTTAGGGGCTTAAAACGTGAGTGAGCATTGAAAACCTTTAGCTTGTTCCGAGGTCACTTGTAGGCTGACATTGAGGCTATAGGTGGTTTTATTGAAAGATATCGACGGAACATGCCATATCAACAAATTGACGCAAATTTGACGAATATATCTTGAAAAATGAGGCAGTTTTGATTTTTTTCCTGAGGCAGTCATTGTGCATCATAAACATTCTCACTTTTTCTAGCTTGCCCACTTTCGTTAAAGATCTCGCCTTAAAAGCTTGCCCACTTTCGTTAAAGATCTCTCCTTAAAAGCTTGACCACTTTCGTTAAAGATCTCTTGAAAAGCTTTTTGTATGATACGCTGTTCTTTAGTATTTAGCTTTTATTTCTACAAGAAGAAATTTTATGACGACAGTGATAAAATTAGTCCACCTATAATGTAATCTCTTCGAGGGCTCTTGTGGCCTTTGTGCATTACCTTACACATGTCGATGTTGAATTGCAGATGATGCCTTTTCGACCATTTGACAAGCTATACAAGTCTTCTTGCAAGTTTTTACAGTTTCTATGATATTTTGTCTTAATATTCTCCTTTTTTATGTCATCACATAGTAAACATAATAGATTCATATTTCAATATTTATATACACATTTATAGGGCAAGGGTCATAGAACAGATCCTTGGAAACATAGCAAGTGACCAATGCCCATGGTGAACTATTTTCATTGGCAAGTTTTCAGTCTTCACTCCATTTTATTACGTTGCCGTCTATTCTATGCGCTTTTAGCTTTATCAACACTCTTTAATGTGGAACAATGTCATAAGCCTTTTTAAGCTCGAAATAAACTACATCTACAGCTTATCTTAAGTCAAACGTGATGATTATTTCGCGAAAAATTATCAATAAAATTTATTAAGCATGAGCGTTTGCGTCGAAAGCCATGTTGTGAGTCATTTATTGAGTTATTTACCTCCAGACGTTCCGTGATTCTTTCTTTCGATATGGACTCAAAGCACAGGAGTAAAAATATCATGCATTTGCCTTTAGTTTAACATCCTAAGAGCATTTTCCAAAATTCTTAAGAAAAGGCAAAGTGAACCTTAGAGGGTTTAAGAATTTATGAGCATAGTAAGGAAAATGAGCCAAAATTTGGCAAATAAGTCTTTATGTTTTGTTTTTTTAAATCTCTACATTTGTCTTCCTGATCTCCTAAGGGCTCATTCCTACGTTCATAGATTTTTGAAATTTGTCTAAAAGTGTTTTATCATCTGGCTTTCTAATTCATTAAAGTGCTTTGGCTAGATTTTATGGGAATCAGGCGCTTGGGCAAGTTTATGTTTTGAATATAAAACTAATTTACTTTTGGTTTATATCAATATTTTAAAGTGAGTGTTTTTTTTAGTGACTGACATCACTTATAAAGGTCAGCACTATTTTTGTATCGGTGGATTGTCATTTAATTGGAATTGAAGGTGTCAATGAAATTTCTCTCTGACTAAGCTATTGGACGGGCTACAAGGAGAGCACTATTCCCCAGGGGAAGAATGTGCTCCCAAGAAAACCAAGTAGCCCTATTCAGATAGCGAGTAATACAAACATAACCGGACGCAAAAATCAGTTCGCAAGATCACTATTCATACTGACTCCACTAACAAGCCAAGATTAAGAAAAAATAAAAGAGGCGAAGTGCCCAACCACAGTTTTTCTAACACCGATTCTAAATTCATCAAAAACAAGAAAGAGGCGCAGTGCCCAATCAAAAGAGCTAAATGTTGACAAAAAAGTAGACAAAAGAGGCGAAGTGCCCAAAACTCCTAATAAGAATTAAGAAAAAGAGGCGAAGTGCCCCAAAAAGAAAAGTAAAAATAAATCAAATCAAAATTTAAACAAAAAGAGGCGTAGTGCCTAACCAATCACAATAAATAAAGAATGCAAATAAAACAAGATAAATAAATGGGGCGAAATGCCCGCAAAGGCGAAACTAAATAATACTAAATAAAACCAAAATCATTAAAGCAAAGCTACGAGTTAGCAAAAGTAAATTTGAAAGGCTTGAATGCCTAACTCAACGACGGAGGAAAAATCTATATATAAAAAGATTATTTATAAAGATATATATATATATATATATATATATATATATATATATATATATATATATATATATATATATATATATATATATATATATATATATATATATATATATTTATATGGAAAGTTAAAAACAAAAACAAGGCAAGAGTAGTTAAATACTACAGGAAGGTCAGCTAACGCTGATCGAACGAAAATGGAGGAAACAATAAAAAAACAAGAAAAAAGAAACATGCCTGGGATGCCCTCTGCTCCAGGGTAATAATAAATCTCCTTCAACATTATCAATAACTACTACACATTTTCACTACTTTTTTTTTCATCCAGTTCCAGTTTCCGAATTTTTAGACTTGGAAAAAATCAACAAACATTGAGCTCACAGGGAAGTTCACAACCGGCAAAGGAGGAAAAGTCGAGGGCAAGGAAAGTCAAGAACGCCATCGATTTTCACCTTTCTCCATGGGACTTCATAAACCAGATCTTTTTTTGTACGGAGCTAAGTTTGACCGACACAAGATATGGTACTGCGTACTGGAGAGTCTAACTTCCTGTTTACAAAGGAGAAATACTGCAAAGGGGGAAGTTTATCTTCCTATTTACAAAAAACGTTATTAACCGCGGGAAGCTTATCTTCCTATTTACAAAAGAGGGCTATTACCAGCGGGAAGTTTATCTTCCTATTTATAAAAGAGAGCTATTAACAGCGGGAAGTTTATCTTCCTATTTATAAGGTTTATTGTGTGAACCGTTTAATTTCAAACAAATGTTTCCTAGGTTCATGTGTGACCGTTTAAATTTTTCAATCAAATGTTTACTAGGTTCGTTCTTTGACCCCCACAATCCTACGTGTTCACTAACGCCAAAAGGAATTAGCGTTGTTGTCAAACCACGGGCTAAAGCGATTTTATAGATATTGAAGAGTGTCTAGGGCCCCTTTGGGAGACCAATGGTTTCCGTACTGATAATCTTGAACAAGTGGCGAAAACATCAATTGATCAGTTTGCAAATGTTTTTGCCGTTGAAGTTAAAAATATCTTACAAGACAATAAATTTTGAGTACAGATACCCAGGGATTCAGTACCCACCTAGAATCTTGCCCACAACTAATCTCTTTCATAGTTCACAGAAGTTATCAGAAGACGTCAGACGATCTCGACTTCCCTGCGTTTGCCCCTCTCCCCCTAAGCGTGGAACCAGTATTCTCTAAGTATTATGATAAATTCGTTCCTGCATGGTTTGAGTACACTTAGAACCTCCAGGAAACTGATTAACTCACGCAGGGTTATCTGCGATTTCGAATCCATCGGTTCCACTCCGCCTCGCGCAACATCTAATTTTTAAGGCCAAAGTATCTCATCAATTCTAGGATTTTGTAATCTCTTGCAAGCTCCTCAATCAGAAGACAGTCTCTGAAATATCCTTAACAAGAGGACTTCCGTGCCACTCACCATCTCTCTAAGTCGTCCTGCATCGATTCAAAACTCTCCAAAAAGATCTCTCTATCTTCGCTCGTTGAGCTCAAGCCACTGAGTCACTCCTTTTGCAATAACTCTTGCGTTGTCCCGAAAACTATCCAAAGTAGTCCTTTCTCATCGAGATAATTAATTGATCGCGTACACAATTCAAATCAGTTAAAAAATAGTAAATTCATTTTAATAAATACAATTAAATTTAGTGACTAATTCAATCTAACTAAAATTTATTCGCGGTAATGTAAGTGTAAATTAATTGGTTATTTTCTATTCACGTATAATTCGCGGCAATGTAAATTAACTTTTTTCCATTCTCATATAATTAATTTCTTGTTAGTTCATAATATAGTTAAAGTACAAAAATCAATCATGTATTTGTACAACTCACCAACTACTTGGTCAGAGAGAAATTTCATTGACACCTTCAATTCCAATCATAGTGAAAATCCGCCGATACAAAAATAGTGCTAGAAATGACTTTATAAGTGATGTCAGTCACTAAAAAAAACACTCACTTTAAAATATTGATATAAACCAAAAGTAAATTAGTTTTATATTCAAAACATAAACTTGCCCAAGCGCCTGATTCCCATAAAATCTAGCCAAAGCACTTTAATGAATTAGAAAGCCAGATGATAAAACACTTTTAGACAAATTTCAAAAATCTATGAACGTAGGAATGAGCCCTTAGGAGATCAGGAAGACAAATGTAGAGATTTAAAAAAACAAAACATAAAGACTTATTTGCCAAATTTTGGCTCATTTTCCTTACTATGCTCATAAATTCTTAAACCCTCTAAGGTTCACTTTGCCTTTTCTTAAGAATTTTGGAAAATGCTCTTAGGATGTTAAACTAAAGGCAAATGCATGATATTTTTACTCCTGTGCTTTGAGTCCATATCGAAAGAAAGAATCACGGAACGTCTGGAGGTAAATAACTCAATAAATGACTCACAACATGGCTTTCGACGCAAACGCTCATGCTTAATAAATTTTATTGATAATTTTTCGCGAAATAATCATCACGTTTGACTTAAAATAAGCTGTAGATGTAGTTTATTTCGAGCTTAAAAAGGCTTATGACATTGTTCCACATTAAAGAGTGTTGATAAAGCTAAAAACGCATAGAATAGACGGCAACGTAATAAAATGGAGTGAAGACTGAAAACTTGCCAATGAAAATAGTTCACCATGGGCATTGGTCACTTGCTATGTTTCCAAGGATCTGTTCTATGACCCTTGCCCTATAAATGTGTATATAAATATTGAAATATGAATCTATTATGTTTACTATGTGATGACATAAAAAAGGAGAATATTAAGACAAAATATCATAGAAACTGTAAAAACTTGCTAGAAGACTTGTATAGCTTGTCAAATGGTCGAAAAGGCATCATCTGCAATTCAACATCGACATGTGTAAGGTAATGCACAAAGGCCACAAGAGCCCTCGAAGAGATTACATTATAGGTGGACTAATTTTATCACTGTCGTCATAAAATTTCTTCTTGTAGAAATAAAAGCTAAATACTAAAGAACAGCGTATCATACAAAAAGCTTTTCAAGAGATCTTTAACGAAAGTGGTCAAGCTTTTAAGGAGAGATCTTTAACGAAAGTGGGCAAGCTTTTAAGGCGAGATCTTTAACGAAAGTGGGCAAGCTAGAAAAAGTGAGAATGTTTATGATGCACAATGACTGCCTCAGGAAAAAAATCAAAACTGCCTCATTTTTCAAGATATATTCGTCAAATTTGCGTCAATTTGTTGATATGGCATGTTCCGTTGATATCTCTCAATAAAACCACCTATAGCCTCAATGTCAGCCTACAAGTGACCTCGGAACAAGCTAAAGGTTTTCAATGCTCACTCACGTTTTAGGTCCCTGAAGGCTCTGGGCATTCTGGCCCTCAGTTTATCCTTCATGTGGTAGCTGGATTTATTGGTCTCATTCTCCACCGCACCCAACACAAAGTCTAAGGGATTGCATTCAGGCGAGTTGAAAGGCAAAATGTCAAGTGCTGTGTGATCGAAGAAATTCTCCGACCCCTGGGCCTGGGTCTTCTGGCTGATCTAGCAGGGCGCAGATTCTTGCTGCAGCACGTGAGTCCTCCCTGCACTTACTCAATCAATCAAGGGCTCTACTACCTCGCTCAGAACAGGGATCAGGTCGTCGGTGTTCAGCCTAAGGCTCTCAGGGAAGAAATGGGGTGGCATGACGTCACCTTCACTGCTGGAGGTTTTATTTGCATGACTCTGGGCATGTCCTTGGGTTCGACAGCGAGCCAACTGCTGTTTTTGGAGTTGATCATCTGATCTTTGCAAAAACTTCTCTCATCGGAGAAGAACCACTGCATGTTTGGCTCCTTCGGGTGCTTCAATTTGTTACTCAACTTCTTGCTCGTCTTCGAGAGAAATTGTCCCTTCCTCATCTTATGAAAAGTAGTTGATGCCTTTTCGCACAAGGCTGATGAGCTTTTCGACCAAGAAAATAAGCGAGAAGAGGCTTGTGAATAAAATGTAGAAAAGAGGTTAAAATGGAAATGTCAAGAAGGAATAAAGCCTGGTTAGTCTCAATTAAGTAGGCGACTACCAGGGGCTTTGGGGAAGGTACGGGAGACATAACAACATAACGTAACAATCTTCATTATTCTTTGTTTCAATTGATAATAATAAGGATTTTCTATGGCTCTCTTCCGGGCCTTTACATACCATCAATCTATCGACTAAGCCAAAGCTAACGAGAAGAGATGACTCTTCAAGGCACGCTCGAATACACTATGAGAGGGCGATGTCCGCATTGTAGCAAGCGGACCATTCCACCATTTAAGGGCAAATACATAATACCACGAACTCCTAGAGACAGATAGCAGGATTCTTGGTTCTGGTTGGAGGAGATGGTTTTTTAAAATTCATTTTTCCTCCGCCTCTGTTTTCCTTCAGACTATTCCCGACTCTCTGTTCAATTCGTATATTTTTATGTACAAGTCCAAGTTGTGTACTATGGTGCGCATGTTAGGTCACCTCGAAGGAAAGGTAGTACCGAATGGTGCCTCGACAATCCTGCTTGGACTGTGGTTTAGTCGGTACGTCGTTGTTTAAAGAAAGGGTCCGAATAACCTATGTTGGAAATTAAAACAAAAACATCGGATAAAAACCTCAGCTAACATTGATAAGGTTTGCCTTTCACTCATCTCTAGTGGTAAAAGGACTTCCCCTCTATGTCCCATTCCTCTCTATCAGCGTTCCTCAAATGGCTCGCTCTCCATCACAGAAGGCTGCTCCGCTCCTGTAGAGAGGCTGGAACAAACGTATTTTTACTTTGATGCCGTTTTACTGATACCAAGATTAGGTTAGGTTAGGATCCACAGATTGTTACCTTGTAGCCTCTATGGGGGATGGTATCATTGAGGAATCCCCATATACGAGTGAAACTCGTGGTGTAGGAACTACGGGTCTCTCTCCCAGGAGGGGAAAACTTTCCCGGGAGATCATTATGTGGTGGGGCCTACTCACATGCCTGATTCCACACTTGACGGGGGATGCCAAAGATAAAAGGAATAGGAATTCTCCTCTTTCCAGCGTCCATTGTGCTAAAAGTTTATTCGTTATTTCGCTGTAGAATTAGTCCGAAGAAAGTCCATCTAGGCTCGCAGTCCCCTTAGGCAGAGAGAGAGAGAAAAAAAGGTGGAAACCTAGACTTATTGACTATAGAGGAACACGAGTAGAGAGAGTGGAGTGCAGAGATGTCAGGACTGCTCATTAGTTCTTGTCGTTCTCGCGACTGAGGAAACAAGATTGTCTGAAAGACACTTGCGTCATCAGCGCGAGGTCCTAGCTACGTTCCATGGTAGGGAACCAAAGGTCTGCTAAGATGAGTGTTTTCCGGACATCAGTGTCATACATGTGCGGGCGACACCACACGATACCTTGCACTTTACAAAGTGTGTAATGCACTGAAAGGAAGTGTACAGTATTTCTTCGAAGATATTACTAAGGGTTGGTCGATGAAGGAGCCTTCAGGGCAGAACGAGTTTCGAAGAAGGAGAAATGTATCTTTTGACTCATCTCGATGTTCTACGTCACTTTTGTCGTAGATATGCTACATGAGTATGTGCGTGCCGGATGATATCGCTCCTAGATTAAGGCATTCGTGTCGTTTTTGCGAAGGTGTTATCATTGCCACCACTTTGGTCTCACGAATAAATCCTGCACACCTGCTTAGTCGGATCAACTCGAACGCTGGGCTAACTGTTCTATGTTCGTACATAACAGCTGTCCAAAGTCTCTCTCCAAAGGATCTACAAGCATTCCAATGAGGGTGTTCTCTGCGAAGGCCTCCGCAGTTCCTTCAAAGTAGACCGGTATCGGATTTTCCTGCAATGGATTTGCCGTGAACTCAAGGCTAATTGTAAGTAGCTGAGTAGGCTTGTCTATTTCTGTTCCCCATTATCAGTCTCTCTCCCGAAAGAAATTTTGGGTGTGTGGCCTTACCCACCCTACTGAAGTATAAATGTTTGCCATCCTACTACCTCGTGATGAGATTGGGGCAGGTGGATACACAAATTTATACCCGATATGATGACTTCTTGCTTTTGCTTCAAATACGTCCTTACAGGCAATGACAGTGCAGCTACACCCGCACAGGAGGTAAAAAGACCTCTCTGTCTATATTCCATCGTCAGCCGACTTCGACGCCATGGATTTCCGTCGCATCGTGGCACGCTTTATTAAGCGCCTTCTCCTCCTTTGGAATTCGAACGGCAGAGACCTCCTCTGAGGAAATATATATTTCATGCTAGGGACTGATTCGTAGCCTACCTGATCGAAGGCCTGTAGTTTTGTGTCCTTAATGTGGCTGAATTTACAACACTGTTCTGAAACCGCTTCGTTTTCCTGTCTTAACCTATGCCTTTTCACTCCGGATGCAAACTTTGATTTGAGTAGAACAGTTAGAACTTTAATGATAGGAATAACTTTTTTTACTGTGTCGGGTACTAACACCTGGAAAGATAGATCGGTGGTGACAGGATCGGGTACAGTTGCCTGCATTCGAGGAAATGACTGACTTCTCTATGTCAACGAGTAGTTTATGTTGAGTAGTTTATGTCAGTTGATGAGGCCATTGAGTTCTCAGGCACCCTCATTGCCACAGATCCAACTTCTATTTCTAAAACGTCTGGCCTTTTTGTACCCCTTACCCTTCCCTGGTAATATATCTTCAACAAATTTTTCCGTCTCTATATTACCAGTTTCTTTAAATATTTCCCTTTACAAACTTTCTGTGGTACGGCCTTGTTGCTATTGCGTTATAAATTCAAGAACTAAATTGTCCAATCAATGTGTAATTAGATTTGTCATTGCCCTAAAAGAAAGCGTTTGCCACACAAGTCTTTCAGGTCAAAAATTTACCACCCTCTCTCCATTTTCACTTTCACCCGTGTGCCAAACGCTCCAGTTGTCTCACCCTTCATCTTGTTACCTATTAGCCCATTCCACTAACCATCAAGCCATCCCCATGCCTATTTCCACTCACCACTCGTTCCAACTCATTCCAGAATCTCTATTTATCAGCTTCTCTTCTATCATTCCATCGCCAATACACTACAACCACGCACAGTTTTATCCTTGAAAATTTCAACTTCAATCAATTATCGAGTTTCCCCTTTTGCTACTCCTTACTCAAAAGCACTGCCAATACCTCCTTTTTCTCCCTACACCCACCATTGACACTTTATTCAATTCAGCTCACCCAAATTCTTCATTTCCTTTCAGGTTTGTCTCACATAGTGCAAGCATCTTTAATATGCCAATTTCAAACACTGATTAGCTCAGGATGGAGCAAAGAAGGCGTTACTAGTTTCCAACGATTGTATTTTATTATCACTACTCTTTCATAACAAAGATGATAATACTAGTTTCCAGTCTACCATATCTACATCTACATTTCAAAGCCGTATGAGTTAAAGTGACTAATAACGAAGATGAAAATGATAGGTCCTAACTAATCGATAAACTTAGGTGGTTAGTGAAATGGTAGTTCAACCTCACAACAAAAAATAGGAGGTCGATAATTTGGGTGAAGAAAAACGTACACAAAACATACCCTCGGATTGTTGTTGAAGGATTTGTAAAATGAGGATTTGTGCGTAATAATATTAAAACTAGGTCAACATACCTAAGTCGCGTGCTCTCAATTATTCTTACTTATGACCTTACGACCCTCAAAACTTTTTAAAAACTCATTGAAAAGTAAAATGGTTACCATCCGACCGACGGCCTATGAACCGACATTGTAACTTATAGAGTGACGTACCCACGCGACTTAAAATGAAAACCTTCCAAGTTGGGGGAGGAAACTATTATACCCAGATGGGCAAATTTAATCGTTAAATCGTCAAAAGTTTTCTGTTTTCTCAATATTTTGTCCTTTATATTTTGGTATTTTTTTATATTTAATAGTTTTGGCAGTTTTGAACTGCTTATAGAACAAAAGAATCGTCTCGATTGTTTTACAATAATAAAATAATAACCGTCAACGCTTTAGTGTTAAATTTCGGTATATTTTTAAAGAATTCACGAATTAACGATTAACTGTGGCCACCTCTGCTCGAATGCAATCTAAACAAGCGGACAAATTTACTATAGAAACTTTCTTTATAACTGATTCGAAGCGATTAATTCGACTAGTTTCTTAGTGTTTAGTTTCTTCTGATTCCTTTAGTCCCCAATACTTGCAAAAAGGTGTTTACACGTAAAATAGTGCACAGGTGCGCCATAAAAATGCCACCCAGCTTAAAACACAAATCCTAGGAGAAAAAAAAGTTTATTTTACATTCATTCGTAACAGAGCGAATGAGAGCGAAACTAATTCAGCCTAAAAAAAATATTAGGCTTCGACGATGATCATGTGGAAAATCTTTTTCTATTGGGAAACAACAACACCGGAGTCAAATTACAGTTATCAGGTTTCGAAAGCGTCATTTTATTGCACAAAAAATTCAACAACTAGATTGATCCATCGTGGATGTTAACATTATCTATGTGCAAGTTTAGAGTAGCTCCTGGATAAACAATTTTAGAGATTAAACATAAATTATGCAAATTGGAAGTTTTGTCGATGCATGGAGCCATATATTAATGGTTTTTTTTTTTTTTAATGACGCTCTTCAAAGCCTAGGGGCCACACGAAGAGCCTATTTATTAACTAAATAAAAGCTGAAGGGAAGAAGAGGTGGTTCTTCCGGGCATGCTTGATGGCACTAAGGGTGAGTTAAGCATACCAGGGGTGATCAGAAAGTAATGACAGTCAGACTCGTGACAGTCAGACCATGAGTGATGGGAGGGAGGGAAGCACGGGGCATCAAGTGTTGCCTGTTGTGACGTGTTTGAACTTGTCGCCGCTTGGCTGGGTTACATTTTCTCGTTGCGCTGTGTGATTACGTCATTGTTGGTTTCGCCGTCTAACCGGAAACTTAGATTTCTCGAAGAAGGTTGCAGGTTCTACATGTTCACTAGGTGGAAACTCGGGGAAAAAGCAATGGAGATCTGAGGCGAATTATTGAAAGTTTTTCCCCAGGCTACTACATCACTGCAAACTGTTTCCCGCTGGATTCGAGCTTTTCCAGCCGAAAAAACTCAGCTGGAAGATGATCATCGGTCTGATGTCCCCGGAAATCCGTGACTGAAGCAACAACCGTCCGTGCCCGGGCCATTATTGACGAAGATTCAACTGTTACTCTTTTATTCTTATCTTTGAAGCTTGGTGTCAATTATGGGGGAGCACATGACATTGTTCAAGATCACTTAGGACTGAGAAAGAAGTGTGCTTGATGAATACCTCATTTGCTAACAGAAGAGCGAACGGGTTCGGATTTGTCGTCTCTATTGGCTGAATTCGATCCAAATGGTTCGAAACGGGTCTCATATGTTGCTACCGGAGATGAGTGTTGGATTTCTTTCTTCATCACCAGAGACAAGCAGTCAAACATGGTGTGCTTGAGTAGGAAAGATCCTAGGCCTCAGATTTTGAAGGAAGGATTTCTCAGCAGGAGGCGCCTTTTCACCATCTTCTTAAATTCTCAAGGACCACTGTATGTTGTTGTGGTGCCTCGACAGTCTACTATCACAGCCAAGTACTCCTCATACTAAGTCCTTCCTCAAGTCCTGGAGCATCAAGCCAAGTCCCCACTAACCCGCCGCCGATCGCGCCTTTTGTTGCACCATGACAATGCTGCACCCCTCAAAGTGCGCCTGACTGTGCAATTCTTGGAGCAGGAGGGGATCACACTTCTTGTCCACCCACCCTACTCTTGTCCTTGCTCCTAGTGATTTTGGATTGTTTCCAAAGATCAAGGGTGCCATTGCAGGGAAGAAATTTCATCGTATCCAGGACATGGCAATAACAGTTAATTCAGTTCTACGAGGTATACCAGCTTCTGAGTACCGTGACTGCTTCATGAGGTGGTGAAATAGGAGGGAAAACTGCATACAGGCAGGGGTGGAGTCCTTTAAGGAATGTAAACTATTATTTGGATTTACCTCTCGTATTCCCCTCTCGTATTCCAGCAAGCAGGTTATTCCACATTCTCTGGACAAATATAGAGAAAGCAAGATTACCCATATAGCACAGACTAGGACAAGAAACAGTTGGAGAGAAGAGCCAGAGCGCAGAGTTCTCAGGGTCTGGGATAGAATCAGTGAGAAGGACATGTAGGCGGGAGTTTTGGCATTTAATGTCTATACTGGGTATTGGAAAAGTCGTTACACTCGTTATGACTTTCTCAGCAAAGGACACAATGATAGTTTTGATGCAATTAGACACGTTATATTGTTTTAACATATAAATTTGTGTTTCAATAGTAATAGTAATCAATGTGGCCGCCATCGGTGGCGAGCACCAGCTCCAGGCGAGACATGAAGGATGCGTCCACGTTGCGGACGAAGTCTTCCCTCAAGCTGTCCCACACGCGGTTGACGGAGAAATTCAGCTCGCCGACATTGATGTGGCGAACCTTGCACGCCTTGCCATAAACATGCGCCTACACTTTATAGTCAATGGGGGTTGATGTAGGGCGACTGTGGCAGCCAAAAGTCTTTCGATCAGAAGTTCAAATTCTACCTCAACCATTATTGCAGGGTCTTGGACCTGTGAGCCAGGGTACTGTCCTGCTGAAAGGCGTGGATCGGCTTCTTCGTGATTTTTCTCACCCATGGCATGACTTTTGTGGCCAAAATGTCTCTGTAATCGGCCGGGTGAGCCTGTAACTGGCCACGAACCACACCGGCGGCATCATCTCCCCTTTCGAAGCCACAACGCTGAGTATCATTAGAGAGGCTGGGTACTTGGGGCTAGACAGGTAGAGGACCTCGTAGACGTCCTGTCCAAAGCTTAGCACTAGGTTCTTCTGCTTCTTGATCACCGGATCGACTGCGATAGCCTTTTCATCTTAAAAAAGAAGAATTCAATGTCCATGACTCTTCAAGTCGTCGGGAAGGGGACGACAGTGCCACCCTCGTTGCTCTCGCATACAATCGGTGAGCAATGGCCTTTCCATGCACCTGAAAGTCTTTCTTCCCCCTTCCTTAATGGCGCTGGCTGGACACTGTGGCCACTGAATGTTCTTCTTCGCCAGTGCAGTCATTTTGAGCTTGGATCACTTTCGAAGGTCTTTCCCACAGCCAAAAAACAGGTTAATAACTTAAGGCCTGCCTCAACGAAGTCGATTCTTTAGGTCTTCCACGTTCTTGAGACTCACCGTGACTCTGTGGACGGACCTTTGACTGACGTTGAGCCGCTTAGCGAAGACGGACTTGTTTAGGCCAGTGCGTAGGAGAGAAAATTGAAAAGAGGTTCCAATGAAAGATGCTGGAAAAATATAACTTTAACTTTGTTTGACGAAACTATTTCTCTTACACAGCTAAACCTCTTGAAGGGTAATAACAAACAAGTGTAACATAACTTTTGCAAAACACGGTATGTAAGAAAGAGGTGCTTAAACGATGAGTCAGTATCGAATGGGAAGCCAGTTTGTATCGACCTTGTCTGAGGCTTGTAAATTTCTGCCAGATGTTCTTTTTATTACATTTGAGCCACATGTACTGTTTATTTCATTTCTGTCACAAATACTATTTATTACACTTATCCGCATATGCTCTTTATTACATTTCAGTCATATATACTGGTATTACATTTCTGCACCATATTCTGTGTATTAAATTTCTGCCACATGATATTTATTACATTTCTGCCACAGCTATTTTCCTCCCTACATGGAATGACAATGGCCATAATTCTGCTTTAGTCGCCTTTACACGAAATAACCATGGCCCTAATTCTTCTGTTGTCATCCACACATGAAATGAACATGGCCATGGCCATGGGCACCTCTCTTCGAGGTCTTCCTTGGGGGCGTTTAAACCTTTCAGCTATGGCTCTGATGGAGAGATGAGCCTCAGGACGTAGCTTAATAATTAGATCCTGGGTATAGGCAGGTGTAGTGGGTCCCTTAGTTATGTTTGCTGGTGTGGAAGTAAGTTACTACTCTAAATGAGTTGGTTGTATCGAAGATAGAAGCACATAATAGTAATACGTGGTCTAGATAATTTTGACCATCATATTTTGGGGGATATAATTGCTCTATTGCACGTAACCTGTAGTTACATCCATCCTAACATGTACAATGTACATGCACAAATTATAGGCATGCTTAGTTGATATCTGTAACTTATCATGTATTAATTACCATTATTTGGTTTCAAGCTACTCTAGTTGTGTGATGCAAACCTAAGTGTCCGAACCATTGTTGCCCCTACTGTATATTGGTACATCCTTTTCCACAAAATTGACCACAATTTTCCGAAAAATGATAATAAAATATTTGGTCGCGTGCGAGTCAGGTCGCGAGCGACTCTATATCTCACTATGTCGGCCGCTCCACGTTTTGCTTTTCATTTTGTCTTTGTAATAACATTGTAACTATTCGGCTGATTCTAACGAAATTTGAAACACTTATGTTGTTTTACATCCTCTTTCAAATGATATTAATTGCCAAAGTCCTATCTCAAGGTTACCTGGGAATTATTTTGTTAGACTAGACTAGGCTATAATATGATATACTCTGCTAGGCAAGCCTAGAATAGGCTATGCTATGCTAGGCTATTATAGACTAGGCTATACTATGCTAAGCTATGCTAAGTTATAATGTACAAGGGTAAGATATACTATGCTAATTTATTCTATAATATGCTATGCTAGGATAGCATATAGTATGTTAGACTAGAAAATAATAAGCTATGCTTGACTAGGGTATAATAGTATAGTATAGGCTATACATGTCTAGAATAGTTAATGCTAGGCTAGGTTATACTATGCTAGGTTAGGCTAAGCTATACTAGGCTAGAGAGGGCATGAAAGGCTATACTAGGCTAGGCTACGCTAGGGTATACAAGGTTAGGCTATGATATACTAAGCTATGCTACACTAGACTATTCTTCGGTATACCAGGCTAGAATAAGCGAGGCTTTGCTAGTGTAAGCTAGGCTATGTTATGCATGCTATGTAAGCCTAGGCTAATATCTAATAGTCTAGTCTAGGCTAGGCAATACTATACTAACTAGGCTAGGGTAGGGCAGGGTAAGGTAAGGTAGGCTATGATATGATATACTATACTAGGCTATGCTAGTCTAGGCTAAAATATGCTAACTAGGCTAGGATAGGATAGAATATACTAGGCTAGGCTCCATTGAACTAGACTAAGTTAGGCTATACTAGACTTGGGTAAGCTAAGCTAGGCTAGACTAAATTTTAATTTACAATTGTAGACTGTGCTAAGCTAGTCTAGGTTATACTCTGCTAGGCAGGCTAGGCTATACTTTGATAAGCTAGGCTAGGCTAGGATACACTGTGATAGGCTCAGGTATACTATATTAAGCTAGGTTATTCTAATATATACTATGCTAGGCTATATGCAAGTCTATACCATGCTAGGCTAGGGTATACTATGTTATTCTAGGCCATTTTATGTTATGATATACTAGGCTGGGCTATACAAGGGTATGCTATGTCATGCAATGCTATGCTGGACTATACTACGCTAGACTAAGCTAGATTATAGTGTACCATGCTAAGCTAGCATTGGCTTAGGTAGGCTAGGCTAGGCTAGACTATGGTTGGGTGGGCTAAAGATATACCTTGCTAGAATAGGATATGATATACTATGCTAAGCTAGGCTATACTATGCTGGACTAATTTATACTATGCTAGGCTAGGTTATACTATGTTTATACTATACTATGCTAAGCTAGATTAGGGTAAGATAGGTTATTGTAGATAGTGGTATTGTATGCTTGGCTTTGCAAGGCTAGCCTAACCTAGGCTATACGAGGATAGGATAGGCAATACTAGGCTAAACTATTCTAAATTATACTAGGTTAGGCTATGTTACACTATACTATTCTAGGCTAGGCTATATTATGATAAGCTATACTATGCTATAATATGATAAGCTTTACTATCCTATATATGCTAGGTTGTACTAAGATATGTTAGGTTATGTTAGGCTATGCTTTACTATGGTTTCTAGGCTATGATAGGCCATACTATACATTCTCTGATAGGCTAGGCTAGATTAATCTATGCTAAGTCATACTATGACAGGCTAAGCTATAGTATGTAAGGCTAGGCTATATTATGCTAGCTACGCTAGAGTATGGTGTGGTAAATTATACTATTATAGGGAATCATAAGCTAGACTTGGTTATACTAAGCTATGCTAGGCTAGACTAGGCTATATTCTGGTAGGCTATGCTATGACATAATCTACTGTTATACTATGCTATACTATACTATGCTATGATATACTATTCTAGGCTAGGCTAGGCTAGGCAGGCAGAATTTACTATGTTACGCAATCTAGGCTAGTCTATACTCTGCTAGGCTTTATTATGCTAGGTGAGGTAATACTATAGCAGGCTATTCTACGGTAAGCTAGGTTTTGCCTGGCTACTATTCGAGACTAAACTAGGCTATGCTATAAAATGTTATACTATTCTAGACAATACTAGGCTATACTATGCTAGGAGATACTATACCACATATACTATACTATACTTTACTATACTATGTTTTGCTATGCTGTTTTATACTAAACTATCTGATGCTATTATATATTATGCCATGTTATACTATGCTATAATATGATAAGCACCACTATGCAATAATATGCTATATTATACTATGCTATAATGTGCTATGGTATATTATTCTAGACTATGCAATTAAGGTGTAACCATTTTTTCGCCTTTCTAATTCTATATATGAGGTGTAACAAAAAGTTAAGCCCACCATTTTAATTAAAAAAATATGTATCGTCATCATCATCATCACTAACTCTATAATTTAAGAAGGGAATTTTTCACTAATTCTATAATTTAATAGGGGGATTTTTTTGAGTATTTGAATCATAATTTCATCCTAGTTTGGTTATGATTTATGTTTTTATCAAAGTTATTTCTAATAATTCTTTTATAATATCAAAAAACAAAATGGTGAAGTTCAGGAATAAATATAAGTATCGAAATTTTGTGAACTTTTTAAAACCTCAAATTATTATAATTGGCGAAGTTCAGAAAATGTATAAAAATTTAACCATGGCTGCTCTTTTTAGATTTTAAATTTTAATCTTAGTAGCGAAGCCATTGCCTGGTTTTAATATAATTTAGTTCTTCTTTTTAATAAGCTTTTAGAAAGTTGTGATTTTTAGTCGCGGGCGACTCTACATCTCACTATGTCGGTCCGTCCACCTTTTGTTTTTTGTTTTTAATAATAATGTAACAATTTAGGCAATTCTAACGAAATTTGAAACCCTTATGTTGTTTTACATAATATTTCGAATGAAATAGTTGTTAAAGTCCTCCCAAGTTTAGCCAAGGAATTAATTCTTTTTGCAATAACATCATAACTATTCGACTGATTCTACCAAAATTTGAAACCCTTATATTGTTTTACATTCCCTTTCAAATAATCTAATTGATAAGGTCCTCATAAGGTTAGCCAGCCAATTATCTTTTTTTTGCAATAAAATAATAACTATTCGGCCGATTTTAACGAAATATGAACCCCTTATGTTGTTTTACATTCTCTTTCGAATGATAGAATCACCAAGGTCCCCTCAAGGTCACTCTAGGAATTATTTAAAGTTTTCAAAGCTGTAAGGACTTAAATCAGAATAAATGAGGTCACGCGAATTTTTGGTCAGCAGACCTTGATCCTATACATTCTACAAATGTAGACTTATCCCAATTAGTCATGTCACGTTTTTCATAATCTTTCGGACATAGCAATCGATACCAGGCTACTATACATACACCTCTGTATAGACTCTTATACTTGCTATTTGAAGGTGTGACACACCCATTCCTCCTCATTGCCACGTCTGTGCGTAAAATGAAATAGGTCGTTAAGGGGCCCCATCTTTCCCACACATTTTTCTTTTACACTTTTTCACACTTTCCTATGATCCTCTTATCATCTACTTTCTTTCCCTCTACCTTATTAGAGGCAACTGGGGGTGAAAGAGTCCATAAAACCTCATCGAGTAAAAAGCCCTCTCAGCTAATTAATTTATTTTATTATTATTATCAATGGTAGGATGAGTAATATTACGAGCCTATTGTCATTATTATATCTTGTTTGTAAATGAATTCATTCTAGACTTATTCTTACCATTATTATCATTTTTTGTTATTTTCATTATTATTATTGCTAGTAAGTTATTGGGATATATATATATATATATATATATATATATATATATATGATTTATAAATTCTCGAATAGCCTTGTATGGCAGACAAATGCTTTGCTGTGTTATTTTTACAATTAATATTATTTTTCCTGACAAGGTAAGTTTGAAAATTAATTATAACGATAAAAATAAAAGATATTTTAACGAAGTTTGAAACAAAGTTGTGTCAAAATGTTTCCACAATAATGTCGAAGTACCGCAATAACGTAGAAAATTTCCCTAAATTTAATTCATTTTATTACTAAAAGTTCCATCTAGTATAATTCTAACTAAATATACCATGAAAGTCATTTTTTTATTAAAAAAAGAATATAGTAAGAAATAAAATGTTGAATTGCCACTCTCTGAACGAAAGTGCTATCAGAATTCGGGCAAATTTGTCAAAATGTTTCGGACAAAAGTAAAATGACTACGATACAATATTTTAGGTATGTTTTTTAAAGGAATCATCGAATAGTGCTTCATGATTACACTATATGTTGCTGTGTTGCTAAGTAATAATATTTTTTTATATACACGTTAAATTGGAAAATAAATCAGACCACTAAAACATATCCATAATTAAGAAGTAAATATCTCACTAATAATTTCATCTTCGTTTGGTTATTACTTATGTTTTTTTAGCAAATTTATTTCTAATAATTCTTTTATAATATAAAAAAACCAAAATGGTGAAGTTCAGAAATAAATATAAGTATCGAAATTTTTGTGAATTTTTTAAAACCCAAAGAATTACAAAAGGTGAAGTTCAGAAAATTTATTTTTATATATCTTCTATAACTCTATATTTTAGCAACGTGATATTTTGAAAGGGGGAGAAATTTAGTTTAGAGTTCCTTTTTAAAATTCTTATAATTGGCGAAGTTCATAAAATTGATAAAAATTTAACCATGGCTGCTTTTTTTTAGATTTTAAATTTTAATCTTAGTAGCGAAGCGAAAGCTCCGCCCGTAGGAAGGGGAGGGGGAGTGGCAACGCCATTGCCTAGTATATATATAAAGCTAAAAAAGATGGGAAATGCCACATTTCGGAAATTTGGCAAACCTGTTTTGAAACACCGTCAAGTTTTCCCACACTGCTGCTTGAAATACTGCAACAA
This sequence comes from Ceratothoa steindachneri, assembly GCA_963969495.1. Taxonomy (NCBI): domain Eukaryota; kingdom Metazoa; phylum Arthropoda; class Malacostraca; order Isopoda; family Cymothoidae; genus Ceratothoa; species Ceratothoa steindachneri. Next base: position 12,795,730 of record OZ018329.1, on the reverse strand, counting down.
AGTAAAATATTGAACCAAAGTTAATTTAATGGTAAATAAATTAATATTAAATATAAACCTACACTCCATCTCTCATTAACTAATAAAATATTTAATGACCACTAAATGAACGAAATTCAGACTAAAGTGGAACATGACAAATTGAGTTAATAGAATATTAGCCCTCTGCTTACGAAAGTAAATATTGAAAACTAGTAAAAACTACACACGTCAAAACTACTTAATTTTTCATGCAGTATAAGTATAATGCACGAAAGTAAAAAAGTGAATAGCAATGCATTAACTTCACTTTCAAGCAATTATTTTATTTTATTTGTCATATGTACATAATGAGCAAACAAAGAGTTGAAAATAGAAAAAATCATGATATACTAACATTGGATAGTGGTTAATTAACACCACCTGGGTAAGCGGATTAGCCTTGAGTGTACCTTAGGGTCTTTGCTGGTACTTGTTTCTGTAGTTCTATGGGTGACTTCCAAAAGTTCACATTTCTTAATTAGTCATATCTCAGTAAGCAGTTGGCTTATTTTGACGATATTTTAACTCACTGTACAACAAAAAGTTGCCTCACAATGATCAAATAATGAAAACAATACCATTTATACTTTTCTGGCATTATAAAAAAAAATAAACAAAAAAAATGTAAAAAAGAAACATCACTGATATTTTATTTAAGTAAATGATCGATTGGACCACCATTCTGTTGACAAAATAAATGGAGACTCTCCTTCTATAGAGTGAGGATTAGCTTTACCTCATTAATGTCAATTTCTTGCCAGGATTTTAGTATTTTGCGTTTAACTTCAGGTTTTGTGAATATTTTGCGCTGGAAACCACATAATTTCTCTTTCAGCAATTCCCAATTGAATAAGCCATCGCCCATTCTTGCTTCCTCATAAATTTTGATGTATAAAACCTTGGAAAAGAGATTTCTTTGCATTGATAATGACACTTGTTCTTATCTAATTTGGATCTGCTGAATTCAAATCTAAACTCACATTTTGTCTATAAGATACAGATTTTGTGAAATTCAGTTTCTTCTTCTTTTTTTGCGAAATTTTGACACTTTGAATCATTTCATATTCTATATAAGTACGTTATTGTTATACTATGTTAAAATAAGGATTAAAACAACCGTTTAGGAAAAGAATCTGTATTTTTCTCAACAGTGTGTATATTTATCACAATGAATACTAGAATTTGAAATAAAGGCAAAACAAATCAAATATGCAACATAAACATATCCTATTACATCCAAATATCCCTGTGCACCGATGCGATTCAGAAAGACCGATGAAATAAAAAAGAATAACTTGTTCCTAATATGGCAAGAATTTACGCTTGTAGCTTTTGCTTTTGAAGACTTTGTCAGAGTCATCTCGTTTGATATTCCAGCAGTCGTTGGCCAGCAAGTCTGTACAATCTCCTTTGATAGCGCTCTTTCATCGTCTTGAGGTTTTGGTAGAAGGGCTCTCACCATTTATGACTTACAACTCCAATCTTTCCTGGAAAATGGCAAAAGTGACAATTCATGTTGTATCCAAGATCACAAAAGACCAAGAGACTTCTAACAACCAAATCTTCATAGTTATAGACCTTTTTGTTACCAAGAAGGTTTTATATAACAGCCACAAATGATACTCACGCTGTCTTCTTGTTATTCATTTTTTGACAAATTCAACGTCATGTACAATGGTACGAATTTAAGGTCCATCAAATAAACCTGCTTTAATATTCTCATAATAAAAAGAAGTCAGAAATTATGTACCAAAAGCATTCCTTGTCAGTATTCAATGCCTTTACAAACTACTTCACCAAACCAAGGTTGAGATATGTTGAGTGGACAGAAAGTTTTCCTCTCGACTGACGATCGGGTCATTCATAAAGTATGGCGTGCTTGCTTCCATAGTTTCACGGATTGGCCATTCCTTCTTTGTCCAGTGTATATCTCAAACTTGACTGTCACATATTCAGAGATAATATGGGAACTCAGCGAAACCTTTTTGTTGGCCAAGGAAGAATTTTACCATTTTTAGGTCAACATAAATGATCCAGTTGTGCTCTTGATTAACTCAATGTCAATTTTATGTCGTCATGGGCTTCTCAAAAATGCACCAAGTTAACAAATGAAAATGAGCCAAAAACATTGCCATTATGCAAGAGAACACACATGAGTTTGAGCTAAGAACTATCCATGAACAATTTCCATCTTGTAGGGTTAGACAAAGCAACACCTAAAGGTGTTCTGAAATATGAGAATTTTGCAAGGCTATCATGGGTCTTTTCACTTAACTTGGAAGCTAATAGATTCGGTGCTTTCTTGAAGTGCTAAGTTATTTAGTTTCGCCCGAGTAAAACGTTAAGGGGATGATGACTGTTTCATATTGGATGAGGAGTCTTCGTAATCCGAAAACATGATTTAAAACTCAAGATCAGATTTCGTGCATTCATCTTCAGAGCAGACATAGTAATTAAAAACTGGAATTGGAACTTCCTCAGAATGTGGAGTATGTAGAATTGCAGAGGGAATAATAAGATAGGACATATTATGCCCGTTTTTTCTGCCAACAGATTTAGTATTGACCAAGCAAAAATAGCAGTTATGTGGTTCTTTGGCTCTCGCCAAACTATGGGAACTCAAAAAGGTAGACTATTTTGTTTTCCTTTTGTCCGGTCACGAATACTTTCCTCGCAGTTATGGCACACAGTCTTTGGAGCACTTCTTTTATTGATCACTAAGTAGAAAGTCAAAATAGCTCTTATAGGCATGACACACAAGCCTTGTTATATTAAGTCTTTGACTAAAAAGTGTGTAGCAACCACAAATGTAATAGAATGTATGCGGATAATTCATGCATTTATGTTTACTTGAAGAAGCAATCGTTAGATCTGAAACAAAACATGAATTGAGTTAATTTCAAATCGCATGAAAATTTCAAATAGAGTATATAGACAAACCCGATTTTAGATTTAAAATGAGCGTTGAAAAAACTAATTATTGGGTTGAGGAATAAGTTCTTGCGGTTTTATCAAATTTATTCATTATCATTAACAATTTTAGAAAAACTTCCTTTTTAATTGATAACAATATGCAATTTAATCAATAATGTATTCTCAGTTGTTATTGATGACTTATTCCCAACGTTCAACTAGTTTTTCGATGTCTCTGCAATAAAAATCTCTGTATTTTGACTCGAAGAATTCGTCTAACCAGGTTTTTAATTCCACATCAGTATTGAACGAAACGCCGCGCAAATTGTTGGAAAGCGATCGGAACAGATGGAAATCCGATGGAGTTAAGTCTGATGAATATGGAGAATGCAGGAGGATTTCACAATTAAGCGCTTGGATGACGTCTTTTGTCATATTGGCAATGTGAGGACGATCATTATCGTGTTGCAGAAGGATTCCATAGCGTTGATGAGGTTGCTTTTCACGAATAGATTCGGCGAGTCGATACATTTGTTAAACGTAGAGTTCTGCATTGACAATCTCATTGTTCGCAAGGAGCTCATAAAGAATGATGCCTTCACAATCTTACCACACACACATAATCGTCTTTCGTGGATGAAGTCCTTGCTTTAATCGCGGAAGTGTTTTTTTATTGGGGCTAAGCCATTGTTTTCGATGTTGACATAAACACACCACTTTTCGTCGCTAGTGATGATGAGGTGAAGAAATTTGTCCTTATACACACGAGTAGCCTTGTGACGAGCAAGCAAACCTGCGGCAATCGTGGAGCGTTGAAGTTTGTTGCTTCTGCTCAAAGCGTGCGGAAACCATGCACCGAGTTTTTGAACTTTCCCCATCGAATGAAGGTGATTCACTACAGTTTTCTGATCACACGTCAATTCTCTAGTCGATTGACGAGGATTTTCATGAAGAAGGTCGTTCAATCGATCTTCATCCAACTTAATGGGGCAACCAGAACGTTCTTCGTCATTAAGATTGAAATAACCGTTTTTGAAACGTGAAAACCACTATTAAGCTGTCCTTTCTGATAAAGCATTTTCTCCGTACACAGCAAAAATATCGCGATGAGCTTTGGTTGCGTTTGCATTGTTCCCGTCTCGATTGAAAATGAATAACAACAAGTGTCGAAAATGCGCCTTTCTTTTAACTCCACATTCCATTTTAAGGGTGAAAAACAAAAATTTAATTAATACAACTTTTAAATAAACCGCAATGACTTATTTCTCAACTTCAAGACGTAGCCTAAGCAAAAGCCTAATAGTCTACGCTGTTAAGAGACGTAGCCTACCTAACCTTTGCAAATTTTGCTCTCATTATTTATTATTGTTTCTTAATATGTGCACAAATCACGTCAACAAAACTTAAATCAGCACAACATTAAAAAAAAACGCAAGAACTTATTTTTCAACCTAATAGAATCAATTGAATAATTCCATGCTTCAGAGAAAAAAATGTTTCTTATTTTATTCCCTCAGCAACGCTTGAGGGTCTTACTTGATTGTGAAGGTGCTACATCTTGTTGAAAACAAAACTATTTTCCTGGATAGAGACGAAGACAGTTTGGCAATAACATTGTCCTGAAAATTTCTTGGTAACTTGCTAAATTCACTTTTGCCTTTTCTGTTTCTAATAAATTGAACGTCAGTTTTACCTTTCTAAGAAACTCTTGGAGATCTCGTCACTTTTTATGAAAATCTTGAGCTTTCATGATTAAATTTCTTCACTGGAATATCACATTTATTTAGAGCACTCGTAGACAGAGCCATTTTGACGGTTTCGTTGAATTTCTAGTTTAAAATCTTTCTCATCCGTAAACACTATTTTCTTAACAACATAGAATGAAAAATTATTCAAGAACGATCTGCACATCGCTTTCCTTTTATCCTTCACATTTTTTTTTTAAAGTGGGAATTCTTTTAAATGCTTTTAAATTCCGCGATTTCACCACACGTTGCACGGAACTCTTACACCAATTTTAAGATCTTTTGAAATTGTCCGTTGCCATAAATGAGTCCCTGATTCGTCTTCTTGAGAGCAGATTTGATCAATTGTGTAATTCACATTTTTAGGAAATGTAGCTGTTTTAGGGCTACCACTTCTCGGTTTCCTGCTGCTGGTTCCTATATCGTGGTTCTTCTTTAGAATTTTTCAAATGTACCTCTTTAAAACCTCTGCCAGAGAATTCGCGTAATACCTTCCATTTTTCCATCCTTTGTCAATGTATCAAGCTTTATAAGATAACGGTCTTCTTCCGATGACGTCATTTACCCTACTCAAGAATTGAAAAATTAGGAGATATGTAGGCGTACGTTTAAAAATTAAGACTAAGGCGGTCGAGAGGGCTAGTAGACTAGACCCGAAAAACTCGGACGTAGCCTATCAACGCTTGATGACAGATGTAAACCAAAAGAGATTTATTTTCTGTATTTCGAGAAATGTCTATATACTACCATCTATACACGCAAAAAAGGAATCTTCGAGACAGCTTATAAGCAGAGCAGTGTAGGTAGGTCTCTATATCTTGAAGAAGAAAGCATTAATGAGAGAGAGATGGGTTTCGTAAATTGATCGGCCTATAAGCTGTCTTGAATCATCCTCTTTGGGCGTGTGGATGGTGGTCAAATTGTTAGCGCAATGGTCTGAAAAGTAAGGATCGCTCGATGGTAGAGGTTTGAACCAGCTTACCTATTTTTCACTTTCTTTAATTGGCAAAAGAGTTTTAATTAATTTATTCTGTTTGCTATCCTTTGATCCTTGTATGGTCTTATAAAAAGACTAAATCGCTTGTGTAACATCTTTCCTTATTTCTTATGCGTTATTGAATATATATATATATATATATATATATATATATATATATATATATATATATATATATATATATATATATATATATCCACATATATGCTAGCAGAAATACCCATCGTTTACTGGAATAAAAAAACACCCTGCAAAAGTTATACTATGAATATTGAAATTTATTCACTTAGATTGTATTGAACATATATAAGAAATCAATATTAGCTTCATTTAGATGATAGAACTGTTTCCTTCTGTCCAATGTATAGGATAATAAAGCTGTATCCTTTTGGCAAACATATAAGAAATGACTGTCGACTCTCATGTAGACGATAGAGATATTTCTTTCTTACTAATATCATCATGGGTGCATATAAACTTCTGATCTATGATCTCTAATATTTCTGTTTAAAAAATATTTTATTTTTCGAATCCCATGCTAAAATTTCCTTATAGACAACGTTTTAGCAGTAAGAGCGAGTTTGAGATTGTCTAGCTGCTGCAGTCCATTGAGTATTTATTCTGCGTCTTCTTTCCGTTTATTCTAGAGTTTGAGATTATTTAACTGCTGCAGTCCATTAAGTATTTATTCTGCGTCTTCCTTCCGTTTATTCTAGAGTTTGAGATTGTTTAACTGCTGCAGTCCATTGAGTATTTATTATTTATTCTGAGTCTTCTTTTCGTTTTTTCTAGATTTTAAGATTGTTTAACTGCTGCAGTCCATTGAGTATTTATTCTGATTCTTCTTTCCGTTTATTCTAGAGTTTGAGATTGTTTAACTGCTGCAGTCCATTGAGTATTTATTCTGCGTCTTCCTTCCGTTTATTCTAGAGTTTGAGTTTGTTTAACTGCTGCAGTCCATTGAGTATTTATTCTGCGTCTTCCTTTCGTTTATTCTAGAGTTTAAGATTGTTTAATTGCTGCAGTCCATTGAGTATTCAGTTTGCGTCTTCTTTTCGTTGCTTATTGATTTTGATTGTCAAGCTGTTGCAGTCCATTTAAGTATTTATTCTGCGTCTTCTTTCATTTTTTTTTCTAGAGTTTTAGATTGTTTAACTGCTGCAGTCCATTGAGTATTTATTCTGCGTCTTCCTTCCGTTTATTCTAGAGTTTGAGATTGTTTAACTGCTGCAGTTCATTGAGTATTTATTCTGAGTCTTCTTTCTGTTTATTCTAGAGTTTGAGATTGTTTAACTGCTGCAGTCCATTGAGTATTTATTCTGAGTCTTCTTTCCGTTTCTTAAAGAGTTTAAGATTGTTTAACTGCTGCAGTCCTTTTAGTATTTATTCTGCGTCTTTTCTCCGTTTATTCTAGTGTTTGAGATTGTTTAACTGCTGCAGTCCATTGAGTATTTATTCTGAGTCTTCTTTTCGTTTATTCTAGAGTTTGAGATTGTTTAACTTCTGCAGCCCATTGAGTATTTATTCTGCGTCTTCCTTCCGTTTATTCTAGAGTTTGAGATTGTTTAACTGCTGCAGTCCATTCAGTCCTTATTCTGCGTCTTCCTTCCGTTTTTTTTAGAGTTTGAGATTGTTTAACTGCTGCAGTCCATTGAGTATTTATTATTTATTCTGCGTCTTCCTTCCGTTTATTCTAGAGTTTGAAATTGTTTAACTGCTGCAGTCCATTGAGTATTTATTTTGCGTCTTTCTTTCGTATATTCTAGAGTTTGAGATTGTTTAACTGCTGCAGTCCATTGAGTATTTATTCTGCGTCTTCCTTCTGTTTATTCTAGAGTTTGAGATTGTTTAATTGCTGCAGTCCATTGAGTATTTAGTTTGCGTCTTCTTTCCGTTGCTTCTTGAGTTTGATTGTCAAGCTGCTGCAGTCTATTGAGTATTTATTCTGCGTCTTCTTTCCGTTTATTCTAGAGTTTGAGATTGTTTAACTGCTGCAGTCCTTTGAGTATTTATTCTGAGTCTTCCTCATGTTTATTCTAGAGTTTGAGATTGTTTAACTTCTGCAGTTCATTGAGTATTTATTCTGATTCTTCTTTCCGTTTATTCTAGAGTTTGAGATTGTTTAACTGCTGCAGTTCATTGAGTATTTATTCTGAGTCTTCTTTCCGTTCATTCTAGAGTTTGAGATTGTTTAAATGCTGCAGTCCATTGAGTATTTATTCTGAGTCTTCTTTCCGTTTCTTAAAGAGTTTAAGATTGCTTAACTGCTGCAGTCCTTTTAGTATTTATTCTGCGTCTTTTCTCCGTTTATTCTAGAGTTTGAGATTGTTTAACTGCTGCAGTCCATTGAGTATTTATTCTGAGTCTTCTTTTCATTTATTCTAGAGTTTGAGATTGTTTAACTGCTGCAGTCCATTGAGTATTTATTCTGCGTCTTTCTTCCGTTTATTCTAGAGTTTGAGATTGTTTAACTGCTGCAGTCCATTCAGTCCTTATTCTGCGTCTTCCTTCCGTTTTTTTTAGAGTTTGAGATTGTTTAACTGCTGCAGTCCATTGAGTATTTATTATTTATTCTGCGTCTTCCTTCCGTTTATTCTAGAGTTTGAAATTGTTTAACTGCTGCAGTCCATTGAGTATTTATTTTGCGTCTTTCTTTCGTATATTCTAGAGTTTGAGATTGTTTAACTGCTGCAGTCCATTGAGTATTTATTCTGCGTCTTCCTTCTGTTTATTCTAGAGTTTAAGATTGTTTAATTGCTGCAGTCCATTAAGTATTTAGTTTGCGTCTTCTTTCCGTTGCTTCTTGAGTTTGATTGTCAAGCTGCGTCAGTCCATTGAGTATTTATTCTTCGTCTTCTTTTCGTTTACTCTAGAGTTTTAGATTGTTTAACTGCTGCAGTCCATTGAGTATTTATTCTGAGTCTTCTTTCCGTTTATTTTTCAGAGTTTGAGATTGTTTAACTGCTGCAGTCCATTGAGTATTTATTTTTGAGTCTTCTTTCTGTTTCTTAAAGAGTTTGAGATTGTTTAACTGCTGCAGTCCATTTAGTATTTATTCTGCGTCTTCCTTCTGTTTATTCTAGAGTTTGAGATTGTTTAACTGCTGCAGTCCATTGAGTATTTATTCTGCGTCTTACTTCCGCTTGTTCTTGACTTTCTCACACTTATGAAGCTGCATGCCTTTCTGGATCTCCTTTCCTTCTCTTTTTTCGCTGATCATTATGTTATGTGGCTCTTTCTCTTTTCTATCGTTGGAAATGCTTAGATGGCTCAAAATGGGCCTTCTTTATGGCTATCATATTAAGATGAAATAATTTTGATTTTAATTAGTCAGCTGGCAGCACAGGAATCTGAAAGGCATAGAGCTTTTAATAAATGTTCATTATAGTTATACATATTTTTTAAAATCAAATTGTAAAGTTACATTTGGATGAAATTGTAGTAATATTGTAGATTTATGTGAACCCTCCTTACATAAGTTTCATTCTATTCTTTGTACTCTTATATATCATTTTTTTGCCCTGCAATCCAACATATCTGAGAAATCCGGAAATTTGCCCCAATTTTGATGTAAATTATCAACCAAGGACGACATATCAGTCGGGAATAGTTTGAAATAGTTTCGGTCTTGTATTTGCGGGTCATAGATCTTTAATTTTTCTACCCCATATTTTTCTAAAATTCTGTTTAATTTCAGAATTATAGCCATTTTAAATTTAAAAAATGACGTTTTTAAGGTTTCTGGAAGCGAAATTTGAAAGTTTTTTAAGAGCAAAAATATTTTCTTATCTTCTATTCTTCTTCTTTTATCCATATCTCTATGTTTTAAGAACATAATTTAAAAAAAAAATTCTCTTGATTTGGATGTCGTTTTGTTGGGGGGGAGAGGGGGGGAACGAGGGAGGGAGTGTGGAGCGATGGGGGGAATGGGGGAGAGATTGAGGAGGAGGGGGTGGATGGGTGACGGGAGAGGGACGGGGGAGAAGGGGGGGGGGCACAATTTTTTTATCTTGGTTTGGATGTCCGTTTGTAGGGTGGGTAGAGTGGGGGAGAGGCGTGAAAGAGGGGGGGGGAGGGAAGGGAGGAGAAGGGAGGGAGGAGAGGGGATGGAGAAGAGGTGAGGGAGGAGAGGTGAGGGAGGAGAGGTGGGAGGGTTAGAATGAATTTTTTTTTATTCCTATAAATAGACAGACACACACATACACAGACAGACAGACTTCATTTATATTATATACATAGATACTCGGTTTTGAGTAGGTGCACACAATATTATTTCTAAACTTATTTTCAAAGACACAAAACACTTTATAACGATTCAAACAAAAATAAATACTTTGAAGATTATCACGAGCCTTTTGAGAGAGTTGCTTAGACAGAAGAACCCTGTAGCTGGCCTGCAGCTCCGTAAAGTTATGTTGTTGAATCAATGAGAAAAGAAAGCTGACATGAGAAATTGGGGAGTAGGAAAGAACATGTATCTATCTGCCCACCTGGTGATGGAATAAATGTGAAACAAATTTAAAGGCAGTGATAATGCCTAATGCAAGGGCTGTAGGTGGGTGTCCTAAAACTTGAAAGAAAAAAGCAAAAGTTTGAATGGTGAAATGAGGATAGGAAAATTGCAGAGCAATAAAAAGGAAGGTAGTTGAAAATGCTTAAAAGCGGGATGAAATTGTCAGAGATATGGTGATGAATGGATACAAGGAGGAGAAAAAAAAGCAAACCCAGTAATTAATCAGCAAAATAAAATAGCAATGATACTTTTGGACAGATGATGATTGAGGATTTAGATGAGAACACGAAGTTATTCTCTTAGGAATTGGAAACGGTACATTTTCAAGATGAAGTAAATATGAATTTGATTTGCTTTAGGGGCGTAAACCGGGAGCTGTATTACTCTATAGGCATGCGAGAGATTATTAGAACTGTTAGTTGTTTGAAAATAGGTAGAAAGCTAGAGATAATAATATCTATAGTTGCTGAGATGCTAAAAATTGTGGTGTTTGCGTTATTGAATAGGACTGTTGGGTGTGTTGTAAGGCATTTGAAAGTAGAATTCTACCTGTGGACTGGAACAATGTTGTCCTAGTAAATGAAAAAAAGGTCAATGCAAGAACTATAGGAGTAAAAGTATGCTGCGTGTTGTAGGCGTGTGATAGTATCATTGTATTAATGGTAAATGTGAGAGGGGAGAATTTAAAAACTACTGGAAAATATATATATTTAATGTTGTAGATACATTTTGTGGAAAATTTGTCATTAGGCTTATAGGAAAATAAACTAAGGGATTGATAAGAGATGAACAAAGTGTAGTTAGTGCAGGTATGGGGGGAAGGGGTGAATTATTTCCACTGATACAGTTTGCTGAACAAACTAGGATAAGAGGTGTAAATATCCTGTTGATACAAATCGAAGACAGAACGCATCATTTTGCGGGAAACCGTAAAAGACAACGATGTGAAGAAAGAAGAACGTTTAGAAGATCAAAGAACAAATATGAACCTACTTGTCGCATCTGATGGAGCCGGATGGTGTCAAATTCCAACAAATATACAGTCATCGTGTAGCCGCGTAGAGCAAAACATTCTAAGAGAAGGTTCTGCTACTAGAGGTCAAGCAAATAGAAGCGTAACTGTTGGTAGTCCCGTAAGTGCATGGCAATTGTTCATTGAAAAATTTCTAGTGCAGCACATTAGGAAATATACAAATGCCGAAGCTAAAAACCAGACTGGAAATCTGGAGTTTAGTCTTAGTAGGGATAGGAACATATATCGCTGTTATGTACGTACGAGGGGTAGCAAAACAAATGATAAAGCTTTGCACGCTCTTTGGAGCAAAAATTGAGAGGGGTTTTCAATATCTAAACAAGCTATGTCAAAGAATTCATTCTGTGAAATACTTCGATTTCTTCGATTCGATCATAAATCAACTCGATCTTTGACGCTACAGACTGACAAATTTTTTCCATTCACAGTGGTTTGGAATAGGTTCATAGATAACTGTATGGTATCTTACAAATCAGGAGCTTTCATTACTATTAATGAACAACATTTTTTGAGTAAGTCTAGATGATCTTTTGCTCAGTTTATTGATTCAAAACCTGATAAGTTCGGCCGGCCAAAAGTACTGGTTAGTAGGGTGGTCCTTATTTAAAAAAAATCATTTTCACTGGTCTAACCCAGCCAAAATGTTCCTTTTGGTTGAAAAACACCCACTGCAAAGTTTTATTGATATATATTAATATTTAGAGGTGGCTCAATGGATCCGATGTTCCCCCAGATGAGGTATAGAACACAGTAATTTCACTAGATTGATTTCTTCCCAGCATTCACAAGCCTAGGTCTTCCCCACTAGATCTTCTACAGTGGGTATTAGCTGCTCATTGGCAGGAGTGTCGTGATGACCAATATCACTCAGTGTTGCTCAGTAAGGTCCACTTGCGAGTGTCAGGGAACTTTTTTTGGTGTTCAGCAACAACACTCTGAACAAACTGTAATTGTTCCCCATCCTTTGTGAGACGGCCAGAGAAATCCTTGATCAAGGCAACGGTACATTCAGCGTCATTGTTGGTGACAGCCAATGTGCTGATGAAACTTTTTGGAGCACTGAAACTAGGCTGATGCTTTCACTAATCTGCCGGATGTTCGAGGAAATTATATGGAAGACGCAAGTTCTTGAAAAGAAGTCTTGATTTCTTGGTCCATAGTTGCAAGCTTCAGTGGCTTTTCCTTTCCTCCCCCTCTTTCTATTTCATAGCTATAACTATCTTTTTCTTGCTTCTATTGTCCAAATCACCACCAAACAATGCCAAAGCAACCAACTTCTCAGAAAGGTACCACAGTTACCCTGTCATCTTCTTATCTGCAGCGTTGGATATGTCCATTTTAATCGTGTGATATATTTGACATTGCTTCAGCAACTTCAGGTCATTTCTCTGGGCATTCACTGCAATGCTGGCTGTTACCCACGCTTCAACTTAGGTACGTGAAAAGAAGATGCAGAGTTCTCGTAATCTTTGATGCTCACGCGCTGTCAGCTTAAACTGTGAGCGAAAAATCCAGACTTTGAAGGTATAAATCAATTTTGCCATCCATCGCACTTGATGTATGGCTCCTGGAGCTGCAAAGTGGAGGCTTCGAGGAGGAACAACCCCCCCAAAAGATAATAGCCAGCTCTATGAGCTCTCTGTTATAATATCTAGGCTGAGTGAACTTAACTGCCGTCTCAAAGAACTGCACCATTTCATCTTTGAAGACAGCTACAGCGTTGGCCGTATAATCATCAGTTGAGTCCTCATATGTGGTCTTATCATTTTATTGCCATCTTGTTTTGAAGCGCTTGAACGAGAGAACATCATAAAAGGCTTCAGAAAAAGGCTGCTTCAGTAATGCACTCCAAGACATGATGGCGACAACTAATGTGCAGAAGTTCACGACGAAGAAGCTGCTCCAAAAGAATGCACGTGCCTTTATACCGACCAGTATTAGAGCTGGTCCTGTCTAAGTACATTCCCTGGACCTTTTCTTCTAAATTCAAGTCTTTCAGAACAAAGAGATGACCTTAGCTTGCGCTTCTCCTCTCCTCAATGGTAATTTTTGGACTGCAAGAAGCTGTGATTGTCCTTACCTTTCAGTAGCACAGGCAATCTGTCCATACTCCCCGTGTCAATGAGATCTAGGATAAGCTTCCCATCACAGTGCAAAATGAGTGGAAACTGTGGGTCGAACTTATCCTTGTTTTTAGTTGGATTTACGATGCTGCTGTCATTGCTATCTGATGCTGGATCGGTTCAGAGCTAGTGGCTGGATTTCTTGTCGCAAACTGCGGACGGTTTCACCAACTATACTCAGTATACGGGCGCCTGCGGTGTATTTGTATGTATATCCAGTCCCGTAGATGAAGGTGGTTTCTGATAATGTCGTTACATGACTGGTGAAAACAGTCAAATATTTAATGAAAATAAATATGGAGTTATATCGTAGACCAAATTTCCAGAAAGTATACTGTAGGAACATTTACAAGGATACGGCCTGTTCATTATTTCCAAAATTTTTTGGCTCTAGTTGCCATAAATGCGTGGAACAGCGAGAAAATTTCCAGATGAGCATTCCTTCGAAGTTTGGCAGAGGAGTTAGCTGAGCCATACATGCAGTCAAGGAGGCATAATAAATATGAAACACATGTCAAAGATGCAGTCCATTACACGGGAGCGTCCAAAAAGTACTGCCAGGTGAAGACTTTTTGTAAAAATACCGTATTGTTGGTACCAGCATGCACTGCAAAATAATATATGGAATTTGTAGAGCTATAATTCAGCGTTCTGCAAAAAGTGGGAAAACGGAGGGTAATTTTTGTTGTTTGCCTAAATACAATTTTAAAAATAACTGTAATTAGATAATCTCAGCAATAATCATCAATAAATGTTATTCTTTAGTAGCGTATTTTTTTCCTTTTTTCACTCACTGAAGTAAAATAAATGAAGAGCAAATTAAAAAATCTGACATACAGTGAGAGGCTGAAGTAAATGTACAGATGTAACTGAAAAACAAATTTAGCTAAAATATTTTATCAACCTTTGAAAAGAAACTATAAAGGAGTCCAAATGACTCTTAGTGGTCTTTCGAAGAAGGCCATTAAGCCCGGCCTCCTAGTGTTAAGGTGATTAACAGTATCTTTTACGATTAAATTTAATATATGGGGACTGCATTTATACTGTCCGTCAGATAAATTAAAATTTGGAAGGGCAGTATAAATGCACTCCCCATGTCTTAAGTTAACAGCCCCAGATTAATTTCAGTTGCCCGGTTTATTTATTACAGGAAATGACCAAATAAAATCTCCTACGTAGCAGCAGCAGGAAGTAACACCAACCAGAACCCACAAATGATCATCGATGGAACCTCTGAATGTTAAAATCCTAACGTGCATTCTGTACTCACACGTTATGAATATAGCACAGCCATACGCAACCCCACTAAATTCCATGCTACAGGAGAACGGGCTCGAATCAATGAAATTCATGAAGGAAATAGATTAATCTGCCATGTTTTATATAAAGATCTCGGAGGAAACAACACTTATTCAAGAAACAAAAAGAAAGAGAATACAACCGAACATGGAGAGGAAAGGAAAAGCGAGGAAACCGAAACGAAAAAGAGCCCTGACGAATCAACCATAGAAGATGCTCGTGAAACCAGACACAAGACCCCAAAACGTCAAAGAAATATACCAGGGACCAACCTCCGCGAGAAATAACACCCACTCTATTGACCTCCAAATGCGAATCAGCAAAAAAGCGAATTTCAGCAAGAACGAAAAGAAAAAGAGAGACGGTCAGGACAAGGTACCGTTAAAAAGAGCTCACTAAACATCACTCTCCCAAAACACATCAACCGTTAAAGTCCAGCAACAATAATGGAAGGAGGAAAACTACGAATATTACAAATAAACACCAATGGATGGAAAGATAAAGAAAGCATATTTCGAAACATATTTAGAAAATTCGATCCGATTCTAATAATAATCTCTGAACACGAGGTAAACCTTGAAACGGAAAACAATAGGATACGGAACTGTCATAATAGCCACTAGTCATACGAACGAACATCATGAGGGTGCAGCAATAGCTATCAAAAGATGATTGGACTACAGGACGCATCAAGAACTAACCGAATCTAGCTTTTCATCGAGGTAAGAATGGAATTACGCCCGAATCTACCAATAAATAACCTTGTGAAGATATTTAACAATAAACTAACAATCTTGTTTAGGGGAGATTTAAATTCAAGATACGCAGATACCGGATACAAACAGGAACGGACCTACAAATAACAATTTACTATTTAACTATCCTACGTAACCTGTAGATGATATCTGCAGCGGTCATACCGCAATACTACCCATCATCCATCAGCAACCAATTCAGAACCGCGCTAAAAAAAGGAAGGCATACAAATAGCAGACAATAATGCAATCTCCAGAACCGTTTATAAAACAATTAAATATTTTCTATGGATCCCGGAGACATAAGCAAAGAAAACGGAAACAAAAGGAATACTGGGACACAGCCTTTCAAAATCTCGACACTAAGTTAAACGCCCCAAGGATTTTGAATGAAAATAAAACGAATGGGAAACACTAAAAGAAAAACGGAAATAAAGATTAAGGATAGACCAGGAAATGCAATTGAAGAGGAATACGAAACTGAAAGACTATTCAGGGAACACTAGAAAGGAGTGTTCTGCATAAGCGAAGAGGAGAATGAAAATTATGATATCAAATTTGGAAAACATAATGGATTCCCAAAAGAAACATATAGAACGAACTTACCCGCATCACTATGTAGAAGGGAAAAGATATGCCATGAATGAATTAACGCCAAAATTACCACCGAAAAAGAAAGAAATACCATGTCAAATTCGAACCAAAAAAGCGCCAAGAAGATTGCGCCTCACCATGAAGAACTAAATAGAGGCCTCAAATTTCATACTCGAGTGGTTAAAGAATGTGTTTAACGCTTCCCTAAACGCGGGATATTTCACAGACGAACTAAAAATTGCAAAGATGATATTCATTCCGAAGCCTGGAAAACCCCCTTCTAAGGTCGACAATTACAGCCCGAAATAAGAATTTATTTTAATTAACAACAGTTTGGTTTCAGGAAGAAAAGATGCACAGAAATGGCTCTCAGCATTATTACAGAAAAAAATAAGCAAGGTCAAATGAATAAGAGGTAATATATATATATATATATATATATATATATATATATATATATATATATATATATATATACAACAAAGCCCACAGGGAAAATTAATACGAGGATTCCAAGTACTTTCGAACTATATTTTGAGTTCTTTATCAAGGATCAAGGAATAACAAAAGTATTGAAAATTGTAATATATATAAGGATGATACAGAGTAAAGGGAACGCCCCCCCAAAAGCAAAATAACAATCAACAAAATGAATTAATATGAAATGGAAACCTTAGGAGGAGCGAAGATAAATACAAACTAAGATCATTAAATCAGGTAAATTTAAAAGACTAAAGGTTAACAAGAGGATTGAAATACCGCCTAAGCAATTAGGGAGGGAGAAAATCTGAGCGAGAGATTAACATCAGAGGTTAGGATTAAAATACCAAGGTAGAATAAGTACAAATGTTCTAAAGACGACTCAAACGAAAATAAATAAACAAACATAAATTTAAGGCTACATA
Source organism: Ceratothoa steindachneri (assembly GCA_963969495.1). Taxonomy (NCBI): domain Eukaryota; kingdom Metazoa; phylum Arthropoda; class Malacostraca; order Isopoda; family Cymothoidae; genus Ceratothoa; species Ceratothoa steindachneri. The sequence goes on along the minus strand of OZ018329.1, from coordinate 12,778,832 downwards.
GATGCACAAAAAAATTAGATAGTTTACTAAGATTAATAAAAATATTTAGTTTCAATTAAAAGTTTCGACAGTGAATTGTGAATATAATTTAAAAAGTACCCATCAAGTTTATATATGCCAGGATTTAAATTAAAATTTTGGAATTTACAAATAAGAGGCGATTCAATGATATTTCGTCAAATTGTATCGTTATTATGACAGATGATGTCGCGGTATAGGTAGGACCGAGTGATGGAAGGAGTTGGTACTTATGGGTTGTTTACGTACTACACACAAAAAAAGACTCCTTGATTAACATTATATCTCTCTAAGAGTGCTATATATGTTTGATTATTATTATATTGATTATTAAGTTCCTTAAACCTTAAGGGTTCTTGGTGCCATACGTAGCGATTCGAGGATAGAATAAAAAAAATGTTGAAACAAACTAAAACTTTAATTAAAACACAAAAACAAAATAAACAGGAACCACAGAAATATTACGAATTTAAATACACAATAATGACTTCAATAAGTTTTTAAGTAAGGCTTTCTAACTTGATCTACTTGACATTATAGTGATGGTTGACCCACCACTCACTTCAATATAAAAACAAATGCTAACGGCCTTTACCGGCCGTAAATACCTTTGTGGATACCCCTTGGAACGGGTTTGAGTCTGACCTTGAACTCAATGAGCTACTTTACCTCAGGAATGTTATTGTCTCGATGACGCGTGCTGCCCGGCCAGATGGATGGTGAGGACGAATAACTTGAAAGCCACAAGGGACTTTGGCGAGTGTGGCAGCTGGGGAGCCACACGCCTTCGGCAGGAAGGGATATCATCGCGGGATAGTGAAAGAATGTTCCTTTCTTCTCTTCGGATTACTCTGGGGAGTAATTCGCACTGTCTAGCAAGGCGCTAAGATTTAACTACTTTGACTCAGGGTAGTGCTGGAGGGAGTGGACTTAGGGGGTCTTCTTTAAGTGCGAGGACTATCACTGTGCTTTAGGATGCATCAGGATAGAAGGGGTCTCTCTGACGAGAGTAAGTTGAACTTAGTTCTTAAACCAAGTTAACTTAACATTCGGTGTGACCACCGGAAATGGGCTCGAGGAGGAGCTTTTTATTCTTCGTTTCAGTATTCCTCAAGGGCGAGGACTATCTTGGTGTATTGTGCTACACCAGGATAGGGGGAGGGAGGTTCTCTGACGAGAATAAGTTGAAATTGGACAAGTTAACTTGAAGTTCGGTTTGGTAACCAGGAACTAGTTCGAGGATGAGTTGTTTCTTAGTCCCTTCTCTTGGTAGCTCGGCCTCTTGCCGGGGACTTCGTAACCTCCTTGACTCACGTATTCTACCCCGTTTTTCCCAAGTTTTTGGTATATATACATCGTCACCCCACTGGGGTAGGGATAGGAGGGGGACGTCTTACCTCTGGTCCTGATGGGCCTTCGAGCTTGAGGAAAACGCATCTCCAATTTCGCACTTGAGGTGAAATGGAATACCTGTTCTTATGGGAGATCTTGCAGTTCTAACCGTGGCGTCTATACGGCCCGGATGTTTGTAGTCACCGTCCCGTGTCTTAACTGAGAGAGAGGAGGGAGGGGGTCGATTCCCCTACAAATCTTCCTCCGAAGAACTTAATAGGGGAGGGGGGACTCCAGTGGAATACTAAACAACTAATTCAACCTATTCGACAAAAGCAAAGTTGCATGTCTTTGAACCTTCGCTTGGTTATCACGACTAACTGGGCTCAACTTCACTCTTACCTTACGTTTCTTTAAACTTGGGCGCACACGCGCGCGCGTACAAGGCAATGGGTTGAAATAGGCCTCGCGAGCCTACTCTAGGTATGTTTCACAATACAATTTAACATACTCACAACACAATTTAACCTTCAAACAAAACTAAAACCTAATTCATCGATTACACACAATAACCCCCCCCCAAAAAACAACAACAACAACAACTAGATAATTCCTTACATTTCTAAACTTTTAAGAACTTAAATCTTAACGCTAACTATTAACTCACAAAAAAAAATGGTTTTAAGCTGTACGGGCGTTTTTACTTAACGCTCGGTGGGGTTTTGGCTCAGGTTGTCAGCTATACAATTATCTGAGCCTTTGATATAACTTAGGGTGAACTGGTATTCCATTAACAATAGGCTCCATCGTATGAGCTTACCATTTTGACTTTTTCCTTTACGCAAATAGGACAGCGGCCGGTGATCGGATTCCACCGATGAACTCCCGCCCTATTAAATAACATTTGAATTTAGTTATATCCCAGATTATGGCTAGTGCTTCCTGTTCTATCGTTGCATATGCCCTTTCTCGCATCGATAGTTTTAGACTTGCGTACGTTATGGAGAACGGTGTCCCATCGTCATCGTATTGCACCAATACACACCCGATACCTTCACCACAAGCGTCAGTGCGGATCCCAAACTTATTTTGTGGATTGGGTAGTCGAAGGATGGAAGCCGAAATTAATTTTTTTTTTTAGCAAGGTAAACTGGGAGATCGCGTTTGGATTCGATCTAGCGGGGTCGCGGGAAGTTTTTTTAAGAGGTCGTTAGTGGGCGCGGCTATCACGGTGAATTGGGAAACAAATGTTTTGTAAAAGGAAGCAGCCCCCAAGAAAGATCGCAACTACTTCTTGGTGCGAGGTAGGAGCATCTTCGCTATGGCCTCGACCTTCTCCTGATGAGTGGTTAGTTGATTTATCCCTATTTCGAATCCCAGATAGGAGATCGACTCATAGGCCAAGTAGCACTTAGAAGGTCCGGCAGTTAGTCCGTGCTCGTGGAGGCGCTTCAACACAGCTCGGAGTGAATGTACGTGTTGCTCCCATGTACGTGTAACCACGTACACACTGTCAAAATAGAACGACACGTCGCTTAACCCATCCACAATCCGACGCATCATCCGACGCATCATCCAATTATAGTTGCTGCCAGTCGTAATGAAACCGAATGGCAATCGGGGGAACCACATTAAGCCTTTGTCCGTTGCAAACGCTGTTAGCTTCTTAGACGCCTCGACCAAGGGGATTTGGTGATAGGCCTTGCACAAATCGATTTCGGATATGTATTTGGCGTCTTCGAACAGGTGTAAACTTTGATCTATCAGGGGAATAGGCTCGGTGTTGAAAACGGTAACCGAGTTAAGTTTTCTGAAATCTACACACATACGGAAAGTATGGTCGGATTTCCGGACCATCACTATCGGCGAGCAATAATCGAAGGACGACGGCTCGATGATACCCAGCCGTGGCAAATTCTTTACTTCTTCGTTAAAAACGGAGCGGAGATGAATGGGGAGGGGATAAGGTTTGGACCTAATAGTTTCTTGAGTCTTCAACTTGATCTCATGAACAAACTGTTTGGAGAAACCGGGTTTCTCGGAGATTACATCTGGGAATTCCTTCAATAGGGCAGACAATTGGAAGTTTCTGAGAGGACCAAGGTGGGGGTTCAAATTTAACTCGGTGGAGGTTTCATCCTGGGGGAGACTAAGGTGGGGAGAGGATATTCGTGGTCGGCTTCTACACACACAGTGTTAACCACCTGAAGAGGTTTACATGGGTATACAGCATCCAGAGTGCCTTCTTCCCTATATTTCCCTGTATCTACAGAAATACTCAGATACAGGCCAGGGTGAAGGCCACAGAAATAAAGAAGCTGAACAACTGCGGAAGAATGGAAGATAAGTTCAAAATAAAACCTATGTATCGAAAAAAGTTTTCAGACGTTTAAGTTGTCGACGTGCGATACAGCTATAACACAAAAGGCAAGATTTTAGGATAAACAATCCCAACAAATAGTTACAAGAAACACGTAACCGAGAGAACAAACAGAGGAAAAAGTGGATCGAGATTACTTTATGAACTAAGAAACCTGAATCTTAAAAAAATAAGAGAGATATATCAAGCTATGGTGCAGCCTACATTAGTATACCCTACAATTGCAAAGTGGAAAATAGCCAGAAGCAACCTAATTAAATTGCAAAGTGCTCAGAATAAAGCGATATATTTATTCCAAAATACCCGACGTGCAGAAAGACGGAAACAGAAAGACCTACACAACGAAGCAAAAATAGAGAGAGAGAAGAGAAGATAAAAATATAGACTAAAAACACAGGAATAAATAGGAGAAGAACTCAACAACAAAATAGCACGAGGAGCAGATTAGACTAACACATGCTGTTTCCGAATGCTCCACCAAAGCGGACCAAAGGGAAGAGAAGGAGATTTCCATGTAAACTCTGATCATGAATATCTGATCGAGACATTAAAAAAAACGACAGAACTAACCAAACAAGACCCATAACCGATTTTAATAATAAACATGGATGAACAAGCAAGAGGAAAATAAAATCAACAGAATATTTACTTAAGAAAAGGAACTTATATAAAACTAAGAGAAGACACTAAGAAAACACAAACAGAATGTGAAGCTAAACAAAGAACAAAGCGAAATAAAAGAAACTTAAGAGAAAATAGTTTATCAGCAACTTTAGAAGAAATTAACAACGGTTAGAACGCCCAACATACAAACATAAAAACTAAAACAAATACGGAAATGACCAAACATACATTACTTACTATTTATTTCGAACTTAACTCTAAAAATAGCTTGGAGAATAGAGATTAACGTGACCTCGACGCAAACTTGCAACTCTCTGCAAACCTCAAACTTCTTTCCATTTCTGTGTTTCATTTTCGGCGTTATCTATTCCTCGGACCGAACATTAACACGCGGGACAGAGGAAAACATATAATAAAATTCAATAGTCAAGAAAAAACTAACAAATAAACGTGGTTCGGATCCCATGTTAAACTGTAGGTCCATCGACCAACTTTGTTTCCCTTTGTTTTATCCTTTTCTTTTCCTCTCAGTCTTCCTTTATCTGCCTCCTCCTGAGCTTTTTTCCTTATCAAGGCCACGGAGGATGAGAGCATCGGAGGCCACATAAGGAAAACAGGGGCCTCGCCCCATTCCTCCCGTCTTGGTTCATCAAAGGAGGGATGGGGCAGAGGTGAGCAGGCGAGGTACGGCGATCTATAACTTTTCCACTTTTCTCTTTCATTTCATTCCTTCATTAATATATATATATATATATATATATATATATATATATATATATATATATATATGCACAAAACCCCAAAGGAACATGAAAGGCGGATTCCAAGTACCTTCGAACTTGTTTAGTTTATTATCAAGGAATAATGAAATTCTTTTACAAAGGTGGTATATATATATGTGAAACAGAAGAGCAAAGCCACGCCCATGTACAACGAAAGGACCCAAAATAGAAAAATAATATCAAAGACGGATGTGAAGTATAAAACCAAATCGATAAGTTCTACTTCGGTAAATTCCAACCTGTGCACAAATAATATAGACATTTATGTGACTGAACTAAGTACATACATAGCCAATTGTGAATACGTAAAAATAGACAAGAGATACATAAGTAAATTAATAAGTTTAGGAGATCAGATTTTAAATGGGCAATTCCGTTATAAATTAGCCTTTTAATAACAGGGGCTAGTTTAAAAAAGATCAGGGGATATATTAAAATTAGGCGAGGAATTAATGAATGAGCATTCAATAATATTTCTTTGAATAAAGTCATTAGATTTGTTAATAAATTTAGCCGAATTCCAATTTATAGGGTGACTGTTTTTGGATAAATAGACAAAGAAAGCGCTGCTGCATTCCCCCGTCCTAATATTGTATTTATGTTGCGCCAAGCGTACACTTAATGATTTACCGGTTTCCCTAAAGTATTGCTTAGGGCAAACTGAACAACAACAGAATACATCCCTCTCCCCCCTATACTATTATTATCATCATCATCATCATCACTAACTCTATAATTTAAGAACGGGATTTTGGGGGGTATTTGAATAATAATTTCATCCTAGTTTGGTTATGACTTATGTTTTTTTATCAAAGTTATTTCTAATAATTCATTTATAATATCAAAAAGCAAAAAGGTGAAGTTCAGAAATAAAAATAAGTATCGAAATTTTGTGAATTTCTTAAAACCCAAAGAATTACAAATGGTGAAGTTCAGAAAATTTATTTTTATAGAACTTCTTCTATAACTATATTTTAGCAACGTGATATTTGGAAAGGGGGAAAATTTAGTATAGAGTTCATTTTCAAAATTATTAGAATAGGCGAAGTTCAGGAAATTGATAAAAATTTAACCATAGCTGCTTTTTTTTAGATTTTAAATTTTAACCTTAGTAGCGGAGCCATTTCGTGGTTATTATTATGAATCAACATTGTATACATGGTAGACTGATATTTGAATATAACAGAAATATGGAACTTATTAAAAAGGCGGGAAAGCAAAGAAAAGGAATCAGAAAATGGTAAAACAATGGAGTTCTTATAATTTGTATGCGGGAGAGATTTCCGTAGCAAATGTTACCCACTATACGAGCGTAGGAAATGTTACCCACTATCCGAGCGTAGCAAATGTTACGCACTATCAGAACCTAGCAAATGTTACCCACTAGAGCGAAGAAAATGTTACCCGCTATCCGAGCGTAGAAAATGTTACTCACTATCAGAACGTCGGAAATGTTAGCCACTACCCGAGGGTAGCAAATGTTACCCACTCCCCGAGGGTAGTAAATATTACCGACTACCCGAGCGTAAAAGTTTTACCTACTAACCGATGGTAGAAAATGTTACTGAATACCTGAGGGTAGCAAATATTACATAATACCCGAGGGTACAACTATTACCCGCTACCCGAGCGTAGAAAATGTTACTCACTATCGGAGCGTCGAAAATGTTAGCCACTACCCGAGGGTAGCCAATCTTACCCGGTACCCGAGGGTAGTAAATATTACCCACTACCCAAGCGTAAAATGTTTTACACACTAAGCGATGGTAGAAAATGTTACCGAATACCCGAGGGTAGCAAATATTACCCAATGCCCGAGGGTAAAACTGTTACACACTACCCGAGCGTAGAAAATGTTACTCACTATCAGAGCGTCGGAAATGTTAGCCACTACCAGAGGGTAGCAAATTTTACCCACTAGCCGAGGGGGGCAAATGTTTCCCACTAACCGAGCGTAGAAAATGTTACTCACTATCGGAGCGTTGGAAATGTTATCGACTACCCGAGGGTAGCAAATGTTACCCACTACCAGAGGGTAGTAAATATTACCCACTACCCGAGCGGAAAAAGTTTTACCCACTAAATGATGGTAGCAAATGTTGCCGAATACCCGAGGGTAGCAAATATTACCCAATACCCAAGAAGAACAACAGTTACCTACTACCAGAGAGTAGCAAATGTTACCCACTTCCGAGCGTAGCAAATGTTATTCAATACCCGAGCGTAGCAAATGTTACCCACTATCAGAGCGTAGCAAATGTTCCTATTACCCGAGGGTAGCAAATGTTAGCCACTATCAGAGTCTAGCACATTTTACTCAATATCCGAGGGTAGAAAATATTATCCACTGCCCGAGCGTAGCAAATGTTACCCAATATCAGAGCGTAGCAAATGTTAGCCACTATCCGAGCGTAGCAAATTTTACCCACTACCTGAGCGTAGCAAATGTTACCGACTACTCAAGAGTAGCACATATTACCCACAATCTGAGCGGAGCAAATGTTAACACTATCCGAGCGTAGTAAAAGTTATCCAATATTCGAAGGTAGCAAATGTTAGCCACTATCCGAGGGAAGCAAATGTTAGCCACTACCTAAGCGTAGTAAATGTTATACACTAGACGAGGGTAGCAAATGTTACCAAATACCTAAGCGTAGCAAGTGTTACGCACTAGCCGAAGGTAACAAATATTACCCAGTACCTGAGGGTAGCAAATGTTATTCACTACCCAAGAGTAGCAAAGTTACCCCCATTATTCGAGCGTAGCAAATGTTACCCACTATACGAACGTATCAAATGCTACCCATTGCTCGAGCGTACAAAATGTTACACACTATCCTAGCGTAAAAAAATGTAACCCACTCACCTAGCAGAGCAAATGATACCCACTATCTGAGGGTACCAGATGTTACTCACTACCCGAGCATAGCAAATTTTACCCAATGTCTGAGCGTAGCAAATGTTATCCAGTACCTCAGGGTAGTAAATGTTACCCACTACCAGAGATTAGCAAATGTTACCCACTACCAGAGATTAGCAAATGTTACCCAGTACCTAAGCGTAGCTAATTTCAGCTAATACGCGAGTGTTGAAAATGTTACCCACTTTCCAAGAATAGCAAATGTTACCTAGTACCTAAGCGTAGTAAATGTTACGCACTAGCCGATTGTTTGAAATGCTACCCACTGCCCGAGCGTAGCAAATGTTACCCACTATAAGAGTGTAGAAAATGTTACACACTATCACAGCATAGCAAATGTTACACACTACCTGAGCTTAGAAAATTTTTCCAACCTCCCATGGGAAGCAAATATTACCCCCAATTCAAGCGTAGCAAATGTTACCCAATATCCGAGAGTATAAAAAGTTACCCACTATCCCAGCGTAGCAAATGTTAGCAACTAGCCGAGGGTAGCAAATGTTACCCAGCATCCGAGCGTAGCAAATGTTACCCACTACCTAAGCGTAGTAAATGTTATACACTAGACGAGGGTAGCAAATGTTACCAAATACCTAAGCATAGCAAGTGTTACGCACTAGCCGAGCACAGAAAATGTTACCCACTATCCGAGGGTATCAAATGTTACCAACCATCCGAGCACAGCAAATGTTACCCACTATCTGAGAGTACCAAATTTTACCCACTACCTGAGCGTTGCCAATGTTACCCACTAGCCGAGGGTGGCAAATGTTACGCACTAGCCGAGTATTAAAATGTAACCCACTACCCGAGCGTAGCAAATTTTACCCACTATCCGAGCGTATGCAATAGTATTCACTACTCGAGGGTAGCAATTGTTACACACTACCCAAAGGAAGCAAATGTTACCAAATATCATAGTGTAACAAATGTTACCCAGTATCCGAGCGTAGCAAATCTTACCCACTAACTGATCGTAGCAAATATTACCCACTAACTGATCGTAGCAAATATTACCCACTACCCGATCGTAGCAGATGTTACCCACTGTCCAAGCATAGTAAATGTTATCCAGGACCTGAGAGTAGTTAATGTTACCCACTACCCGAAGTTAGCAAATGTTACTCACTACCTAAGCGTAACTAATTTTACCCACTACGCGAGGGTTGAAAATGTTACCCATTATCTTAGGGTAGCAAATGGTAACCACTATCAGAGCATAGAAAATATTACCTACTATCGGTGCGTAGCAAATGTTACCAACTATCCTAACGTAGCAAAAAGGTTACCCACTACCTGAGCGTAGCAAATGTTACCTACCTCGCGATGGTAGCAAATATTACCCACAATCCGAGAAGAGCAAATCTTAACACTACCCGAGCGTAGAAATTGTAACACACTATCCGAGGGTAGCGAATGTTACCCAGTATCCGAGCGTAGCAAATGTTACCCACTATAAGTACGTAGCAAATATTACCCACTAAAAGAGGGTTGAAAATGTTACCCCCTATATCAGCGTAGCAAATGTTACCCACTAACAGAGCGTAGCAACTGTTTCCAAATACCTGAGCGTAGCCAATATTACCCACTACCCGACGGTTGAAAATATTACCAACTACCTAAGCTTCCTCTATGTTACCCACTGTCCGAGCGTAGCAAATTTTACCCACTACCCTAGCGTAGTGGGTAAGCAAATTGTATCTACGATCCGACCGTAGCAAATGTTACCCACTATAACTACGTAACAAATGTTACCGACTATAAGAGCGTAGCAAATATTACCAACTACTTGAGCGTAGCAAATGTTACCCACTACCAAAGCGTAGAAAATGTCACCCACCTCCTGAGCATAGCCAATGTTACTAACTACCCGAGGGTTGAAAATGTTACCCACTATCCGAGCATAGCAAATGTTACCCACTACCCGAGCGTATCAAATGTTACCCACTATTCGAGTGTACCAAATGTTACCAACTACCTTAGAGTAGTAAATGTTACTCACTAGCCGAGTGTAGAAAATGTCATCCAGTAACTGAGCGTTGTAAATATTATCACTAGCCAATTGTTAAAATTGTTACCCACTATCCGAGCGTAGCAAATGTTAACCACTACCCGAGGGTAGCAAATGTTACTCCACTATTCGATCGTAGCAAACCTTCCCTACTCGGAGCATAGCAAATATTACCCACTACCTGAGTGTAGCAAAGGTTACTCATTATCCGAGGGTAGCAAATGTTCCCCACTACCTGAGCGTAACTAACATTACACATTTCCCGAATGTAGCAAATGCTACCAATTAAGCGAGCGTAGAAAATGTTACCCACTATTCCAACGTAGCAAATGTTACCCACTACTTGAGGGCAGCAAATGTTACCCACTACCCGAAGGTTGCAAATGTTACCCCACTATCCGAGTGTTGCAAATGTTACCCATTATCTGAGGGTAGTAAATATTACCCATTACCCGAACGTAGCAAATTTTAACAACTACATATATAAGCGTATAAATGTTAGCCACTACAAATATGCGCCAAATGTTACCAACTCCCTGAGCTTTGCAAATGTTACCCACAACCCGAGTGTGGCAATTGTTAACCACTACCTGTGCGTAACAAATGTTACTCACAGACTAGGCGTAGCAAATCATACCTACTATCCAAGGGTAGCAAATGTTACCCACTACACGAGCGTATTAAATGTAACTCACAACCTGAGCGTAGCAAATCTTACCCACTATCCGAGGGTAGCAATTATTACCCACTACACGAGCGTGTTAAATGTAACTCACAACCTGAGCGTAGCAAATCTTACCCACTATCCGAGGGTAGCAATTGTTACTCACTATACGAGGGTAATAAATGTTTCCCACTATCCGAGTGTACCAAATGTTACCCACTACCTGACCGTAGCAAATTTTACCCACTATCGAGTCTGGCAAATGTCACCCACTACCTAAGCGTGACAATTGTTACTCACTACCCGAGCGTGGCAATTGTTACACACTACCAGAGCGTGGAAAATGTTACCCACTACCTGAGCGTACCAATTGTTACCTACTACCTGAACGTAGCATCTCTTACCCACTCCCCGAGCATACAGTTGGACCCGTGATAAATATCTCCTCTCACCCTTGGAGCTTTTAACAGAGAACGGATACCATCCTTTCTCTCTATCGCGCAGAAGAGGGGAGCTCTTTGTAAACTGGAACAACCTGTACCTGAAGGAGCGGTAAGCTCTCACTCTACCAGTGCACCTGGAAGTCTCAAGCTACGTTGATTCTACCTGGGCTTATTCTTTCTTGCTATTTCCACTTTACCATTTTCCGCCCTTTCTTTACCAGCCACTTTTCATATATTTTTTTGTTTAAGGTGAACTTCACAGGGTAGTCGCCGATCAGCTTTCGTCCATTCAATACCTGGTTGAGGACGTGAGCTTGGGGGCCGGTTTCACCCCACTGTTTTGGCTCCGGTTGGGGTTCTTTGTTTTAACATGTTTGCACCCCCCCCCCTCACCTTTCTCCTTCTACTCCACCCACCCTCTTTCTTTTCCTTAATTGCCCTTTTACGCAGTCGCAAGGCAGGTAATATATGCAGGCTTGGGTACCTCCCGGCCCGTTATCCGCAGTTGGGCATCCTCCCAGCCCGAATGCCTTTAAGAAGATCTAGGTCCATATATATTCCACACATTTTGACTTACTCTAACTTCACCACGTTCATTACACATCTCTATTTACGAACACGGCGTGATTCAGGTTCGTTGCTATTGCTTTAAGACCAATCAATGGCAATTACACTTTCACATCAAAGACTATAACCCAACACTCAAAACATATCGTAAATCATCAATGTTGTTATACAGTATGAAAGTGAGACAAAATTTTTTATTATTTCAAAGATACAATAAAGTATTACATAATAACTTTATGAATTTACAATGATATAAATTTCAATGTGTATTCTAAGACTATTTGCAAGAAGAGCATTAATTAATGGGATATAAATATATTTAAATTAATTTTATTTAAAAAACAGTCTACACTATGCTTTTCACCCTGTATATATGTATATTTTGTGTATGGTGTATATGTGTAGGTAGGTAATGTGCGGATATGTATTAAGCGGCATTCAGTTCCTGGTCGAAGCAGGTCCAAATGGTGATTTTGGGGTATGTTTGGTTTTGGCGAGTGATTGATTTGTATCCCTTGGAATGACATTTAATTGATGGTTTGGGCGAAAATTTTGAATGGATTTTTGTATTGTTTATATTTTCGTGGACAAAAATTATCAAACTGCCAATTTTTAAATGATTTTTATACTTTAAGCTAAATCAAATGTACACCCGCGACCAAAAGTTTTCGGACACCGAAAATTTTAGGGAATTCGATAATGCAGAATCGGAAAGCTTTTATTTGCATATTAATATGAATATAATAGTGAAATAAGGAGGAATGCATAGCAATAAGTTATTTATGCTCCAAACAATCAACAAGAATAAACAAAATAAAAAATTTGTCAAAATATGTAACATCAGCAACATATAAAAGATAAGCAGAGGAAACTCTGAAAAAATTACAGCAGCACTAAACTGATACAGGAAGCTCAGTAGCTTGACAAGTGACTCATGACAGTGATGAGAGCCTTTATTCCTTGAGGCCTGATTTCCAGGATGGTGCGACACGTGAGGAGTGTGATGCTGGTTCACTCCTACGTAATGACTGCCTTCTATTGCTTATTGGGGGCTGGCTGACGATGCCTTACGGCCTCTTTCAGGTCTTGCCGGAGGTTTTCCGGAGGATTCATATCCGGAGACTGAAGTTGCCACTCTATCATTGTGACATTGTTGTCCCAGGACCACTGTATTGTGGACGCAGACTTGTGTTATGTGTCATTATCCCCCTGGAAAACCATCACATTCAGACCATTTTTGTCGAAATATTGAGCTAAGGGAAGCATATAATCCTTCTGAATTCATGATTCCATTAAAAACGGTGAGAAGACCTACTACTGAACTTGACATGCAGCCTATACTATTACAGAGCGGCCACCACAATTTACGTGTGGAACTATCGATTCCACTGCTCCCCTAGCTTTCTGGGGACTCTGACGTTGCTTGGGGTCGAGAATTACTGGAACTTAGCTTCGTCGGACCATAAGACATGTCAGCAATGGCGCATATCTCAGTTTCAGTGTGCACTTGCCAAAGCCAGTTGATGAGGCTTCTGTTCAATGCTGGCTAGCGGGTTCTGGAGAGCTTTATATGACTTCAGGCCTTGTGCAACCAGTTTACGACAGGCTGTTATGTCAGGTACATTCTGTTCATTCTGTCCATTCGTGTTGCACCTGGATTGCTGTTTTCTTGGGAGTCCGAAGGCTCATGCGACCTCGTATCGGCCAGAAAGAGGTCTGTCTTGGATGTTCATGCTTTCTCGGATCCTCATTAACACTTCCCTAACACCGGAATGTGATCGGCCGAGCCTCTGGACGATTTTTAGACAGCTGAGACCTTCCTGGTGCAGTGTCATATCAGACTTCTTTACACCACGCTATACTTACGACGTGTTTTTTCCATTATCATATCATTATCCGATCCTTTCGCCATGGATCATCATATTAATCAACACATATGATATGTTATATAGAGGCATTTTTAGTGTAACCTACCACATAATGATACGAGGGATTTTATACATTTCAATAGTATCGCCATTTTAGATATTTAAAAAAAGGGATGAGGAAGCTTTTACTTTTATTTTGTTTTCCAGATGTATTGAAGACCAGCGTGCAAAGCAACACTAACATATTCATGAGCATACGTAAGGAATAAGGAAAATTCCAGCTGTCCGAAAACTTCGGGTCTTGGCTGTACTGATTAATATTTGTCATTTAATGTTACATATCACTAGCACAATTTTTGTTCCTAGGTAGTCAATTTTTATTTGACTATGATTGAATGGTATATAGAAAAATGCTTTTATTCATTTCACAATATACTTTTGTAACTGAATGATGATATTTGGAAAGTAACCTGATTGGAAACGGAAAACGGACTAATTTGCATATTTTTATTTGCATAGGGTCAAAATTACATGCATTTATATCAAAAAAGTTCTACAAAAGTAAACGCGAAGATGTGAGTAGTTTTTCTAGGTTTGAGATTGTAATATAAATCACTTTCATGTATCATGACTGTCAGAGAAGGAGAGAGAGAGAGAGAGAGAGAGAGAGAGAGAGAGAGAGAGAGAGAGAGAGAGAGAGAGAGAGAGAGAGAGAGAGAGAGAGAGAGAGAGAGAGAGAGAGAGAGGGAGAAAGAGAGAGAAAGAGAGAGAGAGAGAGAGAGAGAGAGAGAGAGAGAGAGAGAGAGAGAGAGAGAGAGAGAGAGAGAGACGTTGGACGTGAATGCCACGCATTAATTATAGCAGATTAGCTAATTTAGTACAGCAGCAGTTGGGCATAACTCGAGTCAAAAATATACTAATACGATCGACTTCTTTTGAAGACACTTAACTTTCGTTCAAATTAGACGCCCTATATAGCGAGTCTAATTGTAACTATGGGAGGTTCCGTGAGATGTCGTGAACTGCCTAAAATTTACTTCCGGCGTCTCTGTATAAATAGTAAAGCATCGTCCTGGGCAAAATTACTATTTTGCCAAGTGGACACGACGCATAAGGTAATGCTTGCAGAGTCTTATTGCTGGCCGAGTGTAGACGGGAATTAAGTTGTGATAAATGTTAAATATTGACTAAAACGTTCATTGTCCTCCGAATAATTCCATACTTAAATAAGACCCGGCCATAACTATTGAAATACGACCCAGTGCCCTAATTGCTTGCATTGTCCTTACGAGTGTCTATTTTGTCTCTCCTTATAGCTTCTTTCTCTCGGCCTCCCATACCCCAAGAGTCCGAAGACAAGAAAAAAAATAGAAAAAGATTTCTCGATATAAGCTTCCTAGAGAGGGGAGAAACTTCTACACTGCCATATTTGAGCCCAGGTTCCCAGCAAAATACTCTTCCGATCCCTACTTTCGAGGCTGGCAGTGGTTACTAGAAGACAGGTTGTATCCTCCGTCATAACTTCTAACGGGCCGAGTACTAATCAGCCCTAAGTGCAAGCCCAACCTGTGCTGTTGGAAAGTAATCAAGCTCGACGCCCATACCCCTGCTCCTTTCGAGTAGCAAAATATTTGGGTGGCAGATCCACCGGGAATTGGAGTCTCCTTTGTCTCTTGCGTGCGGTCGCTTGTGTATACTTGCGGCTCCCACTTAGAGCCAACATTCTAAACCTATTCGCCCAATTATTCCTTAGCATTTATCTTTCATGTCCATTTTTTTTTTTTTTTTTACAGTAGTAAAGATAATTTTGTTTCGCCCAGTTTGATATCCAGAACCTCCTAGATAGTTGATTTAATTCTGCTAAGTGTAGCTGTTGTCATAAGGAAACTAGTCACTGTTACGTGATTTATTGCAAGCCATAGTTAAATTGCACCATTCCGGGCAAGGCTAAATTACAGAGTTCTCCTGCGTGCTATCGGCTATCCTTTCCCGGACAGGGAAAGCAAACGGAGGTGAGGAGATCTAAGCTAACCTACGACAATCACCCAATTATACTTTCCATCATGTTTTCATTACACGCTCCTTGGTAAGGGTGTTGTAAGTACAGTATATCATAATGGAAGCACTCTTCATCCCCTAACTACGCTCCCATGTTTTTCTTGAATTTATCAAGATGAGTGTCAAAGATACGGACTTTCAGGGACATCCAACAACCCATTTTGCCATAATTTTTAACCATATTCTCAACCAGCTCAACCTAGTTTTTGATCTTACGATTACCCAGGAAACCCTGAAACACTACGACAAAGTTGCCTTTAGTTGATTTTTCTTTTATAATTTCATTTTTGTCTTGAAAAGTGGCCACAGACATCCCATAATGCGTTTGTCGCGATGTTTGCAGCCTCTTAATGTCATGATAAATGCCTAGCTTATGTATCTACTTAATTAGCTTGAATTTTACTGGACTGATGAGCTTAACACTTCAAAATGACTTATGGTAGAACATGTCGGGTAGGATGTTATCATTGAAGTACCTCAGAGATCAGTTCTAGGCCCATTATTATTCCTAGTTTATATAAGTAAACTTGGTTAGGGTGTAAATAGCAAAATATCAAATTTTGCTGATGTCACAAAATTGGCAGCTGTAGTAAATGAAGTTGAAGAGAACTTTAAAGTGCAGCGTAACTTAAATATTTATGTTATTAAGTTGGGCGCAAAAGTGGCAGATGAATTTTTACCTTAAAAATTTAAAGATATTATTAACATGGAAATGATAGTAAAGAATTTAGTTAGCTACGAGATGGGTGGGCATTGGCTGAATGCAGTAGAGGATAAAAAAGACTCAGGCAGTATTTGTAGATAGGCCACTGAGGCTTTCTAAGCAGTGTATTGAGCCAAAAAAAAGAACAAATTAAGTATTGGGCTTCATTAAGAGAATATTAAGAGAAATGTTAGTTTAAAAAGTAAGGAGGTTATCCTTAAACTATCGGGGGTAGTCCATCGTGGTTGATGATGACAGATGCCCTTTTATTGAGGGCATCAAACATGCACTTGGTATAAACAGTTAGGAATGTGTGAAATATTAGGACTAAATATCTTGAACGAGGGGAGAAGGATCCTAGTGGCAGGAGAGGCTCAAGATAACCAAGCTTCTTCTTCGGCTGCAGGGAGCTGTCGAGACACCGGTCTGTTGGTGCTCGCCTATAGACACTCCTGATCCTGGTTTGTGATCGAAGTATCCTTTCCACCATCCTTTAGACATGAAAACAACCTGCAAGAGTGAGTGTAAAGGATAAAAACAAAGATGATGCCTTTCTCGAAGCATAGGTTCACGTTGCTAAATATGTTCTCATTTGATGGATAAGTTGGATTTTGGCGTTATTTGAGTTGGAAGGTAGCAATAGGACTAGGGGTCATAACTTGAAAATTGAAAAAAACGGAGATGTAGGTTGGAAGTATTTTTTCACCAATAGAGTGGTAGATTACTGGAATGATTTACTACAAGAGACAATAAGTAGTTTAAATATAAAAGTTTTCAAGCGCAGGTTAGATGAATATTTGGGGAAGGTAGGTTATCATTGTTTTCAAGTTATATCTAACCTGCGCTTGAAAAAAAATTTATATTTAGACTGCTTATTGTCTCATGTGGTAGGTCCTGTGATAAATCATATATATACACACCAAGAAATGGCATCGCCACTCCCCCTTACGTGTGGAGCTTGCGCTTCGATACTAAGATTAAAATTTAAAATCTGAAAAAAAGCAGCCATGGTTAAATTTTTATAAATTTTCTGAACTTCGCCAATTATTATAATTTTAAAAAGGAACTCTAAACTAAATTTCCCCCCTTTCAAAATATCACGTTGCTAAAATATAGGGTAAATATGTAGATTAGCGGCTCGGCCGAAAAAGTGGATTTGTGTGTGTTTACCTTTCGTTCACCCCTGCCGGAATATTCATGCGCGTTTGAGTCCTATTCGAAATATAGCTGGCGCCATTTTTTTAATACAAAAATGTCCGAAACTAAAGAAACGAAAAACGCTGTTTACTTACTTTATTTCGGTGGGTAAACTTCAGAAATAGCGATGAGGAAAGCGTGGAATCTTTCTTTAATTCCCGTTTTGGTCAACGGGAAGCGCTTGCAGAAGATGGCGGTTGCAAGATAGGCGTCACTTGAGTCACGGTTTGTTTTAGAGCATCTAAATTCAAAATGAGGGGGTCACATCTAATGCCCGCCCACAAATCTCGCAATCGCTTTCAATTTCAACTAAATTATGAACGTGAAAAAGGTAAAAAAATTATCTCGATCCGAAAATAGAGTTAATAATTCGGAAATAGACGACGGACACACTTCGCAAACCGCTACCATTTTTAAACTGCGTAAAAGGCGTCTGTACTACACCCAAACGGCTAAAAAAAAGTAGTTCTTTTAAATGATCTAGCTAATAAGATTTAAATTTATAAAAAAAGGTAATAAAAATAGTCAATTGGGGAAAAATATATTGACAAATAAAAATGAGTCCAAATGAAGATAATAAAAAGATATTAAGTGAAAAATAAAATAAAAATTCAAATCAGTCATTTCTGACGTCAGACCTCACCCCCACCCCCCTTATAATTGGCAAAACGATTAAAGGCGCTGACATGACTTGAATAAATCATTCACCTCTGTAAACGTTAGGAAATTATTCTATAAACAATTAGGATTGTATTCTGGGGGGCTGTGCCCCGCAGACATCTCCCCAATTTATTGAAACTCAGGATCATCGTAGTGTTGTCCCACCATTGTGTTTGCCCCCCCACGAGCCTACCCTTAAATGTACTCCAAAAACGTGAAACATTTTGGAATACGGACGAAATAGTACGTCCATCGTTCGAGCTACTAATATAAATATTTACCAAATATAGTTATAGAAGAAGGTATATAAAAATAAATTTTCGGAACTTCGACATTTGTAATTCTTTGGGTTTTAAGAAATTCACAAAATTTCGATACTTATATTTATTTCTGAACTTCACCATTTTTTTTTTATATTATAAAAAAAATATTAGAAATAACTTTCATACAAAACATAAGTCATGACCAAACTGAGATGAAATTATTATTCAAATACTCAAAGAAATACCCTTCTTAAATTATAGAGTTAGTAAATTGAAGTGATGATGATGATGATGATTATTATTATTATTGATATGTGCATTGTCACAATCTCCATGATTTAGTTTTTGACAAGCCATGATGGTGATGCCTTTTCGGACGCAAACTTGTGGATGCAATTTATGGGTTGTGTCAACTCGGATGACCTCTCGTCAGCCCTTGTGGCTTTTTTCATCCGTTAAATAATGTTGTTATGTTAATAACAACAAAATGTCTATCACAACATGATAAAATGATAACCACAATACCAGAGTCAGATAAATCGTGCGTCTGGCAAGGCTATATAAGCAAAACGCGAACCTATCCATATTTATTTACTTGGCGATATACGTAAGTCCCAATAGTTGTTTTCATTTTTTCTAGGGCATATATAACTCGTCAGTCTTTAAAGGGATAGGCATTGAATATATATTACTGGGAAGTTAAAGAAAAGTCTAGATAGTTCTTTGAAATCGTAGGAAACTTTCTAAAATTCCTTTTCAGCGACTCAGCAAGGTATCTTTCTTGAATGTTTATGTAAAATAGTAAATATCAAAATAACTGGTCTAGGACGTTTCGGCGCGGCTGTTTCGCCGCAGACCCGTTTCGGCGCAGACCTTATTCGGCACACACCTTGTTAAAGATTTTAAAGTCCAGATCAACTTAAAAGTAAATCTTGAAAAGAAATGTTTGCGTTAGAAATCTCTGACAAGGAAGTCGGAAGTCATGTGATTAACGGCCTTCGTTCTTGTTCAAACTTACTAAATAACTTGTAGATTGATTTCTACAAAATTTGTTTGAGTACTAGAGCATTAGCCTAGAAATAAACGAGTAGTTTTTGAACAAGGTCCGGTTTTATACGGTTAGGTATTTTTTTCCTCACTAATTTTTTAACTAAAAAGTATATCTTTGAAGCTGCAAGTGTTAATGTTGAGGTTCTAAATACCTGGAAAGGCCTTTTGTGCAAAGGTAATTTGGTCGAGATTATGTAATGGCACAAGTTTTAGTTTATTTGTTTAATAAAATTGCATAAAAACTAATTAATGATTTCTACTAAATCTGGTTGAATACTAGAGTCTTAGCCTAAAAGGAAGCGACTAGTTTTTACTAAGATCCGGTTTTATCCGGTTAGGAAATATTTCCCTTATTACATTTTAATAATAAATTATATCTTTGAAGCTGCAAGCGGTGAGGTCGAGTTTCTAAATATTAAAAAAGTTTTTTCTTCTTGTCAAAGTAAAGGGGAAATTATGTAATCACCGAAATGTTTTAATTTCTTATTTACAAAATTTCACGTAAACTAATTATCCAATTTCTACCAAATTTGATGGAGTTTAGAGCCTTAACCTAGAAGGAAAGGATTAGTTTTGTCCAGGATCTGGTTAGTATATCCCGTTATATACGATTAAGTATTTCGATATATGTGGAATGGGTTTCCTTGGCGGAAATTTGCTCTCTATTAGTACCATTTTTCTAAACTAAATTCTCTAGGAATGTCTGAACTAGTTTGAAATTACTATTACCATTTACCTAGAAGAATTAGTTATTTCTTAGCCCTGTTGGCAAAATAATTTACGAAAGCAATATATCATTTGAAAGTGAAAGGACAAATAAAACTTTTGGGGACAGTACTTTGGCCTTAGGATAATAGCTGACAGCTGAATATTTATGGGGAGATTTGGGAGCATCCCACACAATGGTTATTTTTGAATATGGTGTATTAAACGCTTTGAATACAATGTTCTTAACAAAGATTTTTAAAAGATAAGAAAAAGAATTATGAAGAGGGGTATAAATTTTGAATAAGAACCTCAAAAGTCTTGTAAAAATGTCAATAGATCCAGTATTTTGTCTTTACGATAACGGTTGACCTGTTATAAATATTTATTGGATATATGAATTATTTTAAACAATAAATTATATCACTTTTTAATGGATCTCACGAATAAACTAACTATGTTTATTATACCCTAAAAAACTGACCAGGCCTAGTTTCATACCAAATTTGCGACACATATTACTAAATATTTATGAGGAAGAGATTTGAGGGTGGATTTTATTAATTGCTCCTTTTGAAGCATAAAGATGTAAACTCTTGGAACATCAAATTTACAAAAGAACGTACGATTATATTTTACCAGGTGTAAAGTGTATAAATAGAAAATGCCTTTGAATTTTAAATTCAGTTGTGTCTTTGACATCTTTGAATTTGATGAACTGGATTGCCTACAATCAAACTTTCTGAACTTTTTTGATATCCAGAACTCAATATACAACGCGTTTCTATGAGTTTCACTTTAATGATTCCAAGTGATTAATTTATTTGAATCTATAAAATGTTCAAGTATTTCATTGATTAAACTTATCTTAGACCTAAAATATGACAGCGAATATAATATCAAATCTTGGAAAGCCAAAGTATGAAAATGCTGGGTTTATCTGTTTTTAATATATATAGCGCGGATAAGGAAGCAAAATTGTATATCCTTGAAAGAAAAGATTCCCGCAAATCAAGAATTCATATTCAAAACTAAGAAATCGTTAAATCTATTAATGACCATTCACCCGATCCTTTTCGAGCAAAAAGTGAGAGAGACCGCATTCTACCTCAAATAATGGTGCGTGCAAGCAAGGCAACAGAAAAGACGGATATAGTTGTCAAAGAATGCATACAGAATTTATCTCAAGCTTGCCAAGGAACTATGCCAGATAATAGATCTTTAAAAAATATGGTCCGTTGACAAAGAAACGATGTAAGATCATACTCGATGAGCCCAATCGATTTAGCCAGTCTTGTTATCCCAGGAGAATTCAAAACTTAACCTTTTGGTGGAAAACAAACGGAGGAATTTTTGCTTGCAAACAGTGGATGTTCTGAAAGTTCTTGTTGTATAATTTTAATATTTGAACGGAAAAGTAACCATAAGATTATTATATGAGTGTGGAAAGTTTTTTGTTGGTGGTACTTTTAAAATCGCACCACCTTTTTTCACCCAGGTTTATGTAATCTCAGGTGAGAAATACGGAGGCATCCATCCCTTGCTATACGCTCTGCTCCCTAATAAAGTTTCTGGAACTTATGACGAATTATTTGACATGATTTTAAAAATAGAACCTAGATTTGGTCCAGCAATTATCAACTGTGACTATGAATTGGATAATTTTAATAGCTTACAAGTGCAATTTCCTTCAGCAGATATATTGGTTATTTTTCCATTTATGTCAAAATATGAAAGTTTAACTTAAAATGCAAAAAGGTCTGTGATTTAGCTCTTATTCATATATAGCACATAAATGAAGCAATCTTGCAGTTAAGTCACGAATTACTGGATGATCTACAAGAACTTCTCGATTGGTTTTAAGATAATTATGTAAGAAGAATGAACAGAAGAACAAACATCAGGAGAGAGCCTCGCTTTCCTCATGCAATGTGGAATCTATATCAGCGAGTACTGAACTAAGAAGACAGGACAAACAATGATGCAGAAGCAGCAAACAGGATGTTGCAATCGGAACTTCAAATGCAGCATCAAAGTATATGGAAATTATTGACTGTTAGCGTAAAGGTACAAAGAGGAAGAGACCTCTATTATGAAAAACTTGCTGCAGGCCAAAATCCCTCCTAAAAATTGAGGAAGTTCATGGACGCAGATGAACGTATTCGCAGACTGGTTGCGAATTTTGAGAATTTTACGTACACTCAATATTTAAGAGGAATTTCTCTCAATAATGAATAGTGTTTATGTTTAAAGTCTTGATTAAAACGAAATGATAATGGTAGGTGTTCTGTGTTTTTTACTGTGACGTACATATCTAATAAGGCCTTAGTTTCTATGAGATTATTATTATTAATATATTATTATTATTAAAGTATGCGTTCAATTAGCGTCATATATGGACGAGTATGTCAATATTAAGTCTGTGTAATGTAATTGAGTGTGTAATTTTAACTTTACAAATTTCTAGTTTATTATAATTATTATCGTTATTATTATTATTATAGGCCAAAATTAAGTCTGTGTAGAGTTATTAATTGTAATTTTAACTCTAAATATTTCTAGTTGTTTATTATTATTAATAATATCATTATTATTAATGTATGCTGTCAATTAGCCCCTTATATATTAGCCAATATTAAGTTTGTGTAGAGTTATTAATTGTAATTATATCCTTACATATTACTATTTTATTATTATTAATTATTTTTATAATTATTATTATTATAATTATATTTATTATAATTAATGTGTGCCAAAATTAAATCTGTATAGAGTTATTAATTGTAATTTTACCTCTACATATTTCTAGTTTATTATCATTATTATTTGAGTATTATTATTATTGATATATTATTTTTCTTTTTATTATATTATTTTATTATTAATATATTATTATTCTCATTACTATTAGTGTATGCGTTCATTAGCCTCTTATATTTCTGACAATATTAAATCTTTGTCGAGATTTTAAATGTATTTTACCTCTACATATTTCTAGTTTCAAAAAATTACAGATGTCTAATAAATTTCCAACATTTAGTTGTTCCACGTATTAAGAAGTTTTAGCTTAGTAATATAATATATAGCACTAGCAATATCCTAATATATTTTCAATAGGTTTCATTTCTATATCGGGACATTAGTTTTCGTGCAATTTTTTAAAAAAACAAATTAAAATATGTTAGCGATTATATAATCTCCACCATTTTACCTTGGTAAAAAAATAATAGTTTTATTTCTGGCTAATGCTCTAGTGGTCTGCCAAATTTGGTAGAAATTGGTCCTATAGCTTTTAAATATGTTTGAACACGAAGGAAAGAACGAACGCCATTGCTCACAAGTAGATCTGGTTGACTTTAAATTTTCAACAAGCTCTGCACTGAATATAGTCTGCATCGAATAGGGTCTGCGCCGAAAATGGTCTGCGCCAAATAGGGTCTGAGCCGAAAAGAGTCTGCGCCAAAGAGGTCCTTGCGCCGAAAGGGGTCTGCGCCGAACTGGGCCATTCCTCAAAATATCATTCCTCAAGTTACAGAAGAAGGTTTTGAAGAGAACAAGAACCATTTCCTATGCATTTTAGTCATAAGTAATTAGAAAATAACACTTTCTGCCCAGGAACTAAAAGTTACAATATTTTTAAATAGTGTAATCAATAAACATTAAAAATTAAAAAGTTTGATATTTTTATATAAGTTTATGGGTTGTAGTTGACTCGGATGACCTTTGATAGGCCCTTGTGGCTTTTCTAATTCATTGAGTTCTGTTATGATACCCATACTAATCCATTTAAACCATGATTTAGCATTCTTTCCTGCCAAAAATTCCTTGTGGCATAGAATGATTAGAGTTACACATATATGAGCTCTTACACTCTCAATTTAATGCGGCATTAGTTAAATTTTACTAGTTATATGTATCTTCTTTCTTCATTTTCGCTTTAAAATTGCCTATCGATTTTCGATGGGATTTATATATGGGCTATTTTCAGTCCATGCAAATGTAGGGATGATGTTATTAGCAAACTTACCTTTACCTTTATGGCCCTGGACTCAATCATGTATAAATATGAAGGTCCCTATACCTTCAGCGCCTTCCTTTAATGTACATTTACATAACTGAGGCTTCAGCCGTTATTCAAGTATCGATTTACATTGATCTTGCCGGAAAGTGAGATCTACAATGGTCAACTGTCCAATGCCATATATATATATTGGACAGATATTTTTGTGTGTGGGGTGTTTAACAATTTTACGAATGAAATTTGTGTGTAAATCTCTCCTAGCTTTCGATGAATATACTGGGATTGTTCCCCACTCGACTGAAGAATTTATAAATCATTGAAGTTGACCTAAGGAAAATAAACTGAACCATAAGTTTTGTTTTTTGGTATCTATATTAGTCAAGCATTCCTTTCGGATACCTCACATGTTAATATTATTTCCAGGTATTACTTTTCTCGAAGTTTAACATTAATGTATTACCTCTTTCCAAACTTGTCCAGTCAACTCAATATAGTTTTGAGTCACAGTTTTTATATCTTCAATGGTTTTAACTTTTTCTTTTTCCTTGGGTTTGCGTACTGGCATCCCTCTTTGATGCAAACGCCGAGTTGGGCTGTTCGGGCGTTAACCTCTGACCCACTTTTCTGAAATTGCATTTGTCCTTCTCTTTCTTAGCTACCATTACGAAATTACTCTCATCTCACCCGGTTGCAACTCGGTTTCTGCGAAAGGATTATTCTTTTTAGACTCAAACATTGACGACATTTTCCGCGTCATTTTTGGGCAGCGGACTCATTCACTATCATTTATTGGCCTTTTTGGCGTTATGTAATTCTTTATTGAAAAAAATCTTTATTTGGGCTCGCTTCTGAGACGTTATGGCATCGCTATACAATTAGTTTATAGTTTAAAATCTAAGTTAAATTTCCAATAATATTAAGTTGTCAAAATACTCTTGTCGTTTTAGGAAGAGAGGTAATAAAAAAGAAAGGCCTTTTAGTGTTGCTTAAAATTTATACAAATTTGTTGCAAACTATTTAAAGATATCTGTAGGCCTAGGCCTTCAGTAAGCTGTCTTATGCACGGGATATTGTAAGGTGTCTAGTGTGATAAATTCCGTGCTTTGCCAGCTCCTCCTTAGTCTTAAGCTGCTGCATCCATTGCTTGTCGTTGCATTGCCGCCCCTGAATAGCCTAGTGGTAAATTAAAAAGCTTACTGCATAAGTCCTGACTTGGCAGTACACAACCTCTCCAATACTAAGACTCTTGATGTGCCCCCCCTTTGGCCACACACGGTAACTTGATGACTTGGAACAGCAGGGATTGCCATAGGTAGAATCTGTACTGCCCCCCCGGCAGTTGGACATGCCCTGGTGTCTACCAATCGCTGTGCTACTGGGAGATATCCCAGAGAAAGAGAAATAATAGGGGAGCTAATGCTAAACTGTGGCACTCATAGTCAAAAGTAGTCTCTGGGAGAGACTGTGGTTCTGGTAAGGTGGTACGACCTGCGCAGCTGCTAGTTTTTCTGGATTTTTCGTGCCAGTGGAGTTGATTTATGTAGGCCAAGATAATGCTAGTGATAGTTTGCATACCCACTACATTACTCTAAGAAACTGCCTAAAAGTTTCTATTTTTCTCACTGCCAAAGACGAGAAAATTAATCCGTCATCGATGGTTTCGGAGGACTACCATGGTCAAAATGTCATATGAAGTATCTGAAGGACAACGTTACAACGTATGAATATTGGATCGTCTCTAACCTATTTGTTCAACACTTGCAACGTTTAAATGATTAGCTCATGAAGAAGGGGTTACGTTATATGGGGAAGTTATTGCTCTTCCTCCCTATTCACTGAACCTTGCACCCTCTGATTACTATTTATTTGAGAAATAATATCACCTACATGACAAAGTTTATTTTGATATAAATGAGGTGGAAATTTATAGAAAATAATATATTTCATCAAAACCTAATGAATTCTGCTTAGTTAAACGATGGAGGAACATTGCCAATAATGATGGAAACTACTTTGCTGAATAAGGGGTTTATGAATATTTAAAATAATTTGAATTTTCTTTTAATAAATTCCTTCAATGTCTTGCCAATCTAATACTAACAAGCATCATTATATTTAAAATTGAAAGTGCATTGTTTTTTTTCAAATTTCACTTTGCCAATTTTCTTGCTACGTCTATATATGAGTTATTTTGTGTTTGATGAAGGTCTCTTATCAATATAGCGAGAAGCATTACTAAGGCATCCCTTTGGGTCCTTCTCCTCTTCAGGCAGGGCTTGTATTGGTTCGCATATAGTGTCAAGAAAATCTCAGATTAATTATAGTGTAGGGAAATTATTCTATGTACAGGACTAGACGTTGTATAATAGGCTATACTTTTGTTTGGGAGTGTCGGTTATTTATTTGGGGTTTTGGGATGCATAACAGAGTGAGATAAAGCATGGTGGACAATTTTAGATATCACGTCTTACACGAATTTATAGTGCTATTCATAAATTATGGTCACCGCAAATAAATTGTGGATGATTTTAGATGATGAGGGTTCCATACGCTTGGTTTATATATATATATATATATATATATATATATATATATATATATATATATATTACTCAAATTGCTAAAAAAAAATATCAGCATCAAACTTTATGTTATCCACAAGTTTTCAATGCAGTTCGAATGAAAGCAATGTCATTTGTAGTATTGGATTGTCACTTTTGCTTCCTCCATAATCCAGATTTTAATTTCCATACATAAATTTTGATAGCAAAGGGACTAAGAGTGAAGGAGAGCGTACTGTAGAATAACTTCCTTCATCAACGAGTAGATGAGTCGACGCGCACACAACATTTTGCTAATATTGACATATTGGGATTCACCGATATCAGATAAAATCGTGGAAAATGCCAAATTCTGGATAGCTAACAGATTCTATTCTGGAATGCCTGTGGGTGATCAAGAAAAGCTATGGGCAACTCATATGATATATGGAAGCTGTTGATCTACTCTATAACCATAGCTGAGGTGCAAGAAGGGCCGTGCCTTTTTATATTTGTTGAGAATGTAGGCGAAAATTTGAGAATCAGTGATCACCACATCATTTTGGTTTATACAAATATTCCCAACGTGTAAATAATAGCTCTAAATCTAGTCCTAACTTCAACTAGTTCCGTTGAAACGTATTCATTCGATGATATTTTACACTGATAATGACTAGAAAATAAATTTTGATTTCGACAACCATTTTTTGCCATTAGCATTGAGTTCGTACGTTATTAAACAGAGGGTTTCTACTAAATTTTAAAAAAAGAGTCTTTGATACCCAGTGAAATTAAAGAATGCATGCGCGAACGTAACCGAAGTTACAAAAATATAAAGAAAAAATAATTTTAACAACAGGGATCGTTATGATTATTATCGTCGGCTTGTTAAACGTAAAATAAGGAGGGCTAAAAAGAAATAAGCGATGATTTGTAAAAGCTAACCTAAGATTCTTTTTATAGAATAACAAATAATTGCAAAAATCAGGGAATGCAAGGGTTCCCTTGGAAATAGTGTAAGTTGGTTTAATTACCATTATATGATAAACTTGCAAATGTCTTCAGCGTTGAAGACACGAAAAAATTGTTACTGCGTAAAAATCATTTTGCAAATGTTTTGTTTATTAAGATTTCCCTAAAGAAACAATAATTCTGACAACAGAGATCGTTATTTTTTCAAAAATTACAAAAGAGAAAAGTTTTGACAATGTGAACATTTCTGGAAAGTGAAAATCTATATAACAGAAAGTTGAATAAACAACTTAGGGGAGGAAAAAAGGATTGACCATGAGGAGAGTAGTTGTTGCCTGTTAACACGCTGCTAAACTGCCGTGCCGCTCCCAGTGGTCGCGCGCTTATATACTCGTGGCCCGTTTTACGGTGAATGGGTGCGAGGCATGCCATATTTTTAGCTTGCAAAGCTTCTGGAAGCGGTATCAACGAGGTTGCGAGAAGTCTTCACGTATGCGATGTTAAGGGCGGCTTTTCTAAAGATCCTTGAGAACCTAGATCTTGAAAGGGCCGAGAGGGAAAAGAGGATGTCTTCAGGGGTATTTCCTCTTTTCCTCTGGCAATGTTTCAAATTGCTCCGATGTTGTCTGCCATGATTCTTGAGTTTGGAGTGAGAATTATGGAGAGGAAAAGTGCCAAGGATTCATTTACGAAGATGTTTGTGCCCAGGCTTCCTGCGGGAATAGCGAGGAAGCTACCCATCATAGCGATGCCTAGGCCTGTTTCTGATGCGTCAGAATGTACTACTAGAGGAGAGGCCTTTTTGCGTCGCTATTTAGTCCACTTTGTATGGATAAGAGGGAGAAATGGAATGAAGTCTTCTGGAAGAGGGAATTGGATTTGCTTAAAACAAATCTGCAGCCAGAGGGAAGGGAATTTAATCAATTTTCTGCGTTAATTCCAAAGAAGTTACTATTTTTTTCTGTATCATGAGCCGTTACTGAAATACTTTATTAAAAATGCCAGGTTGGTTCGTGGAGCGCTTCCTGCGCGCACACCCTCAGCGGAGGCAGTAAAGGTTCCGGCTGGTCTCTATATATTGTTGGTTTCAATTGGGCATCAAGAGTATATGCCTGCCTTTTACAACGAAACACGTCAATCTCGATCACGATCCCTTTACTCTACGAGCCAAAGACTTGAATTATACCGAAGGATCTGAGCTCCAGGCAATTGGCTAATCCTTGGTTTTGGTATATTTCGTTTGGCACGAATACTCCTTCCAGTTAGTGTTACTACTAGAGGTTAAACTCCCCGTGGTTAAGGTCCTTCGAATAACCATCCGATCCCCATTTCATCTCTTAAAGCCTCGAACGCAAGCTTGGCTGAGACAAATCATATGTGGCTACCTTGCCAGTCATCCCTGTGTGCGTATGTACAGATGATCATATCGCCTCTCAAACCTCCCTACCCCTGTAGAGCTCGCACCGAGTAGTTCTGTTAGTTCGGTTCTTGTATACCTTGAGTATCCATTACCATTATTCTATTTAATCTATTTATTGTGTATAACTGTGTAAATATTAAAGTATATTGCGTTCCTACTTTTTCATAAGCCTCATAGCCCACAGCATTCATTAATTTGATTTCGGGTAAATGCACTTAATCTTATTGTATTTAAATTATTCGCACTCGTTCAGGGAAGTTGGACTCAAACTCCTCCCATCCCCAATTCTATCCCCCATCTCTCTCGTGACCAGAGTTGAGTCAAGGTAACCCGTTTGACCTTGGGTGTTCACGCATACTGAGTGAGTGAGGCATGGCCTTTCTGTTAGATTTGTTCAACATGATCTGGGTAGAGGGTATCCTCCCAGATTCCTGGCGAATCGCAAACCGGATAGTGATCACTCTACTCCGGCCAGTTTCCTCCCAATCTCTCTAACCTCTTGCGTGTGCAAGTTGATGGAGAAATTGGTAAATGTTAGGTTAGCCTTTTTCATGGACAGCGGAAGCCATCTGTCTTCTGCATAGTGCGGCTTCCGCAAGTTCCACTCCACGACAGACGCTCTGCTCCGACTGGGAAATGCCATCTGCAAGTCCTTCCTTCATAGAAAACACTACGCCACGGTGTTTTCCGATCTGGAGACGGCCTATGATACCGCATGGCGATACGGTATCATGGAGACTCTCCACACGATGAGGGCGTGAGGACACCTTCCAATCTTTATATCTAAATTTTTGCGAGATCGTGGATTCTGCGGATGGGTGGGGAGAGCTCTATTCGGCAAATGGAGCAGAAAGAGGGTGTCCCAAAGGGAAGTGTCCTCACTGTCATACTCTTTGCCCTGAGCATCAACGACATTACCTCCGTGCTGCCGGAAGATGTTCTTGCTATGCTCTACGTGGACGACCTTTCGATCTCTTTTGGCGAGGCCCAGATGCCAACTTTAGGGCGTTGACTCTGATAGGCATTGAACCGCGTCTCTCACTATGCCGAAGCGCACATGTTTTAGTTTTCCTTGGCCAAGACTAAGGTAGTGCACCTCTGCCGCCATCCACGGCTCTACCCTGACTCAGACTTGTTTCTCAATAGGGTACACCTGGAAGTGGTTCAATCGCAGTATGGTCAGGAGAAGAGGCTGGCTGTATAAAAGAAAAATAAATAAATCAATAAATACAACTATTGAGAGGGACAGTGATAAAAGTTAGCCCATGAGATAATAATAGTGTGTAGATTTAAAAAAAAACAAACAAACAACTTAAACTTTTCATGAATAAACTGTATAATTACGTATATAGTAATTAATAATATGAGATATATGACTGACGCAACTGTCGAGAGGTTAAGAAGACTCGATGCAACATTTTGCTTTAATTGACTAAAAAGAGAAATAAATAAACAATATTACACTAACCCAATAGGCAGAATGCAAATAAGAGGTAAAGTATGACAATAATAATAATAGGTAGAATGCACTCTGCAAATAGGAGGTGAGATATGACAATAATAATAATAGGCATGCTATCTTCAAGGAGATCAAGGGCTGTATTTTACACATCAAAATTATACAATTGGCTTAAGGGATAAGTCTATATAATTTCTAGAATAATAGAGAGAGAGAGAGAGAGAGAGAGAGAGAGAGAGAGAGAGAGAGGAGAGAGAGAGAGAGAGAGAGAGAGAGAGAGAGAGAGAGAGAGAGAGAGAGAGAGAGAGAGAGAGTTAGTGACAAATCACAACAATGAATAAACTGGACTTTCTTCTTCTTCTCCCAGGGTTGAGCAAACGTGTTAGTTGCGTGCACGCGACTGTTAGAATTTACTCCCTCGGTTCGTCGGTCGGTCGGTCGGATGGTAACATTTTTCTTTTGTCAATAAAATCGAAATACTTCATTCTATTATAATAAAATTTGAAAACCTTATGCTGTATTACATTCTCTTTACCAAGATTTGACCGGGAATTATTGAAAGTTTTGAATGTCATAATTCAGACTAATTGAGAGCACGCGACTTAAGTCTGTTGACCCTTTTACTTCTCGATTAGCTCCTTTACATCACTCGAAGAAATTGGGCGAACTTTCTTGCGTATGTTGACATAAATGCGTATGTTGACATATTAATATTTTCCATATGTACATGAAGTCGGATAATAGTATACATATAGGTGTATTTGTATCTGCTACTAGTAATAAATGAATTACAACTAACTGTGATTTCAAGCTCATCAAATCTCCTTATCTTTTTTTCTCTCCCTGAAACTTCAATACGCCAAAACTTTATTCTCTGCCAATTTCTGTGGCCTTCGACGAAGCCCGTGTTTATCCCACTAAGAGAACTGAAATATCGGATCTTTTAAGATGAATTACAATAATGTACCAAAGTTGATAACAATCATAAAAATTGAAGATTAAAAATTTAAAGATCTTATGCAATTTTCACTTGTAATTAAGCTCAATGAAGACATTTAATAACTAGTAACATACTTGGCTACGAAATCCTCATCCTACAAGTTCCTGTTTATGGTCAGGAAGGATTTATGCTTAAATCATTTGGTGGAATAAAAAATCTTCCTTTTGAACCAATAATTCCAAATAGAATATTTCGAGGTGTTGGTAAATATTCGTTTTTTTGCCACCACACAAGAAAGTAAAACCGGTAATTTTTCACAAATTAGTTGCAACAATAAACAGGGTCAACAAACCTAAGTCACGTAATCTCAATTATTTCCATAATTTTGAAACAAAAAATATTTAATTTACAAAAGTATTATCAATTAGCAAACAAATCACTTGACCTCACGACCTTCAAAACTTTCAAAAACTCATTGAAAAGTAAAGGGGTTACCACCTGACAGACATAGTAATTTATAGAGCCGCTTTCGCGTTATTAAAAAGACAGAGCTCTTGCGGTTAATATAACAATAATTAGTTACCTTCACGCTGTATCGAGCCCGCATGGCGAACCACCCTCGTTTTTCTTGCCATTGCAGTCTATGAGTTTTTACCCACTTATGTGAAGATGGCTAATTGCTCTAAAATCCGCATAGCCATGCTGCGTACATTACAGCTTAGCTGTCATCGTAAAATATTAGCGTTACTCCATGAAAACCAGCGTGTCGTATGACGGTAAAGGTTAAGGTAACCAATGGAAGCAGTTCTTTTTAACTCTGTTAGATTGGTTACTTGAGTACAGGCGTGATCGTGAAAGGAGATTGTCATTGTAACGTTTACGTGGTAAACTGCGCTTATTTAGTGCGCAGACGTAATAAAGTAAAGCAAAATCCAGAGTAAACTATACATTATTTTTTAGTCACGTGTGCACTCGACTCTATAAGTTGCTATGTCGGCTCGTAGATTGGTCAGTCGGAGAGAAACCATTTTACTTTTCACTGAGATTTTTTGGGCAATGGCATCGTAACTATTAGGCCGATTCTATCGAGATTTACATTTTCTTTCGAATGATCTAATTGCCAAGGTCTTCCTAAGGTTAGTCCGAGAATTATTGAGGGTTTTGAGGGTCGTAAGGTCATAAGTGAGAATAACTGAGAGCCCGCGACCTTGGTCTGTTGGCCTTGTTTTTTTTATTCTTCGACCTAATCTAAGGTTACTTGGTTGCCTACGTCACGTTAGCTTTTGCTTTGCTTTATGACATTTGCCCAATAAATGAGATCCTGTTTCTTTAGCTGTTGAATCTCTGATAAGTATCTTTTACTGCCATTTCACGAGTGAGGAACAGGAACGAATATTTACCGATGAATCCAAATATTC
The DNA here is from genome assembly GCA_963969495.1 of Ceratothoa steindachneri. Lineage (NCBI taxonomy): Eukaryota > Metazoa > Arthropoda > Malacostraca > Isopoda > Cymothoidae > Ceratothoa > Ceratothoa steindachneri. The sequence continues at coordinate 12,745,817 of OZ018329.1, read as the reverse complement.
TTTTGAACATTTTTTGTTTGATCTGTAACTTTTTTATTTCACAAAATAATCTACAGACTATGACTAGTAAAGGGTATTTCTGAAGTTGAAATTAGCGAATTACAAAGTCGTAAACCACATTTTATTTATTCACGTACCTAAATTGTTTAGGCAACAACCCTAATTCCAACATTCAGCCGTGTCCAAAACCAGTTTATACCTATAAAGCTAACACTAACCTTACTAAAGGAATACCTTAGTACAGTTAGATGTAAAAATAGGGCTTATCTAAATCCCAACAAGTTCGTTGGCTTAGTTATTCTTCAGCAGTTTAGGAAGAGGAGTTTCTAAGTGGAGCTGAATGTGTCGTTTTGGTTTGGTATTTGTCAGCAACTCAAAATATTATTCTTTCATATATTAATATTGTAAAAATATTAAGGAGTTTAGATACACTGGTATACTTTAAATAAGTTATGAAAGCTCCACGTTGTAATTGAACGTTCAGATGTGTTATCACTTAAGTTCTTATTTTTTAAAAACGTTTGCGGTTTGTTGGTGAGAAACAACTTAAAGATTTCCAATATCATTTATTTTTACATTAATCATTCATTATTTTATGAATTTTTTCAATCAAATTCTTATGATTGGTTTATTTGTTTTTGAGGCGAAAATATAAAATTATTACTTATATAAATAATTACTTCTTGATATTTTTAAAATATCGTATAATAATGGTTCTGCGTGATTGTAATTAACTCTACTTAAAACCAGGCAGTTGCAATGCATATTAGTCCAGTCGAGGATAGAAATGCACAATCTGGGTAATTTTATTTCTTGTTAGTTGTTTAATTCCTACAAACAAATTAATAAGTTATTAAAAATGCATTTAATAAATATATATATATATATATATATATATATATATATATATATATATATATATATATATATATATATATATAGAGAAATGCACAGAGGATTAACGTTAGCTAAACGTTCCTACTGAAATACCGTAAAAAGAACCTACAGGTAACGTAAGGGAATATTGTGCATCGGCTGGGTGTTACTACTAAATGAACTAATAAATAACTAATAAATATGTACTTCGATCAAATATGTAAATGTCAACCATAAGATTCAATGTAAGTTGCAGCCTATAGTTAGAGATTAAATTTAGATATACATAATTATTATGGATAATTCCTCGCAGAATTTCTTTATCAGTCACCCATTAAATTTAAATGGCTGTTATGGTTATGGAATCATGTCACAGACATTACATTTGAGTATTTTTAATACTTATTTCTTGAATTTCTTCAATGCTATCCAATGTAATTTATTGTAAGTAAGATATTTTGATTTTTAACCATCTTTCTAAGACACACAAAGTAGGAGAATGTGTTAAATTATGACTTCTTTATTGAAATTCTAAGCGAATTTAGATAATCAAAAGCAAAGAATTATAGCATACATTAAAGTGAGTTGAAACGAAAAGAATGACTTTGATTCTAATGCTTTTCGAATATGTCCGAGTACATATATTCAAAAGCCGATAGTAGTCTTAGTGATGTCGGGCATTTATGAAAATCATTGCAATTATTTTCTCTTGCTTGTTAGTTTCTGGGGATATTGCGATAAGTAAATGTTCGTACTTTTTATATACACGGAGTATGGTGGTATATAATAGATAGACGACAGGGAAATGAAAAGGCGGAGATTATGACTACACTCATTGTACTGAACTTAAGCTTCTTTTAAAGTTGACATCTATATTTTCATTAGAGGGAAAACCTAGATTTCGATAAAGAGAAAACAATGAATCTCTGTGTGAGCAAAATAGTATTATTATATTATGTTATTCGCGATCAACACTTAGGAAAGAGCAAGTGAAGTAGAGTTTTGGGCGTATTAAATGTCCTACACAGCATTAATTTAATTCTCCTCGTTTAGCTGATTTTTTTTCGTCAGGTTATTAAATATTTAATCTATTTATAAATCATGTTCTTCAAATTCAAAGCTCCCAAATCGGTTGCTAGATTGCATAATAAATAAAGCTTTTATGCATAACCTTCAGCGACTTCTGTAGCGGTTGTATTAATACACAATTTCCAGCGCCCCTTTAGTGTACTATCTAGAAATACCCCATTTTTAGTGTACGGTTTACGACAGAATCTAAAAAAAACAGGTTCTGATATAGAAAATGCAACAAAAATTGTGGATGTGTTTTTTTTGACTGGATGTGTTTTGGAAGGTGACGTCACACAACTGCAGGCATTTAATAAAAATATTACAAATAACTCACTTAAAACATCTTTTATGACTAAAACCTCTAGAGAAAAAAGACTTAATCTTTGGAAACTTTTATTAATTCCTCTTTTAATTTTAAATTGATGATATAGCCTAAGCATATAGGTACGAGTAGCCCCCCCAAAAATTAATTAAATTTAAACTTGAATAACTCAGTTAAATAAAATTGTATATTAATGAAAATTCGTAAACAACAACATCGATAAAATTACTATTATCTCTAAAATATACAATAATATAGCTATAATATTATTGCTACAGTTAAAAAATCAAATAGTCACTCAAAAAATAGCTTGCCGATTGCTCCCTACAAAGGCTGTCTAAAAGTATCAAAATCAATAAAACTTTATTGAAATAAATGATCAATTTGTCTACCTTCTTGGTCACATTCAGCCGTTAATCACGTTTAAAAGGCAGAAATAAATTTCATATGGAATAGTCCATAGGATTAGAGTCAGGCGATTCAGTTAGCCATTCATCCGTTTTGATAAAATGAGGACAATTTTCTTTAAAAGATTTGTTTAGTTTTGCCAGGAGGAGAGGGCGCGCTATCTTCCTGGCAAATGAAGTCGCCTTTAGGATAGAGCTGATGGCAATCAGAAAGCAGGCCGATATATAGTAATTCGCTGTAATCTTTATAATTAACTTTGGATATTTGTGTATCGATAAAATAGATCATCATTTTACTATTCCATGATACTACAGCAGAACCCATTTTGGGGGGCTAAATCCAGAAGATTTATGATAAAAGCGGGATGGATGGATGTCGTTTTTTTTTTAGCCATAAACTCTGTTAATTTGACTAATTGTTTCTACTTCCAAAGTGGAATCTTTTTCGTCGGTACACACAAAATTTCATGTATCTTGCGATGATTTGCGATCGTAGAGTAACTTCAACTTGTCTTTCTACGTCGTTTTACATCAATATCACAACGGTAATTGCACATTCTTTTATAAACTTTTAATATATTTTGTTTTAAAATCTGCTGCACAGAAGAACGCGAAAGGCCTAATTCAGTAAAGATCTTCCTTTGGGATAGAAGAGTTCCGGGTTTCTCCTCCTGAGATAAAACAAGTTCTTCTACTTTTATCATTTTATTCCTGTCGTAGCAGTTTTATTATGGTCGCCACTACCTTTTTTCCTTTCTTTCGTTTTTTTTTTAAATTAAGTTAAAAGCACTTCGAGTACAATTTCTATCTGGAAATTAACAAAAACATCTGTCTCCATTGAAACCTTATTCTCTAAAACATGTTTCTATTATAATTTCACCAAGAAAGGGCTTCGCCACTTCCCCCTACGGGGGGAGCTTGCGCTTCGCTACTAAGATTAAGATTTAAAATCTAAAAAAAAGCAGCCATGGTTAAATTTTTATAAATTTATGAACTTCGCCAATTATAATAATTTTAAAAAGGAACTCTAAACTATTTTCCCCCCTTTCAAAAAATCACGTTGCAAAATATAGTTATAGATAAAACAAAAAAGCAGCCTTACTTAAATTTTAATAAATTATTTGAACTTCATCCATTTATTTTTTTCTGAACTAAACTATTTTGTTTTTTCAAACTCTAAAGAAATTCTTAGAAATTACCTTGATCAAAATTTAAAATATACTTAAGTCATAACGAAACTAAGATGAAATTATTATTCAAATACTACAAAAAATCCCGTTCTTAAATTATAGAGTTAGTGATGATAATGATGATGATGATGGAGATGATCATTTAAACTTACTACCAATACCATTGCAATAGGGTTTATAATAATATGACTTATGAGTAAAAACTTTAATGATGATTAAAAGAGAGGGAGAAAACAGCAAGTATAGTTACAAATAACTTAATATCCTAGGTATGCAGACTTCATATTTTCTATGTACAAATATCGCACGTTGTCTTGATTCGCCAAGCTAAATTTTGTATGTCTATTCCGTTTTTCAATTGTAGCCATAGTATTATAGTGTTATTATTGAAAATCTTTGAAATAATAAAACATACATATAAGTTATATGGTAATTTTCATTTATATCTAAGTATATTTGAGTTATTCATGTTTGAATTTAGTAAATTTTGCTGGGAACCTATATATATTTCAATTTATATTTTTAAAAAATAATTCTACAAACACTATTTTATAACTTAACCCTAAAAAAATTAATTGACTACATAAATTTTATTTATGTTGGAGCAAAAGGAAAGTATAAACATGATAAAATGATCAATTCACCAAGGTAAGAGAACTCCGAGGCAGAGGAGAGATAAGGAATGTTATCAATTTCTAAGAGTATAACTCATTCAATGTTCAAAAAAACTACTTTAAAATCATGGAAGGGTTAAAAGAACTTATGTTCCACACGCTCTATTGACAAGGTAAATGAGATAAAGAGAAAATTAAAACAGAAATCTATATACAACATGGAATGTAAGAGAGAAAGGTTTATGATATGTGATAATTGTATATTTTATAACCCCATTTTCCCCATCTGTGTACCTAGAATCCTGATCAATCTGCCTATTACGTTTGTCAAGTAAAGATAGGTAAAGATAATTTTGGAAAATAGAGGAATGTTATGGTATATTTAGGGGAGTAGTTCAGCTTTATTTCTATACAATACATTTTATTACTGTCACCAATGGGTTTTAGTTGCCTCATACTGCGAAATAAAAGATTTATATGTTGAAACAAATTTATAGAAGTTACAAAACAATAAAATAAGGAGTGTATTATTATAAACATAACTTTACAGGAGATACAAATTGCAGCGTGTTTTTACAGATTATTTCTAAAAGAAGTTTTTGATGCTTCATTACTTTATTAAAAATACAGAAACTTGCGAATAAATGATGTTGGTAGTCAAATACGCTACAAACGTGTAGGATATTTTTCCAAGGATTGTGTAGTTAGGAAAGATGTCTGTCTCGTTGGTAGTCAAATACGCTACAAACGTGTAAGATATTTTTCCAAGGATTGTGTAGTTAGGAAAGATGTCTGTCTCGTGATTTGCATGCGCCAAAAGATTTGGCGGAAGAATATGAGATCACCCTTGTTTGTCTATCTATGTGTGTACAAGATATCTCAAATGGTTATCATCGGATTTAGATGAAATTTGACTGAAAGTTGGACTTTGGGCCAATGAAGAATTAATTTGATATAAAAATGAGTGCAGATCTGGATTCTGGACTACCTCCTAAAATGTTATGGACGGATTTTCATTAAAACTTTCGGAACGGTGGCCCTTGGGTCAGGTAATGGTTGCTTAATTTTTTTTTAGGGGGGAGGATTCCAATATAGTGAGAGTTTTAGATCATCTATTTGCTTTCTTTAACATTCCTAGATATGTCATTTACTGATATTGGAGAGTTATGAGCTCTATGAGAGCTTTCTAATTATATTTACTTTCTTTTAAAAAAATGTTTTATATAGAAACCTTGTAAAACTATAGAAGGATCTTATCAATAAACATCTTTAGGGATTATATTAATAAATTCTTTTATGAAATTAATGTCCCATTTTAAATGAGGTTAAATTAAAAAAGCTTTTTTTTATTGTTTTACGCCCATGTTTTTTAATCCTCCTTCTTAACGAGGGTTGCAAAAGCACCTGATTTTAAAGAATAGGTGTTTTCGGGGGAAATATCTGTTCATTTGTATTAAAATAATTTAAATTTTAATGCACCTAAATAATATAGAGGATCTAAACCCTCTCGGCATTAAGAAGATTCTATGATTTAAAAGTGAAATAAATGTTTGCAGTTAAAACAAGTAGAAGTGAAAGAAATAGTTATATGGTCTTTGTCACTAAACTGAAAAAGAGCATTTTTGTGTTCCAGCTCAAAGACTATATTTTCAACACAGTCAAACTGTGGAGAAACTTTGAAATCAACTTGTATATGTTATATGCTGATAATAAATGCTAATTGTTCTACGATAATTAAATTTTTGGATCGAGACTTAAAACTTTGTTAGGAGTTTTTTCTTTTGGTCTAATGAAATGCAATTTATAATTTTGGGTCAGGCCTTAATATTTAATTCATCTTTTCCAGTGATTTTTAAGCGTGTGCAATATCTGAAATAAAAATTGCCGATATCTACTCAAATTATTGCTAAAACAAACTACATTTGTTGACAATAATTTAAGTAATTTTCTTTGTTTCGTAAAAACTTTACAAGAAAAAATCATCTTGCGGTGAGTAAAAATTTTGATTTTTGTACAGCGCCACTTCATATTAGCATAAATTTCTTCAAAACAAGGTGATGAACGACTCTAGAAAAAACCCCCACATAAAACAAAAGGTAGAAACATTCAAGGCAGTCCAAATCTTTAAGCTTCATCCCTCTACCCAACCCCAATGCTGTGTTCTTAGTTCCACTACTACTAGTAATTTTACTGCAAATAATGAAAAATGAATTACTAACTGAAAGGAAACTTCCACAAGTTTTATCACCTCCTCTAATCTCTAATCCCTGTTCTCTCTGCCTTCCTCTCCTGCATCCACTCAAGGATTCAGCAGTCATTTGTAAATATAAGAGTAAATTCTTGTTTTATTTGTTTATTTTATAAGTTAAATGCGTTTATTACATGTTTTTGCATCTTATTTTCCTATGTTTTGCCTTATAAATGGCTTATAAGGAGGTAAATATTTCGGTTCTAACCTTCTGGAACGGATTGTGTACGAATTGCAAGGGTGTACTGTATTTGAAACTCTTGATGATTCTTTTGTTAGTTATTAGATGAAAGAATATTAGGCACTAGTCTTTATAGTAACCTAACTCAGTAATTAATTAATAATACTTTAGCGCTGAAAATTAACATCAGTTCAATAAATGCATCCATTTTTAATCATGAAATTAAACAAGGGCTTATATATAATATTTCTAATTCAAACTATAATAATAATTTTCACATCTTTCGATTTGCCTTATATTTGCTTTTATGTCTGGGTTGACCTCGTGGATCAGTTCTCCCAAATTCATTAAAAGTCGGTTTTTAAGCTTAGAAAAGGAATAAGAATTGATCCCTTTAGTAAAACACTATTTACCTTACGCGTTTCGATACACTTGTAACATCTTCAGAGATTAAAATATAAATACAAGTAAAAAGTGAACACAGTGGTTTATGTATCAATGAATTATAACAAATGTACAATCAAACGGGGAGATCTGCTAGTGTAAACATACTGACAAACTTATGAGCATGTTAGGACAGGGTCTGGAGGGTTAGGCTGATAAAAGCAGGTCAAATTCTTGGTCACATTTAAGGCAATGAAGGGTCTTGATAGGGGTGGGGGATTAGTTATCCCTCGTGATTCGCCTCCTAATTTTGCTACTCGGTAGTATTCCGTTAGAATTGAATTGAATGTTAAGCTTGGGTTGTTTATCCTGTATATAAAAGGCTTCTAGAAAAAGTAGTTGCCGGTGATCTGGTGCATAGTCAATAATTTTGGTGTTTTCTTCTAACATTTTTTCTGTTGAGAATAATTCCATGGTTTTGACTTGTATGGTTTTGGGGGGCGCCGTTGCTTAGGTGGTAGGTCAATCTTCTCGAGGGTTTAGTTTCCGTCATTCCGATATATGTTGGGGGAAGGAACTGATAATCTAGGTTGCATTTGTTGGTCCTTTGTTTAGGTTCAGGTATGGGCTTCGGATTATTTTTTTATGATGAGGGTGGAGGTGCGTCTAGTTTGATAATATATAGTCAATTTTATTGTCTATTCTGTATTTGTAGGCTTTATCGATCGGTGAATAATTTCTTTGTTTACCCTTTCATCAGTTCGGTACTCCGCGTTCATCATATTCTTTTAGAAAATTTTATGTTATTTTGTATGTTGTTGTTCCTGTTATTTCGTTTTTCTTCTTGATTGCTAAATCCATTGTTGGCGAGTACTTGGGTGGCACTTTCAATCCCATTGTGTATATATCGGGCACCCTTCCCCCCCCAAAAAAATGGAACAATTCAAAAAAACTAATCTCTCATTAACTTCCTTTCTATTCATAACAATTTTCATCCTCAAAATACTTTCAATCTTCCCTTTTCGAATGCAAAAATACGGAATTTGGATTCCTTTTATAGTTTTCTTGTACCTCACAAAAATAACAACATGGGTAAAAAAACAGAATATCGAGTGTAAAGAACTTATTAATCAGAAATTTAACTTACCTGATTGATTGGAACACCACTTTGATGAATCACTAATCTTTGTCTTTTTTTCCACACACAGACTTTTTCTTACTTCATTAATGCCAATTTCTTTCCATGATTCACGTATTTTGCTTTTAAATTCTGGTTCAGTGAATTTTTCTCTCCAACTTCGGTAAACCTTTTCTTTTAGTAACTCCCAAATTGAATAATGCATAGGGTTACAATCTGGACTTTGTGGTGGATACTCATTTTTTGTTATTAATATTGGGCTATTGCTAATTAGAAACGACTGTGGGGCGTGGTTTGTATGCGAAGGTGCTCCATCTTGCTGCAAAATAAAGTCATTTTCTTGATACAGGCGACGACAATCAGGCAACAACTTTGTTTTCAGGAGTTCAATGTAATTAGCAGAATTCACTTTTGTCTTTTCAGTATCAATAAAATGAACATCTGTTTTGCCTTTCCAATAGACCCCTGCAGATATCATAACCTTTTTCGGAAATCTTGAAGTTTCATGATACAGTCCGTTCTTTTTCACCAATTTCGTAACTTCCTGTGTGTCTCTGAAACTACTGTAAACTGGTTTAATTCTTACCTCTCATCTCCTACTCATCTCGTACTCGTAAGAAAACACTAGCTGCTTTCTCTTATGGAATTACTCAGGTTCCTGCCCTTGATCAGCCCTTTTTTCATATATACCTCTTTCCTCTTGGCTTTTTTTTGACGTCGTCTAGGTCTATCCTTCTATTTTTATGCTGAAGGCACGCAGATATTTCTCTCTTCCTTAAATTCGTTTGCCGTGACTGTAACCAACCTTTTATCCGCATAAAACACGATAATTGAATGATTATCCAATAACTCCCTCAGACTCAACTATGATAAAACTGAGGTTTTTAAGATGGGCACCTTAGCGGATGTCGCTCGGTGTAAAAATGTAGCCCCCTCTCTCAATCTAGGTGGCTCCCCGACCGCGTTCTCTGACAATGTTAGAAACCTGGGCATTTCTTTTGACAGTAAATGCGACTTCAAATCTCATTTTACTAATATCAGCAAATCTTCTGTTTGCTTTCTCCGTAACCTTAGTCGTATCCGGTCCCATTTTGACCGAAAGAGTTTCCAGATATCTATCCATGCCTTTCTTACATCAAGCCTTGATTACTGTAACTCTTTTCTTACTATAGCCCGCAGCACTACAATTCGTTCTATTAAACTTGTCCAGAACCTTGCGATTCAAGCTCTCCTTCGTCTTGGACCGTTGTCTCGAGCCACATCCTGCCCCGTGAACTGCACTAGCTGCCCATTAAATTTCGATTTAGTTTTAATGTTCTCCCTCTCACATTTAAAATCTTAAGCAATGCAACTCTCATTTACCTGTCCTCCACACTGGGCCTGTCCAGACAACAAAGATCCCTTCGGTTGGCAAGTGCCCTACTCTTATCGGTTTCTTGCAGTGGTCTCTGCTCCATGGGTGATCGTCCCTTTTATGTAGTTGCCCCTAAGAAATAAAATGGTCAACTTTCTGATATACACTCCTCTTCCTCGCCTGCCGCTTTCAAGCAGGCTGGGCAACCCTTCCCATAATCGATGGAAGTATGCTCTGCGAAGCCTTCAAGGTCTTGAAGGCGCCATAATATATATATATATATATATATATATATATATATATATATATATATATATATATATATATATATATATATATGCGGTTAAAAGGCTATTTTTGGCAAACACAGTCTTCATCAAAGCCATCGGAAAGAATTCTTCTCACACACACGAGAGGGTAACACTTAAAATAAGCGTTCTCTCAGATAGCCAAAAAACTATCTTATCGAAGAGAATGGAAAATCTGTTTTACTCTATTTTCGCCACACCTTATAAATTAAGAAAAAATATTGCAGTGACCCAATTAATTATGCGGTTTAAAGGCTATTTTTGGCAAACAGTCTTCATCAAATCCCTCGGAAGGAGCTAAAACTGTGCCTAGTCGTCGGTTTCTTTTTACTAGAAAACTAAAGTACCTGTACCATCATAAATTAGGATAATATTAAATTAATAAATGCTACTAGTATGATTATTCATTTGGAAAATCTTAAAAGTATTTATTAATTAAATTCCTGAACTCCTTCAAGTGAAATTCACTTTCATCTTGAAATCGATTTTGGATAAGTGGAATGGCTCAATACATTCATTTAATTAATGCTTGCATTAGATAAGATAATGAACTTTTTATATGCTAAAAATACAAATTATGAGCAGACCTGTTGTTCTTAGTGAATGAGGTAATAATAATTAAACAATTATTTTAACTATAGGGGGAAAATCAAGAATTCTCTCCTAACATGCCACCTTCACTTTTTCTACGTTCTCAGGATACACATATGTACATAGTTAAAAGTAGCACCCTCAGATTTGCATTTAAGTCTTCAAACTCCAAGCTTTTGTTACTATATTTGTCCCAACTATGTAAATTTATTTTTTACTAATTATGGCGTCTTTAAATTGCCATGCGCTGACCTCAAAGAAAAGCAGATTTTATCTCCAACAAAATTATATCAGATAAGATTGAGGTATTTTGCAGAGTGGCTTCTACAAACTTGATTTTCCCGGCCACTATACCCTTGGATGCACTTTCTTAAATCGTTGTAAAATTACCAATAGAGGCGGTAAGGTCGATATTATTACTAATGCCTTTATCTGCCCTTCACCCACACCGATCACCCCCTTCCTCGGCACCTTCGATATAGTTCTTGCTAATCTTGCTCTAATCCATGGGTCAATGACATAAATATCTTCAGACTACCACCTGATCACCTATCAGATCTCTTCTTTCACAAACTCAATGATCTCCTCAATGTCGCTTTTTCAAACTCCTCTGCCATAGTGGTAGTACTCGGCGATGGTACTCCCCACGACACCACCTCAAATCCAAGACTCCTTGAAGTCTTTTATCTTTTTCCTTCTCCTAATTAGTCTCTTCCACCATCTACATCCACAGCAACATACTTGATCTCATTTTCACCATTTTCAAGTTTACCAATTTCTGTCAAGGACTCCTCAAATGCTATCTCTGATTACTTTATTATCCAATTCGGCTTAACTCTATTTTCTCAAACTAACCTCCCAAATGATCCTGTTGTACGGTCCCGCCACACAAACTATCCTCCATTTTTCCTGGGTGGCTGATGTCTTGGGATTTCTCCTCATATCTTCCGGATAGCTCCACTTGCCCATCCCGCCTCACCTCTTCTGATCTTAGCTAATCCCTCCGCTTCTTTCGCACTCACTTTCTTTCTGCCTTGATACTCACGCTCCTCTTCATCCTCCCTCCTCTCTCTGATCTCGCGTTTCTTGGATCTCCAACACGATCTTTGAGGATCAAAACACAGAGGGGCGTGTGAGTGGAAAATCCTTTCCGCCCGCAGCAGAGGTTTGGGGACGAAACAAGCTTCTGTCGCATATTTTCTTACAATTCCTACGTACACAACCCTCTTGCGAACCTTCCGCAAGGATCAAACGCGTAAAATTCTTGACAAAAGCAAACAAACCTCTTGCACTTTTCAAGCTTCTTACTCCACATTTGTCTCCCAGGCCACCCCAACACTCCCCCCTCTCTTCTCATCCGTTTCCTGTGCTTTTTTCTCTACATAAAAGGAGTTAATATTCGCTCTGTGATTCAGAACCTATAGCAAAGGCATGCCAGTACCTTTAAGGTTGAAAATCTCGGCTATATTTGCTTTTGTATCATAATTAAGTAAAAAACATAAAATTGTGTCAGTTTTCTAAATATTTGACCGATTTTATTGAACTAGATAAATAGGTATTTTAGTGACACCCTGTATATTTGCAAAATCATCTGAAATGGCCAGCATCTGCCTTCACAAACTTCAGGCGGGAGCTGAACTGATTGCATTGCACTGGTTAAGGATTGTTTGTCAATGATTACATCCACAATGCCGGCCATCAGAGGTCACGAAATGTGTGAGCAGCTTTGTTGATATCCTTCTCAATAAAGCCGCAGAAGAAAGAATCCAAGGGATGGAATTCACGAGAGCTGGGCGGTCGCCAGTCTGGAGACAGTGGTGAGGGGCGTTCGTCTACAACGTCCCTTATATGAAAGAGCAGAGCCCTGCTGGAAACGTAAGGCCTTGTCGTGGCTAGTTGGTCCATCTAAGGCTTGACTAGAGTCTGAAGAACCTAAATATAAACATTTGCATTTGGCTTAAGGCCCTGTGTGAAGATGTGAGGATGCATAAAGAGTCTCTTGATGCTGAGTACACTCAGAACAATAACATGATAAACGAGGTTTCTCGGATAGATAAACAAATTCACAATATCACACCCTTCAAGTTGCGTATAGTTCTACGAGTATGGTGTACCGTTTTCGATTTCAGCTGGCTTTCTCGAAAGAAAGTGAAAATGCTCTTAGCGCAAAAATGCTAAGCACTTACTGTGCGTGCGTGTCTAAAGTCTCTTACGCGCATGAAAGCTAAAAACTAAGTGAGCTTGCGTGTCTAAAGTCTCTTACGCGCATGAAAACTAAACGCTTAGTGAGGGTACGTGTCTAAAGTCTCTTACGCGCATGAAAGCTAAACTCTTACTGAGAGTGTGTGTTTAAAGTTTCTTACGCGCATGAAAGCTAAACATAGTTTGAAGTGCGTATCTAAAGTCCCTTACACGCATGAAAGCTAAACTCCTACTGATCAAGCGTGATCAAAGTCTCTTACGCGCATGAAAGCTAAAGTCATCTTTGAGCATGAGTGGCTAAAGTCTCATACAGGCAGGAAATCTAAACTCTTAGTCAACTTGTGTGTCTAAAGTAGCTTAGACGCATGGAAGCTAAACTCTTACTGAGCGTGCGTGTCTAAAGTCTCTTACGCGCATGAAAACTAAACGCTTACTGAGCGTGCATGCCTAGAGACTCTTAGGCGCAGGAAAGTTAAATGCTTACTGAGCGTGTGTGTCTAAAGTCACTTATGCGCATGAAAGCTAAAGGCTTACTGAGTATGCGTAAGTAAAGTCTCTTACGCACATGTAAGCAAAGATCTTACTGAGAGTGTGTGTCTAAAGTTTTTTACGTGGATGAAAGCTAAACGCTTACTGAGTGTGCGTATCTGTAGTCTATTACGTGCATAAAAGCGAATCGATTAACGAGAGTGTGTATCTGAAGTCTCTTACGCGCATGAAAGCTAAACTCTTATTGAGCGTCCATGTCTAAAGTCTCTTACGTGCATGAAAGCTAAACGCTTACTGAGCGTGTGTGTCAAAAGTTTATTAGGCATAAAAGCTAAACTATAACTGAGATTGTGTGTCTAAAAGGCTCTTAGTTGCACGAAAGCTAAACGCTTATTGAGCGTCCGTGTCTAAAGTCTCTTACGCGAATGAAAGGTAAACGCTTATTACGCGTGCGTGTCTAAACGCGCTTACGCGGATGAAAGCTAAACGCTTACTGAGTGTGCGTATCTGTAGTCTATTACGTGCATAAAAGCGAATCGATTACTGAGAGTGTGTATCTAAAGTCTCTTACGCGCATGAAAGCTAAACTCTTATTGAGTGTCCATGTCTAAAGTCTCTTACGCGCATGAAAGCTAAACGCTTACTCAGCGTGTGTGTCAAAAGTTTATTAGGCATAAAAGCTAAACTATAACTGAGATTGTGTGTCTAAAAGGCTCTTAGTTGCAGGAAAGCTAACCGCTTATTGAGCGTCCGTGTCTAAAGTCTCTTACGCGAATGAAAGGTAAACGCTTATTACGCGTGCGTGTCTAAACGCGCTTCGCGCATGAAAGCTAAACTCTTAATAAACGTGTGGATTTAAAGTGTCTTACTCTCAGGAAAGTTAAGCTATATCTGAGCGTGCATATCTAAAGTCTCTTACGCGCAGGAAAGCTACACTCTTACTGAGCTCGCGTGTCTAAAGTCATTACGTGCATGAAAGCTAAACTCTTACTGAGCGAGTATGTCTAAAGTCTCTTATGCGCATGGAAACTAAACTCTTACTGAGAGTGCGTATCTAAAGTTTCTTACGCACAGGAAAGCTAATCTCATACTGAGCGTGCGTTCTCTAACGCGCATGAAAGCTAAACGCTTATTGAACGTCCGTGTCTAAATTCTCTTACGCGCATGAAAGGGAAACTCTTAATGAGCGTGCGTGTCTAAAGTCTCTTACTCTCATTGAAGCTAAACGCTTACTAAGTATCTGTGTTAAAAATCTCTTATGCAGGAAAGTTAAACTTTTAGTGAGATTGCGTGTCTAAAAGGCTCTTAGGAGCATGAAAGCTAAACGCTTACTGAAAGTGCGTGTCTAAAGTCTCTTACGCGCATGAAAGCTAAACTCAACTTTGAGCGTGCTTGTCTAAAGTGTCATACACGCATGAAACTAAACTCTTACTGAGCATGTGTATCTAAAGTCTATTACGCTGATGGAAGCTAAACTCTTACTGAGCCTGCGGGTCGAAAGTCGCTTACATGCAGGAAAGCAAAACTAATACTGAGCGTGCGTGTCTAAAGTCTCTTAGGCGCAAGAAAGATAAACCCTTACTGAGCGTGCGTGTCGAAAGACTCTTACGCGCAAGAAAAGTAAACCCTTACTGAGCATTTGTGTCTAAAGTCTCTTACGCCCATGTAAGCTCAACACTTACTAAACGTGTGTGTTTCAAGTCATTTAAGCGAAAGAAAGCTAAATTATTAATGTGTGTGCGTGTTTAAAGTCTCTTCTGCGCATGAATGCTAAACGCTCACTGAATCTGCGTGTCTAAAGTCTCCTACACGCATAAAAGCTAAACGTTTTAGGAGCGTGTATGTTTAAAATCTCGTACGCGCATGTAAGTTTTACGCTTAGTGAGCGTGCGTGTCTAAAGTCTCTTACGCGCATGAAAGCTAAAGTCTTAGTGAGCGTTCGTGTCTAAAGTCTCTTACGCGCAGGAAACCTAAAGGCTTACTGAGCGTGCAGGTTTAAAGTCTCTTACGCGCATGAAAGCTAAACGCTTACCTAGCGTACGTGTCTAAAGGTTATTACGCTTATGAAATTTAAACGCTTACTGAGCGTGCATGTCTAAAGTCTCTTACGCGCATGAAAGTTAAGCCCTTACTAAACGTGTGTGCCTAAAGTCTCTTACGCACAAGAAAGCTAAACGCTTACTGAGAGATCGTGTCTAATGTCTATTGTGCGGTGGAAAGCTTAACTTTTAATGAACGTACGTGGCTAAAGTATCTTACCCGTATGAAAGCTAAACTCTTACTGAGCGTGTGTATCGAAATTCTCTTACGCACAGGAAAGCTAAAGACATCAAACAAGCGCGCGTGTCTAAAGTCTAATACACGTATAAAAGTTAATTTATTACTGAGCATGCGTGTCTAAGTTTTCTTAGGCGCATAAAAGCTAAAAGCTTATAGACTGTGCGTGTCTAAAGTATCTTACGCCAATGAAAGCTAAACTCATCTTTAAGAGTGCGTGTCTAAAGTCTCATACACGCATGAAAGATAAATTCCAACAGAGCCTGAGAATCTAAATACTTTTACGCGCATAAAAGCTAAACGCTTACTGAGTGTGCATGTCTAAAGTCTATTACGCGCATGAAAGCTAAACATATACTGAGCGTGCGTGCCTAAAGATTTTGAAGCGCATGAAAGCTAAACTCTTACTGAGCGTGCGTATCTAACGTCTCTTACGCCCAGGAAAGCAAAACCATTACTGAGCGTGCGTGTCTAAAGACTCTTAGCGCAGGAAAACTAAACACTTACTGATCTTGCGTGTCTAAAATATCTTGCCTGCGTGTAAGATAATGCGAGTCTAAGGTCTCATAGGCGCATTAAAGTTAAACACTTACTGAGCGTGAGTGTTAAAGTCTCTTACGGCAATGAAACTAAACACTTAATAAGCGTGCGTGTCTAAGTTATCTTACGCGCATGAAAGCTAAACTCTTACTGAGTGTGCGTGTTTAAAGTCTCTTACGCGCATGAGAGCTGAACTCTTACTGAGTGTGCGTGTATAAAGTCTCTTACGCGTATTAAAGCTAAACGCTTACTGAGCGTGCGTGTCTAAATTATCTTACGCCAATGAAAGCTAAACTCTTAATGTTCGTGCGTGTCTAAAGTCACTTCTGCGCATGAAAGCTAAACGATTACTGAACCTGTGTGTCTAAAATCTGTTACAGGCATGAAAGCTAAACCTTTACTGAGCGTGCGTGTCTAAAGTCTCGTACTCGCATGTGAGCTTTACGCTTAGTAAGTGTACGTGTCTAAATTATCTTACGCGCATGAAAGCTAGCCTCTTACTGAGCGTGATAGCCTAAAGTCTCTAAGCGCATGAAAGCTAAAGTCGTAGTGAGCGTGCGTGTCTAAAGTCTCTTAGGCGCATGAAACCTTAACGCTTACTGAGCGTGCGTGTTTAAAGTCTCTTACACACATGAAAACTAAACACTTACCGAGCGTATGTGTCTAAATTCTAGTACACGGGTGGAATCTAAACGTTTACTGGGCGTGCGTGTCTAAAGTTTCCTCCTCACGACAAAGCTAAACTCTTACTTAGGGTTCGTTCTAATGTCTATTACCCGCATGAAAGTTAAATGCTGACTGATATTGCGTCTCTGAAATCTTTAAGGCATGAAAAATACTGACTGAGCGTGCGTGTTTAAAGGCTCTTACCTGCATTAAAACTAAACACTTACTGAGCGTGCGTGTTAAAGTCTCTTACCCCAATGAAGCTAAAAACTTACTGAGCGTACGCGTCTAAATTCTCTTTCACGTATGATAGCTAAATGTTTACTGAGCGTTTGTGTCTCAATTCTCTTATGCATATGAAAATTAAACGCTTACTGAGAGTGCGTGCCTAAAGTCTCTTACGCTCATGAAAGTTAAATTTTTACTGATCATGCGAGTCTACAGTCTCTTACGCGCATGAAAGCTAAACTCTTAATGTTTGTGCGTGTCTAAAGTCACTTCTGCGTTTGAAAGCTAAACGATTCCTGATCCTGTGTGTCTAAAATCTGTTACAGGCAGAAAAGCTAAACCTTTATTGAGCGTGCGTGTCTAAAGTCTCGTACTCGCATGTGAGCTTTACGCTTAGTGAGTGTACGTGTCTAAATTATCTTACGCGCATGAAAGCTAGCCTCTTACTGAGCGTGATAGCCTAAAGTCTCTAAGCGCATGAAAGCTAAAGTCGTAGTGAGCGTGCGTGTCTAAAGTCTCTTAGGCGCATGAAACCTTAACGCTTACTGAGCGTGCGTGTTTAAAGTCTCTTACACACATGAAAACTAAACACTTACCGAGCGTATGTGTCTAAATTCTAGTACACGGGTGGAATCTAAACGTTTACTGGGCGTGCGTGTCTAAAGTTTCCTCCTCACGACAAAGCTAAACTCTTACTTAGGGTTCGTTCTAATGTCTATTACCCGCATGAAAGTTAAATGCTTACTGATCTTGCGTCTCTAAAATCTTTAAGGCATGAAAAATACTGACTGAGCGTGCGTGTTTAAAGGCTCTTACCTGCATTAAAACTAAACACTTACTGAACGTGCGTGTTAAAGTCTCTTACCCCAATGAAGCTAAAAACTTACTGAGCGTGCGCGTCTAAATTCTCTTTCACGTATGATAGCTAAATGTTTGCTGAGCGTTCGTGTCTCAATTCTCTTATGCCTATGAAAGTTAAACGCTTACTGAGAGTGCGTGCCTAAAGTCTCTTACGCTCATGAAAGTTAAATTCTTACTGAGCATGTGGGTCTAAAGTCTCGTACTCGCATGTGAGCTTTACGCTTAGTGAGTGTACGTGTCTAAATTATCTTACGCGCATGAAAGCTAGCCTCTTACTGAGCGTGATAGCCTAAAGTCTCTAAGCGCATGAAAGCTAAAGTCGTAGTGAGCGTGCGTGTCTAAAGTCTCTTAGGCGCATGAAACCTTAACGCTTACTGAGCGTGCGTGTTTAAAGTCTCTTACACACATGAAAACTAAACACTTACCGAGCGTATGTGTCTAAATTCTAGTACACGGGTGGAATCTAAACGTTTACTGGGCGTGCGTGTCTAAAGTTTCCTCCTCACGACAAAGCTAAACTCTTACTTAGAGTTCGTTCTAATGTCTATTAACCGCATGAAAGTTAAATGCTTACTGATCTTGCGTCTCTAAAATCTTTAAGGCATGAAAAATACTGACTGAGCGTGCGTGTTTAAAGGCTCTTACCTGCATTAAAACTAAACACTTACTGAACGTGCGTGTTAAAGTCTCTTACCCCAATGAAGCTAAAAACTTACTGAGCGTACGCGTCTAAATTCTCTTTCACGTATGATAGCTAAATGTTTGCTGAGCGTTCGTGTCTCAATTCTCTTATGCCTATGAAAGTTAAACGCTTACTGAGAGTGCATGCCTAAAGTCTCTTACGCTCATGAAAGTTAAATTCTTACTGAGCATGTGGGTCTAAAGTCTCTTACGCGTATGAAAACTAAACTCTTACTGAGCTTTCGGGTCTAAAGTCTCTTACGCGTGTGAAAGCTGAACTCTTACTGAGCGTGCGTGTCTGCAGTCAAGTAATCTACTTTGGTACATTCATTAGCCTTTAGGCACACTTTCAACATTATATCGATTTACATTAAACCTACCGTAAACTTCTTCCTTTATATTTTGTTTGAAATGATTATTTATATAGATTTAAGTGACGTAATTCAAAGTTTTACTATATTTATATTTCTAATATAATTATGCAACTGATTTTCAAACATGCATTGAATAATGTCTACTTCGTATATGTATATATGTAAGCTGAAGAAAAAAAGGTCAAGATGAGGTAGAAGAACTTTCATCCTCTATATAACTTACGACGTCTCGGGTAACAATCTATCTTCAGGTTCGAGATAAATGAGCATACAAATGACTAAGGATCATGATATGCAGTTCTAAAGAAGGCAGCTATCTAAGTAAACGATCTTCAAACAAACAGTAACCATTTCGCTCACTCTCTAAACATAAATACATTTATAACAACATATTAAAATGGTGAACCAGGATTATATAGTATTTCCTTAAAGATGGGTATAAGAAAAAAAAGACAAACGTAATATAAATTACAAATAAATGAAAATACTTACAAACACTGTTAAATAACGCCTTGGGGAAAAAGACAATAGACTGAGGAGATGCAGGAGAGAACGAGGAATAAAATGAGGTTGTATGTTTATGAAATACTTATACCTAAATTATAAATAATTCAATAGATGAGCTGCCAGACTTGAGAGGAAAAGGACTATTAACAAACAAGGATCTGTAAATGCGCAAGGAGACCAGGTCATGAGCAGTTTTCAGACTATTAAAATTATTGATAGAAATATCAGTTTTACAATTTATAGAATGTCAACGAGAAGGGGGAAACTCTCTTTTCAAATTACTCCCTGAATTTCTCAAGCTATCACCGATATACGAACAGAATTTCTCCCTCAGCGACCGCACTATTCTCCCAACTTACTTCCCAAGATTGGCTCTCGGGCAATTAAATTCATAAATCACGGATCATCCCGCTTCGAGAGGCATCCTTTCCTTATAATTATAATAATTACCTAAAAGCTTTTTGCCTAAAAATGATTTCAAAATTAGTCTGAACCCAGACATTCCTCAGTTCTAAGGCTGGAGGATAAGGTTAATCAGTTTTTGCTTAAATGAAAAAAAGGGAATTATTGATAGTTCCAAT
The DNA here is from genome assembly GCA_963969495.1 of Ceratothoa steindachneri. Classification (NCBI taxonomy): domain Eukaryota; kingdom Metazoa; phylum Arthropoda; class Malacostraca; order Isopoda; family Cymothoidae; genus Ceratothoa; species Ceratothoa steindachneri. The sequence goes on along the minus strand of OZ018329.1, from coordinate 12,725,727 downwards.
TGTAACACGATGCACGTTCCTGGACCTAACCTAGGTTCCCTCTATGGTCTCCTTCAATATCACGAAGAGGGTATATTCCTTCGCCCAAGTTCGGCGTCTTATCCTTTTCTTGACTATGTATTGGCTTAATTTTTGGTGCGTTTTCTATGTCCTCTTGGAACTAATCATTTTATTATGAAAATAGTTTTTCCTTCGTTAAAGAGTTATTGCACAATAAAGCCTCCTCCCTTTGCTTTATGGCCAGTTTAGATGCCTCGTCATTGTTTACAAATATCCTACTCGACCAGACTATTTAAATAATAATTGATCGAGCCTTTCCATTTCCTGAAGGTCACATATAATTTCTATACAAGAGTAGTTAGTCTCACCTCAATGATTGACCCTAATTGCTGAACAATAGCTCCAGTGGTGTACCTTTAATAATGAGATTTATTGCCAACCTGCTGGAGTGGTTATGGGTAGTTTCCTAGTTCTCGTTTTCGCTTGCATTTTTATGACATGGTTTGGGGCGAAATTGTTCCTTAAAATAGTAGGATTATTACAGCAAATTACTAAATTGGATTTAGCGGCGATACTTACCTTCTTTTCGATTCAGAGCCTTCTTGCGACACCTTTTTGTGTTTTCGCTTATAGTATTCACTTAAACGTTCAATTTATAACGGAAAAATAACGTAAGAATTATACTTCGTTTCTAAACATTAATATTTCCCATTCTTGGAAAAGTTTTGAAACGAAAGTTTTTCTTAAACCAACTTTTACTGAGTCGAGGTTTGAAATTTGTTTTGTTTTTGTGACTCATACAAATTGTGCTCTATCAAATCATTTAATTTTCTGGCCTACCACATTTGCTCCTCCGCCACCAATTTCGATAAAGAAATCCTTTTTCTCTGTACAGTTTTAAATAATAACCGTTTCTCGGTGCTTCTTGACCAGGAAACGTTAAGGAAATTCCAAAATGATATTTATTACCCCAAAATGAAAATCTCCCCTGTTTCTAGTGACTTTCGATAAATTGTATTCCCTGAAAAGATTTTTTTAGCCAAAGATTTAGAAAGGATCTTTAAAATGTTCTCAAAAAGTTTTATTTTCACATCAATATTAAATTAATTTTATTCACAAAAACCGCTTAGGTAATTATTTTAATTATAAAGACAGGATCCCTCTTGAAGCGAGATGATTCCGTGGTTTATGAGTTTAATTGCTCCTGATCTAATCTTGAGAAGTACCTTGGGAACACAACACTGTCACTGAGGGCGAGATTTTGTTCGCAATAGATCTTAGCTTGAGAACTTGAGGGATGCTATCGAAGAAAGAGCTTTCCACTGTTCGTCGACATTCTATAAATTGTAAAACTGATATTTTATGAATAATATTGACATTCTTAAAACTGCTCAGGACCTGGTCTTGCGCATTTACGATCCCTTGGTTTTTAAAAGTCCTTCTCTCAACTCTGGAAGCTATTCTTATCAATTACTTATGTATAATTTAGGTATAAGTTTTTCCATACCAACAAACCTTCATTTCTTCCTGCGTTCTCTCGTGTATCTCCTCAGTCTTCTGTCCTGTTTTACGCATATTCGTTTACTTTAAATTTGCATTGTCTTTATCCCTTTCCTCTTATACTTCTTTTTTAAGTAAATGCAACATACTCATTGTTCCTCAAATTAATATGTTGTTTTAAAGGTATTTATGTTGAGAGAGTGACCAAAATGGTTACAGTTTGTTTTAAGATCTTTTACCTAGATACCCCGTAAGGGGCGCGGCGATTTGCCATCCTGGCCGCCGTGCTGACGGGATCCAGCGCTCCGTCCGGCCCCAGCTTACCTCTCTTCCTTCCTTCAGATAGCCCGATTTCTTCCCTACCTCGTCGCTTTTCATACAACCTCTCCCACAACTTTCTCTGGTCAGCCTCTAATTTCACAGGGTAGATGCTGACCTTCTTCTCAAGCCAACCACCCCGGATCGGGGCTGGGGGGGAGGGGACATTGTTCCCTAACCCCTGAGCTCCGGTCTGGGGTGGCTGGTTTTTAACTACCTGCTTCATCCCCACCCATACCTTCCTCACATCCCTTTTCCTCTCCTCTTCAAAATCTATCTTTTTTTACGCTGTGTCCAAGGTGGAGCCGCCATGCCGATGGACTGCCAGGCCACCAGGCGGGAGGGGTGGTCCCGAATGGCGGCGCCTGGCTCTGCCGGGCTTGTAAGCACCTCTCGCAGTGCGGGCTACTGCGAGGGGTGATGAGCTATTGCGTCCCGTGGCAAAAATAGGGTCACCATGCCCATAGATGAACAACCAAAAAAAAAAAACCCAAACCCCTTTAACTCCCCCTTGCTCATCGACGGAGCCGCCCTTGGGCAGCTCCACCGAAAAAATGGAGGTCCCCCCCCCCTGTGCTTGCACAGGGGACCCTCCATATTTCTCTAACCGGAGAGGAGGCTTACTCCTCTCCTTCGCCTACGGGTGCAGGGGACTCCCCCTCACCCCCTTCTCTGGAGGTGCTTTCGGGCACCTCCCTTTTCCCAGCGGCAGTCCCATCTTTTCTTTTCAAGGGGACTGCCAAGAAAGCCAGCAGGCAGCCCTTAGCCAGCCGCTCCCCATCAAAGCGGCTCGGTAGGGCAAACCCCCTTAGGGGGGAGAGGGAAGCCAGGCCCCTTCGGTCGCTTTCCTCAAAAGACCTGCTGGCAAGAATTTTAAACCTTGCCGGGGTCAAGGCCTGTGCCTCCCCATACAAGACTGGCGACACTGCCAAGGGGACCTGCGATGTCCTGGGAGGGGATGGCCAACTGGAGGCCCCTCCTGTGATAGACATGGTCCTTGAGGAGACCCAGCCCCAGACGGTAGGGCCTTCCATGGGGGGGAATTCGGGCTCGGCGCCAAGCACCGAACCCGAATCCGCCCCTATGCAAGGTCCTCCTCAAATGGCTGAGGGCTCCGAGGCAGTAGAAGGAGGGGAGGGATCTCCTCCGACAGGTGCCCCTACGACAACCAGGACCTTCTCCATTTCGGAGAGGGACCTGGCTGAGGCTGGTCCATCTGGCCTGGGGACTTCTGCCGGCGGAGGTGAAAAGCGGGTTCATTCCCCGCCCTCCTCTCCGAAAAAGAAAAAGAAAAAGACTAAAAAGACCAAAAAGACTCGGGGCTCCTCTCCATCCGCGGGGGATGCGGGGACGGATGGGTCTGCTGCCACTATGGCAAGCGACCAAGCCAAGATCGGCACATCCGCCCCCTCTGCCCCCCCGGTTGCGGAGCCCCTGACAAAGAAGACTACTACAAAGAGTGCACAGGGCGGAGCCTCGATGACATCGGGGCCCCTGATTCAGAGGTTACCTGGCGTTTTCGAGCCCGCTGGCTTCAAACGCTTCCTCGTTATTCGCTCCACTGATGCACCATGTTGTCCAAGGGCAACATGATCCATCAGAGGAGAGGATTAGCTAGTGCAATTGGTAGAGAGCCGAAGGTAACCCGCTTCTCGGACGGGAGCCTTCTGGCGAATGCGGCGAATCCCGCCGAGGCGGCTAAGATTAGTGCTCTTCGGACACTTCATGGCACCCCGGTGAGTGTGACGCCGCACTCTACCATGAACTTTGTGAAAGGAGTAGTTTATGCGAGGGAACTCGTTGACTACTCCATTGAGGACATCACCTTAGAGCTGGCCGACCATGGGGCGGTCAAGGTCGAACGTGTGATGAGAAAACAGGGAGGGGCCTCAAGACCCACCCCTACACTCTTCGTCACGTTCGACTGTGACAAGCTCCCTGAGTCGGTGCGTGCCGGTTGGTACCGCTACCGCGTGAAGGCATTCGTGCCACTTCCGCGGCGGTGCTATTACTGTCACCGCTTCGGCCATACGAATCGCTCATGTAGACGTGCAAAGTCGGGGTCACCCGAAGTCTGTGTAAATTGCTCCAAGGTCGCACACGATAAGTCCAAATCGTGTGTGGCCAAGTGTGTCAATTGCGGAGAGCCGCACCCTGCTTCTTCGAAGCAATGTGGTGCATATCTCCTTGAGAAAGAAATCCTGGCCGTTCAGGCCCAGGATCGACTCTCATTCCGCGAGGCAAAGGACTTGGTCCTGGCGCGCCCGGCTCTGCCTGGGACGTCATATGCCTCAATAGTTAGGAAGGCACCCTCTGCTCCCGGCCCATCCAGGCCAACGAGCACGGTTGTCTCCGCGCCCATTCGGAGCCCTTCTGCGGGCTCTACCCAACCCGGGCGCTCCCCTGGTAAAGCTGGCGGCAAAAAGGGCTCATACCCTGCCCCGGCTAAAACCAGGGCTCCCCCCTCTTCCCCCAGCGTGACCGTTTCCCGTAAGGCGAAACGGCCACGCGCCTCCACCGAGTCGTTAGACTCACAGGAGGCAACACCCCTGAAGATGGTCACTAGGCCATCTTCCGGGGTTCCTAAAGCTGTCCCCCGAAAGGAGGACAGCAACAAAGGAGCTTCGGCTCCTTCGCCCACGCCCCGAGGTGGAGCGAGTGGCTCGGAGACGGTGGTTCCTCGAAAAGAGGGCCCCCCGCCTCCGAAGTCGCAACGCCCGCCTAAGGTTTCGAGGCGGAGGGAGGAAAAGACTCGCATGGCGAGCCCAACCTCCCCCAATAAGTCCTCGAAGGCGACAGCGCCTTCAGCGCTTTGTCCGGCTAACAGCGCCCGGGGTTCTGCCCCCGGGAAGCGTACGGCCATTCCCGTGAGGGTCTTCAATTCGAGGAGGGCCCCCGCGTCTCCTCCGAGCTAGGCCTGGAGGGCATATTCCTTTAATGGAATTGCCCTGGACTCCGGGCCAACTGGGAGGAGCTGCGGAGGCTCGTCTCGTCCCGTTCCCCGTTAGCTATTTTTTTGCAGGAGACCATGCTAGGTGCGTGCCCCCTCCCTGCCCTCCCGGGGTATAAGGGTCTTGCGACCTCACCACCGCGGGATGGCCGGGCTGGGGGATGCGCAGTTTACACCCGGCATGATGTCTCCGTTCTTCCTTTCTCTTTAGATACCTCCTTTCAGGCAGTGGCTGTGCAGCTTCACCTGGATAGGAGTTATACTATCATTTCTGCGAACAGTCCACCGTCAGCTGACTTCGACGCGGGGGACTTCCGCCGCGTCGTTGCACGGTTGCCGAGGCCCTATCTCTTGCTTGGAGATCTGAACGGCAGGCATCCTCTCTGGGGAGATTACTCCATAAATCCCAGGGGACAAGTCCTTGCCGATCTGATCGAAGAGCTTGAGATGGGTGTCCTAAACGTGGATGAGTTTACGCATCACTGTCCGAGAACCGCTTCATTTTCTTGCCTTGACCTATCTTTGTGCTCTTCGGATGCACAGCCTGATTTTGATTGGGGGGTGGTCGATGACCTCCATGGTAGTGATCACTTTCCCATTCAAATATCATTTTCAGGGCAACTGCCGCCTGAGAGACCACCTCGGTGGTGCTTGGCGCGGGCGCGGTGGCCTGCATTTCAGGAAATGACTGAATTCTCTATCTCAGTCGAGGAGTTTAGGTCGGTAGATGAGGCCGTTGAGTTCTTCTCCGGCAAACTCATCGCCGTGGGCCTGACTACTATTCCTAGGACGTCTGGCCGTTTTGCACGCCGACCACTCCCATGGTGGTCGGCCGAGTGTGAGACGGCCCTCAAACAGAAGCGTTATGCCTACATGCGCTATAAGCGCCGCCCGAACGATTTCACTGTCGCTGAATTTCGTCGGGCTAGGGCTAGGTTCCGGTATATTTCGAAGCACGCCCGCCGCTCTTCTTGGCGGGCATACGTGTCTTCACTTAACGGGAAGACCCCTTTAGCTGAGGTGTGGAAGCGAGTCAAAAGGATTCGGGGCAAGTTCTCGCAGGACCCCCCTCCCGTTCTCCAGGAGAATGGGACCGCAATCTCGGACCCCGCGTCTGTGGCGGAATCCTTAGCGACCGCTTTTTCCGCATTCTCTAGCCGTGATGCTGCTCCGCCAGCATTCAATGCACGTCGTGATGTCGTGGAAGGCCGCCGGCTGGACTTTACCTCCAGAGGCGGAGAACCCTTCAACGACAAGTTTACTGTGAGTGAGTTGCGTTCCGCTCTCGCTTCGTGCGCGGACACCGCCCATGGTCCGGACGATGTCCCGTACGCCATACTTCGACACCTGGGTGAGCGAGGCATGGCCTTTCTGTTAGATTTGTTCAACAGAATCTGGGTGGAAGGTCTTCTCCCAGACTCCTGGCGAATCGCTACTGTGCTCGCCTTTCGCAAACCGGGGAGAGATCACTCTACTCCGACCGGTTTCCGCCCAATCTCTCTAACCTCTTGCGTGTGCAAGTTGATGGAGAAATTGGTAAACGTTAGATTAGCTTTTTTCCTGGACAGCGGAGGCCATCTGTCTTCCGCACAGTGCGGCTTCCGCAAGTTCCACTCCACGTCGGATGCTCTGCTGCGACTGGAAAATGCCGTCTGCGAGGCTTTCCTTCGTAGACAGCACTACGCCACGGTGTTTTTCGATCTGGAGAAGGCCTATGATACCGCATGGCGATACGGTATCATGGAGACTCTCTACACGATGGGGGCGAGGGGACGCCTCCCAATCTTTATATCTGAATTTTTGCGAGATCGTCGATTCCGCGTACGGGTGGGGGGAGCTCTCTCCGGCCCAAAGGAGCAGGAAGAGGGTGTCCCGCAGGGAAGTGTCCTCAGTGTCACACTCTTTGCCCTGAGCATCAACGGCATCACCTCGGTGCTGCCGGAAGATGTTCTCGCTACGCTCTACGTGGACGACCTTTCGATCTCTTTTGGCGCGGCCCAGATGCCAACTCTGGAGCGTCGACTCCAACAGGCATTGAACCGCGTCTCTCGCTATGCCGAAGCGCACAGGTTTCGGTTTTCTTTGGCCAAGACTAAGGTGGTGCACTTTTGCCGCCATCCACGGCTTCACCCCGACCCAGATTTGTTTCTTAGTGGGGTGCGCCTGGATGTGGTTGAGTCGCACCGTTTCCTTGGTCTTGTATTCGACCGACGCCTCACCTGGGAGGCTCATATTCGCACCGTAAGGGTCTCTTGTACCCGCGCCATGGACATTCTCCGTTCCGTGACGTTCAGCGCTTGGGGCGCTGATAGGGCTACTGCCCTACTTTTTTATCGATCCTTTGTTCGTTCCAAGCTCGACTACGGATGCGAGTTTTATGCATCCGCAGCCGAGCGTTTATTGCGGAAGGTGGATTCGATCCACCACACCGGCCTTCGCCTTGCGACCGGTGCCTTCCGCACTTCCCCCATTGAGAGCCTGTTGGTCGATGCTGGGGAGATGCCACTCGCTCTGCGCCAAGTGCAGTGCATCACTCGCCTGTACGCGCGAGCCCGGCGCCTCCCTCAGTCGCCAACAGCTCTCACTGCATCCGCAGCTGATCTCGATGGTGCCTATGCCGCCGAGAGACGCCAGTCATACCCTAAGCCCTTTGGGTTTAGGGCCAGGAAACTCCTTCGAGAGGTAGATATAGCTCTCGGGCCGGTGGCGCCCCTGGTTCTGTCCAGGACGCCACCCTGGAGGGTACCACATTTGGCTATTTGTCGCCACGCCTCTGCTCCCAAAGCTTGTACTGCGCCGGGAGTATTGCGTTCGACCTTTTTGGAGCACACATCGTGTCACGCTGGAACCGTGCCAGTGTATACGGATGGCTCCAAGTCCCAAGAGGGGGTCGGCTTCCACGCCGTATCCCCTCTGTTTGAAGTCAGCGGGGCTCTACCAGGCGCTGCGTCTGTCTTCACGGCCGAGCTGGTGGCAATACACCACTCGGTACGGGAGATTACGCGACGTGCCCGGTTCGGAGACCGGATTGTGATCTATAGCGACTCACAAAGCGCCCTGAGTGCTCTCGGGGCATTGGAATCTCCGCATCCCCTGGTTCGCGATATCCGTGACGCCACGGTTTTGGCGAGCCGGGCAGATGTCGAGATTATCTTCTGCTGGGTTCCTGGACATGTGGGAATTGCGGGGAATGAGCGCGCCGATGAGGGCGCCAAAGAGTCCGCGAGGACTCTGCGACCGGACCAGCGTTTCGCTCTTCCTCACACCGACTACATGGCAGGAATACGGGCAGCTCTTCGGACTGCTTGGCAAAGAAGATGGGAGACGGTCGAAGGGAACTTAAAGTTGCGTGCCATTGCGCCGCGACTGTTCCCATGGACCTATCCCCCAATGCCGCGGCGGCTTCAGGTTGCTTTCTGTCGTCTCCGAATCGGGCACACTCGTGTGACGCATCGCTATCTGGTGGAGCGCTCGCCTGCGCCCTATTGCAACGACTGCGTCGTCCCCCAGACTGTTCGGCACATTCTTGTCGAATGTCCCAGTCTGGGTGATCTTCGCGCACGACACCTGTCCCGGTACCGGGATGGGCGGGGTCGCTACCGCCTGTCCCTTGTACTCGGGACGAGTGCGTGCACTTTGACTGGTGGACTTGCTAACTTTTTGGGGGAGGCCGGCCTTCTCCCTTTTTTTTAACCAGGCTTAATTTTTGTTGTTGTTGTTTTTGTTGTTGTTGTTGTTTTTGTTATTGTTTTGTTATTGTTATTTCTTTTTTGTTGTTCCCTGTTCCATTTTTTGAAGTAGCCTAGAACTAGGCTGTTTGTTTACGGCGACTTATGCCTAAGTCGGCAGTCGCCAGATAGCCCCTTAAAAAAAAAAAAAAAAAAAAAAAAAAATTACCTAGATATCTCCTGTTATTAGAACTGCATGTGATGATCCTTAGTCATTTTTATGTTTATTTCCCTAGCACCTGAAGATGGGTGGTTACGCGAAACGTCTTGGGTTATATAAGTATCTAAGTCTCCTACCTTATCTTGTCCTTTATCCTTCAACTTAAATTAAAGCTCTTTTGACAAACAAACATAAACACACACACACACACACACACACACACATATATATATATATATATATATATATATATATATATTAGAAGATATCACATTAAAGAGAAATATCCAGTGCAAAAACTAATAATAAACCACAGAAAAACTTTTATTCTATCACCGCACCCCAAAAGGGGAATTTTAAAAATGTATTATTTTCCCATATGATCCAGCCCTAGCCCCCCTAAAATTGTATGCGAACGGAAATGACATAAATATTACATTCAAATATACAAATACCATCCAAAGGTCTTTGACCAAACTGCGTCCCACCAACCAGGAGGCAGGTGTATATTTAATCCCCTATAAAGATTGTAATAAGTCGTATATCAGACAGTCATGGCACTTTAGTAAGAGGATCAAAGAACACCGCGCAGATATCAGGAGAGGCTCACTTTCCTCAAGTCTCTTCGCTCCTATGCAAAATTATGACCATAGAATAGAAGTCAACCAAGCCAAAATTATTTATAAATCAAACAATTATATTGAGAGGACGATTGCGGAATCAATCATCAATCATAATATATCTCTAAGGACAATGTAAATTTAACAAATATATCTCGAATAATCCATTTATAAACCACCAGAATGGGTCCTTAGCCGAGATTAAAAGTTGTTCCTGGAACCTCGCATATATTTCTATCTTTCATTTTATTTCTTCTGTTTTAATTTTGTTTAGTCTTAATTGTCACCGTTATATACTGGAGTCGCATGCCTTAGAGGAAAGCCGAAACTCGTCCTGTTTATAAATAAATCGGATTCAAATATTGTGGATATATATTAATATATATATATATATATATATATATATATATATATATATATAATACATATATATATATATATATATATATATATATATATATATATATATATATATATATATATATATATATATATATATCAGATATGTCGGATTTTAGAAACAGTGATAAAATTGGAACTAACGAAAACAGCCCTGGGGCTGTTTATGAAATAAAGAGAAATATCCTGGAATAATTTTTAATCTCCCACACAAAGGAGAGTAATCTCAACATTAGCCCAGGGCTGTTTTCGTTAGTTCCAATTTTATCACTGTTTCTAAAATCCGACTTATCTGATAGCATTAAAATGTTGACCTCATCCCAGGGAAACGTGCTTTGTATAAATACTGGGTGTCTTATTTTTCTCACCATTGAGTTTGAAAATGTCGAATAGACGAAAGTACTTACTCCAATCTGCTTTTTATTCAGTTTCCTTCCGTGTACATATTCATATTTATAGTTACCACGCGCTAACTTTCGTGATATTTCCCATATATATATATATATATATGTATATATATATATATATATATATATATATAAATGACACGAAGACCCACTAAGGGAAATGATAAATGATTTCGGATGCTTTCGTGTTTATTAATTATAAAATACTTCTTCTGGGAACGAAATTACTAGGAATTATTTTTTTATCTTCCATCGTAGTGGGGTCATTATGTCATTATTTGTACTCACGTACTATTTGTGAGTCTTTTCATCATATAATAATAAATATTTCTATCACTCTACCTGTCTATCTATCTCTCTATATCTATCTATCTATGTCTCTCTCTCTCTCTCTCTCTCTCTCTCTCTCTCTCTCTCTCTCTCTCTCTCTCTCTCTCTCTCTCTCTATATATATATATATATATATATATATATATATATTAATATTTATAATCGGAAACTAAATGTGACTTAATGAATTGCACGTGAACACTTGAATACGAACGCGGGATGGTATATTACAGCTGTCGGAGCGGGCTATAAATACACTTAGCCGGCCGGAAGTCAACCTTCCTTTCCTTCTCTTTGTTGTTTTGATTCTTTTCCGCGCCAATTCTCGAAAGAAACCTTTATTTAATCAACAAAGGCTCCTAACTACCCTCCAATTTCTTCATCGCCTCTTCTTTAAATCAAAGAGGTTGCTTCGCAAAATCGGAATAGGCGTTTGTGAAACCCTACCAATAAACCCACTTTGTTAAATAAAGTCATGAATATTTTCTACATGAATATTTCCCACATGACTGCGAGGAGCTTTCACTCGAATCAACTTGGGCGAGCTCTTATGCGTTCCACCGGTCAAAATATCCTACATACGACTCTGATGTTAAGCTAATGATAAAATCAATAACCCTCTCCTTCTTTTTATTCCGCGACTGGGAATAAGGAAGCCATAGTAGCTGCTGGTAAACTGGCCTGATCTTGCGTGAATTCTGATTCAGTTTGTTAGTAAACATAATACTAAGTTTTTCGATTAACTTCTCTTTTGTACGCCTCACCGCCCCTAATTTATCAGCATTACTGCCACTAAGCCCATCAATCTTTGTATTGGTATCCACCCTTGGCAGCGACATGAGAGAAATGCGGGTCATATTAAAACAATCTCTCCCCTGCCCTCAGCTACATGCCCAATCAAATGATTCTTTGTGATAGTTAACCAAAGCCAATGCATCTCTTGATCTTTAGGATTTATTCAGCAATTTCTAATACTCCATATCTCCTACAAATCGTCTTCAATCATCTATACATGCTTCATTTTATTTGCTGAGGTTATAATTTATCTCACACTAATTTCCTTAGTGTGAATCCCCTTTTGCTAACGTCTCGCCCTTATTCTGCCATAAGATGCACTATTCTATCCTATCCTACACTATTTACATTAATTTTTCTGAATCCATTTCTTGATCTCCCAAAACATTATTCATATATTACACAGTCCACACGATATTCCCTTCAAACAACTTTCTACGCATCGTCTTCCAGATTTTACCTCTTTATCAATCACTCTGTCTCCTCAATCAATTCATATGACGGGATTCAGGATAATTTTTGCATTCTAGACACTTCCTCAAACGGTTGCTTGTTGACACCTTTCACATCACATACACTAAGCGATGGATATCATTTACAACACTTAAAGTTAAGTCGAGGCATAAGACTCCTCCATGTAGCTTGTGAGAGAAGGGGTTCCCTGCTCACCGTCTGTAGCCATTTCGCGCACGCGTATAATCAAATTTAGACATATTTTAAAAATGCGTATAATATTAGTGGCAGATTTAGAAATTTTCTGCTCGAACCCTTTTACACGAGCTATACACAAAGTAACTCTACCAGTGTATGGAATTGTTTTTTTATACATTTGCATACATATTCTGGCGCATCTTTTATTCAACGTATTTACCAACTGAGTAACTTTGTTACAATAGATTCGGTTGGAGTTATTGTGGAAAAATTCACGTTAGTCTACATCTGTTGACTCTACAATCTGACAACATTATTCTTTTATTTATTATTATGACAACCTAAAGTAATATATACATAACATTGACAATATTCGTTAATAATTTTAGTTAGATCAGAAGTATACTTATTTTTTTATTTAGAGCCAATTCAGTTATATGCAAGATATAACATCGGAATAATTTATGTGTAAACAGTTTGCAACATTCTTAAGAAAGCTTTTTTGGGGGAAGTTATTTAGAAATAGAGGAATTGAGGAATAATTTTTTTCATTGCCTTTATTTTCTCTCTCGTTCAGTTTTTCTCTATTTTTTTCTTATTTGTTTATATATAAATTTAAATTTCCGATAAAAACGCTTTGGATCACATTCATTGAATGGGAGTCAGAAAAATAGTTTTGACTTTAGCCATCGCCAGCTGTATATGAACGAATGCAGAACAAACGCAATATATGACGCGTTAGGTGGAAGAAAGGCCTAAGCCACAAAATTTGAAAATGGCGTTTTTCACAGATAAGTTATCCTTATAACTTAGTTTATCGTTATACTAAATATCAGAGTCTAATTCGAACTCATTCATATCCAAATTTCAACAATTCCTTGTGATGGTCATTTCGGACAAATTGAACAAAATATAAAAAAAACCCAGTATAATGATATTATTGATACAAAGAAAGATAAGTGAAAAACAATAACTACGTCTGTTTCTCAGCGCTTTAAAGTTGTAGAACTTGAAAAAAGTATTTTTTTCGATTTTGACGTTTTACAAGAGCGCAAAGTCAAAAGGAAATCAAACGCAATTAAATTTATCGATGCAATAAAATTTGTTTTGGATCATCAATACAAAGAAGGGTACGTGATTTCCTCTAGACTTCAAACAAGCCCAACCAGTAATAGTCATCCTGTCAGGCTGCAAAGAGGAAGAAATTCTTACAGCTGCAATTTGTTCAATTTAGCTCGTGAGCCGCTGCCTCCAAAGTATTCTAAGATGCTCCCAATAACGAAGGAAAAGAAAATTGATATCCAAGAACTTACAAAATTAATGCCAACAGACGCAGCGAAATATTATACAAATTTGTTAGAACAAATGGAAACTAAAAAGGACAAACAAGAAAATGCTGAAATAGACATAACCGATAAAACTTTGGATTATACAAGTTAACTGCAAGATGTATAATATACAAACTTTGGAAGTCTTTCCTGAAAAATTTGAAAATGTGGCTTCGACCCTTCTTCCACCTAACGCGTCATATAATGGATGATATAAAATAAGAAAAAGTAAAAACTGACCTGGAAGGAATCATAAATTTGAGCATAGTCTTTGAACAGGTCATCAATTAAAAGCTTTCGAGGATTTATGCCTACCCCTATTATTACTAAGCACAGGTATTTTTTTTTCCTGTTTTAAAAAGAATTTCTTATTGTAATTCGTCCCTTTCACTTTTTCCATTGTTTTTTCACTGTATTCATATGTTCAGTTTCATTTCCTTCTCTTCATTGATATAGAGCTGACGTTGGATAGAGCCAAAATTAGTTTCGTATGTAACTCCAATTTAATATATGTATGTGATTAAAAAATTATATTTTTCTCTTAAATATGTGGTTAATCACCATATTGTATTGCAGTAATCGGAAAGTAATTACGTCTTTTCAAAAAGAAGACAAATACAAGTGTTCGTGAAGGTTAATTAATCTATTTATCAATAGTGTAATTATTATCAATAATTAAAACCCCAAAGTAGCATTTATTAGCCTTTACTGCATTTATGTAGATACACTCCACAAATCATTTACATTACCTTCGTAGCAGTAATAACCCTCGAAACTCATACAATAAGCAATGACGTGACGGCTATTCATTACTCATTGCCTATTACCGAACTGAAGGGTTACTGAAAGGTTGTATGTTAAAGTGCTGTGCCAAAATCACTTTTACTGTTGTTTTTAATTTCATTTGGCGTCGTGTATTCAAGAAATTGATATTTTACATTGCTTTAAGCGTGTAGCGGACAAATTAAGTGTTTTATGCAATGAGTTTTGATTCAGTATCATTAGACGCAGGTAAGAAAGTTGTGTATTTTGCTTGTGCAGTTTATTCACATCGCCTTGTGTCCATTATTCAACAGTTTTTAACTGTGAATCAATGTGTTGAGCGTTTAGTGAACATATTTCTTTTTATTGGGCAGAACGCCGGAGGAAAGCCATGTTATCTTGAGTACATTTATTAGTCGCGTGCGAGTCTTGTCGCGAACGAGTCTACATCTCACTATGTCAATCGGTCAGTCACCGTTTTGCTTTTTTGTTTTGTTTTTGTAATAACATTGTAACTATACAGTCGATTCTAACCAAATTTGAAACCTTTATGTTGTTTAACATTCTCTTTCAAATGATATAGTTGCCAAAGTCCTATCAAGGCTATCTCGGGAATTATTTTGTTTTGGCAATAACATCATAACTTTTCGGCCGATACTCTGCTAGACTAAACTAGGCTATAATATGCTATACTCTGCTAGGCAAGCCTAAAATAGGCTATGTTATGCTAGGCTATTATAGGCTAGGCTCTACTATGCTAAACTATGCTAAGATATAATGTACAAGGGTAAAATATGCTATGATAGGATAGCATATATTACATAAGTTAGGATAGACAATAATAAGTTATGCTTGACAAGGGTATAATAGTATAGTATAGGCTATACATGTCTAGGATAGTTAATGCTAGGTTAGGCTAAACTATACTAGGCTAGACAGGGCATGAAAGGCTATACTATGTTAGGATACGCTATGGTATGATAAGGTAGGCTATGATATACTAAACTATGCTACACTAGGCTAGTATTCGCTATACCAGGCTGGAATAAACGAGGCTTTGTTAGGGTAAGCTAGGCTATGTTATGCATGCTGTGCAACCCCAGGCTAAGATCTAATAGTCTAGTCTAGGCATTACTATGATATACTATACTATACTAACTAAGTTAGGGTAGGGTAGGGTAATATAAGCTATGATATACTAGACTAGGCTAGAATATGCTAACTAGGCTAATATCCTATATATGCTAGGCTGTACTAGGCTATGTTAGGCTAGGCCTTACTATGGTTTCTAGGCTAAGATAGGCCATGCTATACATTATCTGCTAGGCTAGGCTAGATTAGTCTAGGTTAAGTCATACTATGCCAGGCTAATCTATATTATGTAAGGCTAGGCTATACTATGCTAGCTACACTAGAGTATGGTATGGTAAGTTCTACTATTATAAGAAATCATAGGCTAGACTTGGTTATAGTAAGCTAGGCTATCCGATGCTAGGCTGGGCCATACTATGGTAGGCTATACTATGACAAAGGCTACTCTGCTATACTATGCTATACTATGCAATGCTATGATATACTATGCTAGGCTAAGCTAGGCAGGATTTACTAGGTTAAGCAATCTAGGCTAGTCTATACTATGCTAGGATTTATTATGCTAGGTTATCCTAGGGTAGGCTATCCTAGGGTAAGCTAGGTTTTGCCAGGCTACTAATAGAGACTATATTAGGTTATGCTATAAAATGTTATACTATTCTAGTCAATACTAGGCTATACTAGGATATGCTATGCTAGGAGATACTATACTACATATACTATACTATATTTTACTTTACTATACTAAGTTTTCTATGCTATGTTATACTATTCTATGTTATGTTATAATATACTATGCCATGTTATATTATGCTATAATATGATAAGCACCATTATGCAATAATATGCTATAATGTACTATGCTATACTATTCTAGACTATGCAATGTGGGTATGACCATATTTTCGCCTTTCCAATTCCATAAATAAGGTGTGACAAAAAGTTGAGGACCGCCATTTTAATTTTAAAAATCTATATTTTAATATAATTTAGTTCTGCTTTTTAATAAACTTTTAGAAAGTTGTGACTTTTTAGTCGCGGGCGACTCTACATCTCACTATGTCGGACGTTCGGTCGGTCCCCGTTTTGCTATTTTTCTGTAATAACATCATAAATATTTGGCCGATTCTAACGAAATTTGAAAACTTTATGTTGTTTTACACTCTCTTTCGAATGCTACAATTGCCAAAGTCCTCCCAAGGTTAGCCGATTCTAACGAAATTTGAAACTCTTATGTTGCTTTACGTTCTCTTTGAATGGTATAATTGCCAAAGTCTTCCCAAGGTTAGCCCGGGAATTATTTTGTTTTTGCAATAACATCATAACTATGCGGCCGATACTCCGCTAGATTAGACTAGGCTATAATTTGCTATACTCTGCTAGGCAAGCCTAGAATAGGATATACTATGCTACGCTATTATAGGCTAGGCTCTACTATGCTAAGCTATGCTAAGATATAGTTTACAAGGGCAAGATATACTATGCTATTTTCGGCTATATAATGCTATGCTAAGATAGCATATAGTATGTTAGGTTAGACACTACTAAGCTATGTTTGACTAGGGTATAATCGGATAGTATAGGCTATACTTGTCTAGGATAGTTAATGCTTGGCTAGGTTATACTATGCTTGGCTAGGAAAATATATGCTAAGCTATACTAGGCTAGATAGGATTTCAATCCAGGGCTGAGTTTGAGCAGGACTTCGCTCAGGGGATGAGTTCGAGAATGATTTTGTTCCGGGGCTGAGCTCGAGAAGGATATTGCTCCGGGGCTGAGTTCGAGTAGGATTTCACTCCAGGACTAAGTTTGAGCATGATTTCGCTCTGGGGCTGAGTTCGAGCAGGATTTCGATCTAGGGCTGAGTTCTAGCCGGATATTGTTCTGGGGCTGAGTTCGAGTAGAATATTGCTCCTAGGCTGAGTTCAAGCAGGATATCTCTTTGGGGCTGAGTTCGCGCAGGATTTCGCTCCCGGCCTAGGTTCGAATAGTATATCACTCTGGTGCTGAATTAGAGCAAGATATCGCTCTGAGGCTTAGTTTGAGCAAGATTTTGCTCTGGGTCGAAGTTCGACCAGGATTTCACTCCTGGGTTGAGTCCGACCAGGATTTCACTCCTGGGTTGAGTCCGAGCAGGAATTCACTCCTGGGTTGAGTTCAGCAGGATTTCGTTCCTGGGCTGATTTTGAACAGGATATGGCTCTAGGTCAAAGGAAGTTGTGTCATTCACTATAATGACTCGAAGTCCTTTACCCAGAAACGTTAAAGACCAAAGTATGTAGGTCTCTAGACTCCGTATATGTGCAAGATAACCTGGGTGTTAACCATAGAATGCAACAGTGGATTATGGCTTATGCAGAAAGCTCTATAAGTACCATGAACATTTTTTATAAGGCTTCAGAGTTGTATGTTTTTACTATTTATTTCATTCACATTCTATTTACGGGTATATTTCTTTTTGATAATTTATACCACATAGGCTATTTTTTTTGTAATGAATCGATGTCTGCCATTATTATCACATGGCAACTTCTTTAAATTATTTTATATGATAGTCTTATTTATAATTGATTTATTATTTACTAATTTATGAATTAAGCTTCACTTATTCCATATTTTCAAGAGAAATGGTTAATAATCTTTTTCGGAGAAAAACAGAAAAGGCTTCCAGCTTATATATAGTTCAGTTTATCTTTTCTTCCTTTTGCTTCCTTAAGGACTCTTGACATCTCCTTCGAAAATAAATGGTTATAAATTTCACTTAGGGTATCTTGATGCAAAATAAAGAGTACTGGGTTAATTTACAAAAAAAAGAAAGATAGGAAATTGGAAGAAAAACAGCCCGATCTCGCTTGGCCGTGACCTTGATACCTTGATTTCATACGTAGAATGGCGGTAGCTCTCTATACAAGAGTGAAAAGTTAAGAATACATATTTTATTCTTCTCGATTGGTATCAAACTCACTCATTTTAATGTTAAAACTTGATATTTTTTCCACAAAAAAATACGAATCCCTCTTTCTTGTTTCTTGTCCCGACAAAAAATTTCAAGATGGTAAGGTTGAAATGGAGGTGGCTATTACGGAGGCGATGAATCGTTCATGATTCAAATTCTATAATTTTGTGGCAAACTGGATCAAGTGACCGATCTTTTAGCGATCTGTCTGCAAGTAGTCTTTGGCTCCGTTATCCTAAGCAGCGGGACTTTGGGTATGCCTGTTCCATTTCCAGAAGCCTGGTGGCTTTCTATCAAATGACTGTCCATAATTCCTCTGCAAAAGGATGTTTCGAATTTTGTAGGGACCTTTCATCTTATAGAAATGGTATAAATAATAACTTATAATTAGAGAAATAATTAGAAGAGAACTACTCTCTTATCAGTGGGAGTTTATGAGGGACCTAAATTCAGATGTGCATAGACTTCCGCATCAAAAGTAGGGACGTTTTTTCCAATGGAGGTTTATTTACTTATGCAATGGAATAGTGCAGGTTTTGGGGTCACCTTGAAAAGCTGTATAAATAACACTGGTCCACAAATTCTATCTTTTTTCTGCTGACTTAAGTTTGAGACTTATTCTTGGAAAATCCGGGGTCACTGAGTTTAAAAATAGCAATTGTTTTCTTCTAGCACGTCAAGTTTTTTATTTACGGACTGGTCCATATTGGTCCCACTCATAGTAGCAGGCTATCTTACGACCAAGTGAACGGAAGTGGAGGCGTTTGGTATTCTTCTTATTTCATTTTATCTATGTATTTAGCTTATCTTTATGCACATCTATATCTATAAAGCAATTGTGTATAATATAATTTTGTATTTTCAGATTTCTTTTATGAAATAACATTCAGTAGTATGGCTTCATTACGAAGGAAAGATTTGAATTCCCCTAACTCGTTTTGTTTTACTGCACCAACTCAAAGAATGAACATTAGTATCTATGTGAAAAGAGCATACTTGGCTTACTTTAAGATTAAATTAGGTGATCAGGATAAACCGTGGGCCCCGCGCAATGTTTGTAAACCATGTGTCGAAAATCTACGTTAATGGACAAAGGGCACAAGGAAACAACTAGGATTTGGCATTGCTATGGCGTGGCGGGAGCCAAAAAAAACATATAAACAATTGCTACTTTTTCCTCACAAAGACCTCTAGTTATAGCAAGAAAATGCGACATAAAATGAGTTATCCAAATCTTGATTCAGCAATTCGTCCAGTGCTTCATTCAGATGAAATTCCAATACCTGTATTCAAGGAACTTCCTTCATTGGACGATATAAGTGATGTAAGCAATGAACTTGACAGTGATCCAGACTTTGTACATACATCGACCCAAGAACGTGGAAACTTCAGTCAATTAGAACTGAATGATTTAGTTAGAGACCTAGGCCTGCTAAAAGAGTTAGCAGAAGTGTTAGCTTCTACACTTAAAGAGAAGAATTTGTTGCAAGAAAAAAAAATATGTCACTTTTTATCGGAACAGAGAGAGAGAGAGAGAGCTCTTGGCATTCTTTAAAATGAAGAAGAATTTGTTTACTGTTTTGACGTGGCGGGACTGTTGAATGCGCTGGGTGTTTCAGAGTATAATCCAAATGAATGGAGACTTTTTATAGATAGTTCAAAGAAGAGTCTAAAATGTGTATTACTCCACAAAGGAAATTTTTTTTGTGCGATTCCTATTGGTCATTCTGTGCATTTAAAAGAGAAGCATGAACACATAAGATCTGTATTAGATTTACTCAAATATGATGAACACAAATGGATCATATGTCTGGATCTGAAAATGGTAATTATTTTACTTGGCCAATAAGGAGTCTATACAAAATATCCCTGTTTCCTGTATTTCTGGGACAGCCGAGCCAAGGATAAACATTGGGAACAGAAACTCTGGCCAGTTAGAGAAAGTTTGACTGTTTGGGGAGAAGAATATTATACACCAACCACTTCTTGAGCGAGAGAAAATCATCTTCCCACACCTTCATATAAACTAGGGCTGTTGAAACAATTTGTGAAAGCTCTTAATGTGGAGGGTGACTGTTTCAAATTCATATGTACAATATTTACTGAATTAAGTTATGATAAAATAAAGGCTGGAAAACCAAAAATTCTCGAGATTGATGACTGACATGGAAAAGGAGTATGGGATTCATATGGGGCTGTTGTGAAAGGATTTCTTTGAAACAAAAAGGCTGTTAACTACAAGGATTTGGTAGAGACATTACTTGATAGCTTTCATCGTTTAGGCTTCAATATGAGCAGAAAGCTTCATTTCCTCAAGAGCCATCTTGATGTATTTCCGGCAAATTTGGCAACGTGAGTGGTGAACACGAAGAGCATTTTCATCAAGATATCAAGATTATGGAGGAGATATATCAAGGCCGATGGAACACAAACATGATGCCAGACTACTGTTGGAGTATTCAACTCTGTAGACATCAAACACTCTAGACACTCTCGCAAGCGAAAATTTCTTCCATGAATGTATAGGTATGTGTACGATTGCTTGTAATTTCTCTATTATATTAAAAAAATGACTTGTATGTATTTAGTACTAGGTGATGTTATCTTACAATGCGTTTCTCCTTTCAAATTCTGTTTACATTTTAAGTTATGGTTTGAAGCTATAACATTTAGGGAACTATCCTTACCGAGTAAATACATGCAGTACGTCGTAAAATAGGAATATGCCGTAGAATGAAAACCTGATTTGTTACAGAAAATGGATGCCAGATTGGAAATCAGCACGTCAAAATTAGTTAAAAACAACCACATCATAAGTGAGCAAAAAGTGTGTTGACCAGTGTAATCGATAATCTTTAGATTTGGCTCACGACAAAGAGCTAACACAAGTTCACTTAAATTATTATCGCTCATAATCAACCTGGCAATAAAAATAATACATCACATATTAGTTAGTTAAATGCCCAATCCATCTCTTTCAATTGGCAAGGAGGCCAGCAGACCGGTAATGAAAGCCACATAACGATCAGAATGACATAGACTACCGAGCTCCGGGTTATAAAGGGTCGGTACTTTTTGGAATAAGAACCATCAGTACCACATCACGAAATGTGTATATGGAAAATCCTTTGGCTAGTTCCGGATCCAGTAGAAGAAAAAGTGAGAGGAGGGAGAAAGATACATCTGTGTTGTGATTGAATTTGTTTGTCATGACGTAGAGTGAGGTGAAAGGTATTTGCACACTTAAATTTTCAATATTCCTGAAATATTTCTTGCTTTCGTCTGGCCATAAAACTAACAGGAAACTCAGTAAACATATATTTAACAGAAGAAATACACACAAGCCAAATTTTCTTTATTTATAACAATTGCTAATGAACAAAATTTAACAGGTGACACAAGTATTCACTCACTCTAATATCATGCAAATATATTGAAATTAAACCAAATAAATCCTATAAATTTGATGAAAAGGGTAAAATTGATGATTTGAGAAATTTCTAGAAAAGAAACTGATGTAAACTGCCAAAATATTAGCACCGTCATTCATTAATAAAGACCCATAGAAAAAGGACGTTTGCTTTTAGCAATGCCGAAGGTCAAATTCATCAAGCTATGCGACACTAAATAATTAAACTTAATTCAGATGGATTATTATATAGGACTACCAGGCAATGGCTTCGCCACTACCCCCTACAGGGGGGAGATTGCTCTTCGCTACTAGGATTAAAATTTAAAATCTAAACAAAAGCAGCCATGGTTGAATTTTTATCAATTTTCTGAACTTCGCCAATTATAATAATTTTAAAAAGAAACTCTAAACTAAATTTCCCCCCTTTAAAAATATCACATTGCTTAAAAATAGTTATGGAAATGTAGGTTCTATAATTCGATAGCATCGTGAGTATGGAATCAGCTCAAACATTTTTTTGCAGAAAATTCTGAAATAATTATGATGTAAAAATCTTATGTATTAATGTGATATTATATGGTGTTATATGATATTATATTTTATAATATTGTATATTGTATCGTTTAATATACAAACAATGAGAAGACGTTTTACTGCGCGCGCCCAGCAGTTTACGCTCACGCGTGAATGACCGTTAGTTATGAGCGAGCAACTTTGTGGCCGCAAGAACAGATCGAGCCTCTTATAGATACAAATATGATATTATATAATTTTTATATTATATGATAGGGTGAGTGCGCAACTCTCTTGAATCTTCCTTTACCTCACAAACAATAATAATAATAATCCACAAGTGAAGATATTTTCGTGCTATAATATAAGAATTTCAAACAATATGCATCTGTATTTATTTGCCACAGGACTTTTTATACGGGGCAACACCGGGTACCTATGCTAATAATATCATATACCGGTTATTGCAAAAGTCCTGTTACACTCGTTACAACGCTCTCAATGAAGTTCACAATGATCGTTTTGATGAAGTTAGACAGGTTTTTATTTTTTTAACATATCAATGTGTGTATAATTTGTAATATTAATCAAAGCGGCTGCCCTGGGCGTGAGTACGCTCCCCAGGCGAGACCTGAAGGTCGCGCACACGTTGCGGACTAAGTCCTTCCTCATGTTGGCCCACACGAGGTTGACGGAGGAATTCAGCTCGTCTACGTTAGTGTGGCTGACCTTGCAGGCCTTGCCTTTGACATGCAGCCATACGCTGTAGTCGAGCGGATTGAGGTGGTCCGGCTAGTGCGGTGGCCAAAATTACTTCGGCCCCAACCACTCTTACTCGGTCTTGGCCGTGTGAGTCGGGATACTGTCCTGCTGGAAGCCGTAGTTCGCATTTTTCGTGATCTTTCTCATCAAGGGCTGTAATTTCCTTGCAAAGATGGCCCTTTAATCGGCCTCGTAAAGCCTGTAACTGGCACTTAACCGCACCAGTGGCATATTCTCACCATTCGAACCCAACACGCCGAGCACCATTACGGATGCTCGGTTCTTGGTCGTGGATACGTATCAGACCTCGGAGATATCCTAGTCGAAGTCTCACCACGTAGTCGTTCTGTTTGTTGATGATCGGATCAACTGTTAGACTTTTTTCCTGAGAAAAAAAAGTGAATTCAATTGTCATGACTCTTCAAGTCCTTGAAGGCCCTGGACACCCGTGGCAACCGAGATGTTCTTCTTCTTTGCCAGTGCAGTTGTTTTGAGCTTCTAAGCACTTCCAAAGGCCTTTCTCACAGTAAAACTGGTCACAACTTGAGGTCTGATTGAACGAGGTCGATCTTTGAGGTTTTTCCCCGTTCTTGAGCCTCTGTGCGAAGTTAAGCCGCTTGGCTATGACTGACTTGTTGTGGCCCGCGTGCAGGAGAGCAGATATCTCGATTTTTTTCACTTCCATCTCGACACACCTTCACACAATGTAAAAGTGGTTTTAATGACACGTGCTGGAAAGTAGAACTTTAGGTTTGTTTGACGGAACTTTTACTATCACACACGTAAACTCACCGGAAAAAAACAAAAAAACGAGTTTAACAGAACTTGACCTCAAACCTAGTAATTTCATAAAGTATCATATAATATCATATAATCTATAATATCATATAATCTATAATATAAAATAATATCATATAATATACTTACAATGAGTAAACATTTCACCGCACGCGCCCCGCAGTTTACGTCCATCCGTGAATGACCCTTAGTTATAAGCAAACAACATTGCGACCACAAAAAGAGATCAAGCGTCTTATAGATGCAGATTTTGAGTTAAACAAGAGTAAGACACAGCTGTCAGTCTCTCGGCTACAGCAGGAAATTCACATGAGAGCTCATATTAGTGTTACCACATTCCGTAGGCCTAAAAAAAATCTGAAATATCCTTCCCAGAAGGATGCCTTTTAG
Source organism: Ceratothoa steindachneri (assembly GCA_963969495.1). NCBI lineage: Eukaryota > Metazoa > Arthropoda > Malacostraca > Isopoda > Cymothoidae > Ceratothoa > Ceratothoa steindachneri. The sequence continues at coordinate 12,701,856 of OZ018329.1, read as the reverse complement.
CCTGCAACAAGTTCAATGGTCTAATGCTAGTTCTCAATATTGTTCATGATTCATATGTAGTGTCTGGAGGATGTTCATAGATTCATCCAAGACCAATCTTGAGACCATTTCTGCAACAAAATCAATAGTCTAATGCTAGACCATTGCCACATAATCAATGGTCTATTGCTAGTGTTCAACATTGTTCATAATCCTTGTGTCTAGAGGATGTTCATAAACTCATTCAAGACATATCTTGATACGGTTTCCGCAACAAAATCAGTGGTCTAATGCTAGCTAGCCCTCAAGACAAATCTTGAGACCGTTTCACATCAAAATTAATGGTCTAGTGCTAGCTTTCAATTCAAAATTTTTCATGATCCATCTATCGGTGGATGTTCATAAATTCATCAAGGACAAATCTTGAGACCGTTTCTTCTGCATCATGAGTGAAATGATGCTCAATCAATTCCATTTGGTCGTGAAGTCAATTTGAAGGGACCTTATCACAACAAGGGACAAATTTGGAAGTGTTAAAAGTATGACCAACATAAGTGCTATTTCTTTATTTCTTTGGATAAATGAATGGTGTTGCTCTTGCGATGGACTTGCAGGTTATATAAACAGAGTAATGTTGTCGTTTTTGTGAAGGGAATAGTCCTGCGAGAAGATTCTTCAGAATCTGCTACCTAACCTTCTAAGCACTCCTTTTTTTCTCCGCTCTCTTTTCCCCATCCCGCCTCCTTTCGCCCCCGACCTTCCCCACCCACACCACCTTTTCCTGTTATACATTAAATTTGGGCCAAAAAAATACTTCGTGAAGGCCATGGAAAAAACAGACAGCTTTCAAAAGCCATACTACAAATTTTCTAGATTAATTGAGGTCAACAAGATCAAAGGTGTCTTAATCGGTCCTCAGATTTTTTTGCCTTCTTCGAGATTGAGCGTGACTGTGCACTGCTGGATAAGAAGAAATATATGGGAAGACTTCAAATTAGTGGTAACGAGTTTTCCTGGGAACAAAAAGGTCGAAAACAACATGGAATTCGTGGCAACTCTCATCAAGGCAACTTGCCACTCATGATATATATATATATATATATATATATATATATATATATATATATATATATATATATATATATATATATGTATATCTTAGACTCGCATCTCAATTTATTAACATCAAACTCCGAAGTAACTGACGAACACGGTAGGTGATTTCACAAAGGCATTTCAATTATGGACACTAATAATAGTAAGAGGAATTTTTTAAGGGCCTCTTCAGGGTGACGGGTCTTCATATAGCGCCAGTCCAATACCAACGAAAATCCTGAGAGAAGAGTTAGGTCCACAAATCACACTTGAAAGCAGTAAGCCAGAAGAAAAACGTATGCCTTATCTACGGTAGTTAAAAAAAAGGTCAAAATCTTATAACAATTTTTAATATTGTAATTTTATTTATTGAATACAAAAGAATCTAACATATTTATTGACTACGAAAGAATAAGTGAATAACTAGGTTAGTGAGAACCTTCTGCTTGCAACTAAAACATAAACTATGGTCTCAAACATAACTTACTACAGATGCCAAGGAATTTGAGTTAAATAATCTAAGGAACTAATTTTTATATCACTTGGTATACCTGTTGGTTGCCAAGATGCCATTTCGCAAAATTATTAAAAAAAAAACCAGATGAATGCTCATTGTCAACAAAATATTCTTGGATACCACGCCCACGCCCTACCGGTGTGGCGTACGCCCCACGTTGGGAATCACTCCACTAAAGGAAGAAATGAACGTATCGCTAGAGGCAGATCATTCCACACTAGGAGCAAGGATCGAGAAAGCATCACAGACGCTTCGAAAAACACTACGGTGAAGATCCCGAGCATAAGTTTATCAAGAACTTGTATATGGTCAGTGAGGAGGGTAATCCTGTATCGAAATGTCAACTACTGCAAGAGAGTAGCGTCTCCGGTCGAGAAGAACACGAGCTACGTAGCTTTAAACAAGTTTGAGAGAGTCGAATAATGGAAGTTTGCGATTCGTCGAAGAGGAGATGTAACGAAGAGGAGGTAACGAAAGGATCAAGGGCAACCTTAAAAGTTTTTCGAAGCGTCTGTGGCTAAGATTACTGAGCGGATGTGGCTAAAATCACGGAGCGGATGCGGCTAAGATCACGGGCCGGATGTGGCTAAGATCACGGAGTGGATGCACCTAAGATTTCGGAGCGACTGTGGCTAAGCTTACGGAGCGGACGCAACTAAGATCATGTAGCAGATGTGGCTAAGATCACGGAGCGGATGCGGCTAAGATCACGGGCTGGATGTGGCTAAGATCACGGAGTGGATGCACCTAAGATTTCAGAGCGGCTGTGGCTAAGCTTACGGAGCGGACGCAACTAAGATCATGTAGCGGATACGGCTAAGATCACGGAGTGGATGCGGCTAAGTTCACTGAGCGGATGCGGCTAAATCATGGAGCAGCTTTAGCTAAGATCACCTAGTGGATGCGGCTAAGATCACAGAGCGAATGTGGCTAAGATCACGGAGTGGATGTGGCTAAGAACACAGAGCGGATGCGGCTAAGATCACGGAGCGGATGCGGCTAAGATCACGGACCGGATGTGGCTAAGATCACGGAGTGGATGCAGCTAAGATTTCGGAGCGGCTGTGGCTAAGTTTACGGAGCGGACGCAACTAAGATCATGTAGCGGATGCGGATAAGATCACGGAGCAGATGCGGCTAAGATCACGGACCGGATGTGGCTAAGATCACGGAGTGGATGCACCTAAGATTTCGGAGCGGCTGTGGCTAAGCTTACGGAGCGGACGCAACTAAGATCATGTAGCGGATGCGGATAAGATCACGGAGCGGATGCGGCTAAGATCACGGGCCGGATGTGGCTAAGATCACGGAGTGGATGCACCTAAGATTTCAGAGCGGCTGTGGCTAAGCTTACGGAGCGGACGCAACTAAGATCATGTAGCGGATACGGCTGAGATCATGGAGTGGATGCGGCTAAGTTCACTGAGCGGATGCGGCTAAATCATGGAGCAGTTTTAGCTAATATCACCTAGTGGATGCGGCTAAGATCACGGAGCGAATGTGGCTAAGATCACGGAGCGGATGTGGCTAAGAACACAGAGCGGATGCGGCTAAGATCACGGAGTGGATGCGGCTAAGATCACGGACCGGATGTGGCTAAGATCACGGAGTGGATGCAGCTAAGATTTCGGAGCGGCTGTGGCTAAGTTTACGGAGCGGACGCAACTAAGATCATGTAGCGGATACGGCTAAGATCACGGAGTGGATGCGGCTAAGTTCACTGAGCGGATGCAGCTAAGATCTCAAAATGGATGCGGCTAAATCAGGGAGTGGCTTTAGCTAAGATCACCTAGTGGATGCGGCTAAGATCACGGAGCGAATGTGGCTAAGATCACGAAGCGGATGTGGCTAAGAACACAGAGCGTATGCGGCTAAGATCACGAAGCGTATATGGCTAAGAACACTTAGCAGATGCGGCTAAGATCACGAAGCGGATGTGGCTAAGAACACTTAGCAGATACGGCTAAGATAACAGAGTAGATGCAGCTGAAATTACAGATAATGCAGATAGTGTATTTGCAGTCGTTAGCAACACGATAATTATGACTATCAATGGTGACGCCCAAATCTTTGAAAGTATCAGAAAAGAGACCTGGTAGGCCCCAAGCTTAAGAAGAGGAGCGTTAGCTTTGCAACGAGCCACATTCGCTGGAATATCCATTAATAATCACTGTTCTTTTCGTAGTTGTGTTGATATAATGACAGAAAGTTATAGTAAAATTTCCAATATGAAATTTGAATTAATTTGAGGGAAAATTAGGATTTCTTTTATTAGAATTATAATAGTATATACAATGGTCACAAACGTTAGGAAGTGTTTCTAGGAAGTTCGGGCCAATAATAGCCATAGAACTTATGTCAGGTATAATAAATTTATGTTCACTAAACATTTAAGGGAAACTTGCACATAATTACAATGGTAATTTATAGAAACTATGAAATAATTCAAATTGGATGCAAGAGCTCTAATCAGAAATTGTACAAGAAAAACAATTTTCAAGAAAGAAAAATCCTTTTTTTTTTTTGCATGTTGGATATTTGCGTAAAAAAATCAAATTTAATTGAAAAAGGATAATTTTTAACTTTATAAAATCAGCTTTGCTCACTATAGTTTCCTTTTAGCTTTTAAGCGAACTGCCCAATAGTTGGGGATGGTATTCATCAGTACCCTAAAATAAACAAAAGAAGTAAGATGGAATGTGGAAAAGAATAAGGTAGAAATGGCCGATTAAAAGCAGTTCTACCCCCGCTCACAATCGAGGCTATTGAAGGCAGTCGTGGGATTATTATACCGTAGATCAAATTTCCGGACTTGGTACTTCGTCTATTTCACGTATGAGTGTAACACAGTCATCTCCTACGACGGGAAGCTGACATCATAGTGGGTGCATTCCTACTCTAAAACGCACCTGCAAGTGGGGGGGGGGAGGGGGGCTGTAGAAGGGCTCACAACCACTCCTACAACTGAAACCTGCAGATACCCCACTCTCTCTCTCGACCCCTGCCCAGAGAGAGTGTGCTGCTCTCTCTCTCGGGTCATATTTTGCACCTCTTTGAAATCTCCCACTATATTCCCCACGCTTCTCTAGAGCCAGGAAAGGGTGGAAGATGGCGTTAAACGTTCTTAAAAAAAAAATCCGGATTGAATTTTTCCTTGTTAAAACGATTTTTATTCATGGTCTGAGTTCCTCTTCTGGTCAGTTTGCTCTTCGATGGAGCTCGTTGGGAATATTTAATTAACCTAAATTATTAACGTGCTTTATACTTCCCTTATACTATCCTTCTGCCTACTAAACCTTTTATTCCAGATATGCACAGTTTTTTGTGTCGAATGGAAAATCAAGAAATGTTTGCACTATATTTTGCACAAGGGAAGAAACTAGAACACTCAGCTTTTGCAATTGCCGGATATTTAATATAGGGTCTTTCAATAAGGTCGCTCAATTTTTACATGCAAATAAAACAAGTTGTGTGTGATATATGCACTCAATTTATTTTAAATTTCAAAAGACATTTTATGGCATTAAGTGTGGAATATGAGGTCGTTTAAATGCCCGCCGCGACTTCGCTTGGTGGAACGTATTCGGGAGGCCCAATTTTCGATGACTTTGTCGCATAAATCTGGCCTAATTTGCTGGATGGTGTTCGTTATGTTGACTTTGAGGACATCAACTGTTTGCGGTTATTTGCATAGACCTGCGATTTAAGGTCGCCCCAAAGAAAGTAGTTTAATGGCGTTAAATCGCATGGTCTCGGTGGCCAGTTAACGTCGCCGCCGCGCGAGATGACCCTGCCGTGAAATCGCTGGTGCAAAATGTCTATCGTGGCGTGCGCAGTGTGGCACGTAGCGCCGTCCTGTTGGAACCACATGTCCTCAGTATCCATATATTCCAGTTGAGGCCACGGGACGTTGCTTATCATCGATCTGTAGGTCTCACCGTTGACGGTCATGGCAATCCCATCTTCATTCTCAAAAAAATACGGACTGATGATTCCGTTAGACGAAAATCCGCACCAACCATTTACTTTGTTGAAATGCAATTGGTGCTGGTGTATCTCATGTGAATTGATTTCGTCTCAAATCTGACAATTTGCTTGTTCACGAATTCATTTATCCAAAAAAGAGCCTCGTCGCTGAAGATGTTTTAGGGGGGAAATTTGGGGCAACTTCTACCTAATCTAGAGCCCAATCAGCGAACACACGGCCTTGTTTATGGTCTTTTACCTTAATTTCCTGGATAAGTTATATTTTATACGGGTGCAAACCCAAGTCCCTACGCATAATTCGCCAAACTGAAGTCGCAGAAAGGCCAAGTTCTTTTGAACGACAAGAAATTCACTGCCTCGGATTTTCCCGTACACTCTCATTTACGGCAGCGATTTTTTTTAGCAGATCTTGCATTTCGGCGAAGTACGGGTGTTGGCTGATTGTTGATCGACCCTTTTGCCTCGAATTTGGCCACCAAGCGTCGAACAGTGGACTCGGCAGGACGATTGTGGCGAGGATAGAAATCACGTAATGCACGGAACGTTTGTCGAACGGAGCACTGATTTTGATAATAACATTTGATGATTTGCACACGCTGTTCAACGCTATAACCTTCCATTGTGACTTGCCAAGTACTATTGAACAGTTCACAATGAGATTGCCAGATGTTGCTTTAACAACATGGCCACTATCGCCTGATAAAGCTCGAGCGTTCTTGTTGAAAGACCCTTTATAAAAGCTATAATTCTGTAATCTTTGATTTCTCTTTGATTTTATTCCCGTCCTCGCACAAAAAGAGTTTGACCCTATATTTTTTTCAGTTTTAAGTTTGTGCAACCATTAAATGATAAATTAGACCCGTGTTTTGTTTTGTGGGTAAGGTATCTGCCCCCTTCAGCCAACTTTGCTCCTTTCTCAGTCGGGTTTGGGTCCAGCTATGGCCGAGTCGACCCCATATAAAAATGTCTTAAAAGATTCGATTAACGATAAAATATGTTTATGTATCGTTGTCCCTTTTATGAGCATTGACTGTTTCTCAATATAGTTCCTATATTCCTTCAAATCGGATGAAGGGAAAAGTTTCGTTCACATGATCGATTATGAGATTTAGTGAAATAATATGCATTAAATTTTATATTTCTTTTATTCGAGGAGTCATAATAATTTAAATAAAACATTTTATGACCAAGCTTCAACTATATTAATGTTGTAAATTAAGGAAGAGCATATAAGGGCAAGTATTTGAGACTTAAAAGCATAGATAAAAATTAAGACTTTGAATAGCAGACCATTTAATAACAATCGATAAGGATTACCGCGGCATTTTCTCTCGTCCAATAATCACGAGGCTATGGCCCAAACTTAAACATGTCCCTTAACCCCCCCTAAAAGTATAGACCCTACTCTATGGTAGGGTATAGAAAACTCGGGACCAAACGGCTGCTAATAATCAAGTTTAAGAATCTTGTTATGGACCTAGGAAGCTCTCGGGAATTTTCAACGTTCGACACTCCCTGAAGTTGTTAAAGTCCATATACTATAAAATGAAATTAAAAGGATCAATTAAAAGAACTTCTGTTACAGAGAAATCAGAATAAAAAAAACTAAGTGATGGAATTAAAATTGTAAACTTACTCTCTCATAAGAGAAAATTAGGGCAGGCTGGATATTACTCCTACGCTTGGTATTAGTTTCCTCAAGTTGTAGACTCTTTCTAGAGTGAAACACTCATCATCTATAGGTTCGATCTCTTTAAAACAAATGTTGTTCTTTTCATTGCTTGGAATTTGATTTCTCAAGGTTTGAGGTTTTCGGGGAACGATTTTATGTACTCAATGAGTCTGCATTTTCACTACTCCCGCTGGCCTTATCACTAAAGGTACGATAGAAGCATCTTTAGGCTTCAATCCAACTTTTGTCTTGGAGCAAGTATCGGTATTTTGATAGTTTACCCATACTCCTTTGTTTAGCCTAGAGTTATTTAGTTTACCAACTTGAATAATATTATATATCACTGTTGTTATAGTGCCCGTGTACAGGTTCGTTATGTCTGGATTGATGGCTGTGTTTTCTATGTTAATATGTGTGAGATTGATTGTATCATACCATATTGTATATCGTTCATTCCCATTGATGTCCTCTAGAGAGCGCTTATACTCTGTTATGCTTCATTATAATCCTAGTGTATCATAAATTATTCAGTAGTGCTTTGTTTAATGGGCATTTGTATGTAGGATTTTAAATTTAGAAATCAAGCATCTACATATACTTCAACGTGCCAAAAGCTGCATCTGTCATCTGTAGTTATTCAGTCTTTTACTTAAATCCGTTTGTTCGTGTCCATGTCTCGAGTCCGCATTATAAGCCTGCCAACATCTAGGTGCGACAGTCTATTTTAAGCCTGTCAATTGACCATTTATATCAATGTATTCTGCATTTAACTTTTTATGTCTTTTACGTTCTACTTCTATTTGTGTGGGGAGGCTTTAATGTATTTCTCTTCTGCATCTCTCAGTCTATATTTGGGGCTGGGTTGTTTTCATTGTTTTTTTTTCTGATAGTCTATCACTTCTCCAATGATATGCCAGTTTGTGATTGATTTTTGTGGCAGGAACTTCCTTGCTTGGTATTCTGCTACTATTATAGAATTCACTATACACAATAAAAAATAAAATTTCATAAGAGAAATAACAGGGATATCCAAAACATTCAATCCAACGTGTAATAAAGATAAAAAATATATGCATTCATCGAAATCTTCCGAGTCTATTTATCTTCATCGATCCTATTCTTAGCAGTAAGTTTCCTTCATCCTTCCTTCTTATACAAAGTTGTGTGTTTTTTTTTGTTATCCCAAAACTGTCCATTTTAGAATTTCGTCCATCTTCAATTGTTTTATTTGGCAGTGTCCTGTCAATATCCATTTCAGAACCTTTGTCATTCTTTACTATTTATCTTAGAGGTTATTTTTAAGATATATCATTGGCCGTTTCTTGTACTTGCTCTGTTTTTGTGAGGGTTACGTATCTAGTGCCACGGCTCGCATTTGTATGTGAGATGAGGTAAAAGGCTTCGACATTTATTTCCAATAAAATCAAGAGGCATATCTCATTCTGAAGATGTATCTAAGACTTCTTATCGCCGTACAATCTAATTTTCTTTTTTTAATTTCTTGCTTCATGTTGCCCTGATTATCCTCAAGAGTCGCAATAACCTAGACTAAAATATGAGCACCAATTTCAATTTCCTGGATTTTGAGGAAAGCTTTTGTTCATTTTATTCAGGCTTGGCGAATCACTTGTAATTACTTTATCCTACTTGAGCCTGATTCTTTTGCACTTCTAAATACTAATTTGATATTTTCACAAAATTAAAGCTAGTTTAAATCTGCCCATTAATTCTTATTTCCTTTTTTTTCGAAGTTCTATATGCTAAAAATTCTAGCTAAGTAGTGATGTATACAGTGTGGGGGAGAGGGTGCTTTCTCCTTTCACCTATTTTTATTCTCATTTTTCTAAATAACGATGTTGAATAACTGTATAATGTAGGATAGAATGTAAATGTAGGTATTACTAACTCTAAATTTTGTAGTGTCCTTAGAATGGGTTCCTTTGTTCAGAACAGAACCTCGTTCTCAAAATAATCTGGCTTTATTATACTTAAATTCATGATCTGATTTCATGTTTTGCTTGATAAACGAAATACGCATAATAAATACCACATTTACCATTTGCAAACTTAAATAGGCCTTCGGTCAAACATAGGGAAAACTGGAAGTAATAGATTGACCTTACAAATGACCAGTTCATTATCAAAATAAAGAATATTGAAAGAAGACAGTTTTGGAAGCCTTTTACATTTCTTCAGAAATATAAAAGGTTCCACAATCTCCTTCAGTAAATTCGATATCTCATATAATCTATATTTATTAACTTTAAATATTATCAATGGTTCCAATATTTTTTTATAGTAGCCCATGACTCTAGGAATAATCCTATTTTTCTAATCCGATTGCTATTATGGTTGAACTATCCTTTGTCATTGATAAAGATACACGTTGGTTTATCGAAATTATTGGTCATTTAGTTTATTTACCTTTCGCGACTTTAATTTATCATTAGTTATAGTTAATAACTTTTGGTTTGAATCCGTCTTGATTTAAACAATGAACAGCTCAACAAAATTTCATCTGAAGCAGAGATTTTGTCTTAGGAGAAGAAGACGAAAAGTAGAGCATTGCGACACTAAACCCTTTGAGATGGAGGTGTATTGACACCAATCCTATTATCATGAGACATATAATGTTGCAAGAAAAGTGGATTTATACATTATACCAAGTGGTCATTTGGGAATTAATAAATATTACAAGAAGGCAAAGAGAAGTTACAAGAGATAAATATTTTGGCCAAGGTTATAGCTGAGGTCACATCCAGTCTGGAAGGATTTGAGGTTCATACGACCTCTTTCAACTTGTCCTTGTCAGAGGGAATAAAATTATTGGAATTATATATGTTTTTAGGGTTATTCTTTGATATAGGTTGAAGAAAGTAATTGGGGTCAATTTGGGACAAAACAAAACTTTTATCAATTTTCGCCTTTATTTCCTTATCAAAACGCGCAAAATCCTCACTTTGGGAGGTTTGGGTGTTTCGATTTTTAAGTAGTGTATTATTCATGTTGAATGCCTTGCCTCAGTTCAGCCATTCTCTTCTACAAAAGGTGATGGAGTTCATAGTCTCCTAGTCTCCTGTGTGTTTACTTGATTCTTAAGTAGGTATTAACCTCTCGATCCGTTTAGTTTGGTGTGAACTAATTGGAAAAAGCTTTTCGGTATGTGATGGGTGACTTTCTTGGTTAACGATTATTCTTACGTTTCTTCGATCGGTCATGTCCAGTGTGATCCCGCAGATGTATCAAAAATTTCTTTGTCCAGTCTGGCAGTATAATGTGGAGCCTTGAAATAGCATCGGTCCCTATTTTTCCTTCTGTGGCAGTTTCTTAATGAATGCAAGGCGTGCATTGCATGCGCAAGAGAAATGAAAACGTAACTAATATTGAATTAATTTGCCTCAGAAAATCATTCATATATTAAATTTTCAAATTTCGTCAATAATACCACGCCCATAAATTATCATTTGTAATTAAAACCTGAGATCTAGCATGTTTCTGCGCTTGCGCGCCTATATCAGAAATTAGTGAACTTGCAGTTTTTGTGTAGAGAGCATTAGGCCTTAAATAGCGCTGAGCAACTTGCGAAATTGGTATAAATATGACTTGCATTACTTTGCATAACTTGGCACTTAAAATCTATACGAAAATAAAATGGTATAATTATTATAAATGGTAACATTTACTATCTGAATGCAAAAATAAAATTTTAATTCGACAAATTGGTTAAAGAGAGGGAAAGTCCAGAAACTACGGTCACATCAGATCTATAACCCTGCTCTGTTACCATAAATTGCCAAAACCTTCCAGTTTTGAATTTGCCGTAGCCGGTAGGTAGCCCTACTTAGCCTAATTTCCAGGCTAGACGTTCCATTAATGTTTGTTGATTTATTTTGTCCAATTTCTTTTTGATCGTTTAGGTAGTATTATATTTGGTGTTCATCAATTAACGTATAATTAAACCCTTTATTCAATGACTCACCGAGTAAATATGGATGTTATAAATGAACTGAAATTAAAACCCTTCATAGACAATGACCCCCGAGAACTACACTCCTAATTAATAACCAAGAAATTTCAATCCTAGAATATGACCCCATTAATATCAATCATAGTTGATGACCCCCTAGAAATTTATTGGTATATTTAAAATTAATTGGTAAAATATCTTTTTATTAGACGACAAAAAAATACACAAACAAATTAAACGAACACAGAGTAAAAAAAGTAAAATATTAATCCAAGGGGTAAAAAGAGGAAATATGGCAGAAATTTTCAAACCACTCAAACCGAATCGATCCTGCCACATAGATTAGGTTAGGTTAGGTTAGGTTAGGTTGGGTTAGGTTAGGTTGGGTTAGGTTAGGTTAGGTTTGGTTGGGTTGGGTTAGGTTAGGTTAGGTTAGGTTAGGTTATTTGAACCATATCTAACCTAGATTTATTAAATTGAATCCTAAGTATCATTTTTATTTTATCTTTTTATCTTAATCTGATAATCAACTATTATTACTTATTTAAAATATTTAATCCTAAGTAATCCCCCCAACCATAAAAAGATCATTCCTAGATACTGACCTCCCCAAAAGAAATCTCAATTCTAGATAATGACCGCTAACATAGGCTTGGGGTCGTTGTCTAGAATTGATCCAAACCATTTAGCCTACTGACTGTTAACTAGAAGAAGCTTTTAATAAGCAACGTCTGCACCAAATATAAATTAAAGTAAACAAAAAGTTTACAAGAAACTTTAATTTCTAACTTTATGACATTGTTCGTTAGTTACGTAGAAATATTTCAAAAAGTATATTTTAAGTTCAGCCGCGTATGTTATTTTCGAAAGAAAATTCACTATAGAATTAAATGAAAAGTCTACCAGGATATAAATACTATTCTTCTCGCAGCAGATACTTGTCTCAAAAGTTTGGTAGCCAAAACAAGTTTATTGGTAGTTTGAAAAAAATCAGAATAACATCTTGATAATACAAGAAGAAGTTACGATATGTAAACAAAATGAAAAAGTTTTGAAAAAGACATGGATAAGAGATACTCAAAGAAAATAAAAGCTATCCAATGTCTTTAAAGTCCAGTGAAAAGTTTTTTTCTCAAAACCAAATGGAAAAGAGAGAAATGTTTTATCAAATTGTCATTGAAGAATTTTGTAAAAAGTCTAGAAGGGCAGAATTTCAATTCAAATAACCTCTTCAAAATTTAATGCAAGTTTAGGTACATATTAAACACCAGATGCAGATTTTAATTCGGTTCATTTACCGCATTAGATATTTATATATTATATCTATTGCTATTATTTTATTTTTATAGAGTACCTCGTTTGCTAGAAAAATTATTTCTTCATATAAGTTTTTAAATTGTTAATTAAAAGAAGCTTTTAAATAATATAGGATCTATATTATTTTACTATTACAAAATTAAATACTGGACTGTATTGCATCCAATATAAAGACAAGATGCTCTATTATTTTAAGAGAAATGACCAGATACAAGTACAACGAGGCGCCAGCGGCTTCCTTATAACTGAGTATAGCATGATACTAAAATCCGTTGTTCACGAGTACACGGGAAGGCCTCGTGAGTTAGCATTAATATAGATTTTCTTATAACGTTCGTGGGATTCGATTTTAGCATTGTTTTTTTTAGGAGCCCATCTGGCGACTGCCTATTTGGGGCATAAGTCGCCGTAGATTTTAGCATGCAAAGGCCTGTTTTGGTTACTTTAAAACATTCTTGGTTTGTAAAATTATTGATGTGATGAAGGTGTCTAAGAATGGAATTTGTTTTTGATTTTGTATATTTCCTCTTCTCATTGTAAATTTAAAAATCAATATATATTTTATGATCGATGAGTTCGCAATAACCTACACCATTTTTGAAAAAAAGAGATACTTATTGAAGGACCAAGAGGCCATATGCTAAAGGGTTGAGATAGAGATACAGAGAACAATGCTAATTAATCAGAAAGAAAATCGAAGCAAGTCGAGTCGAGGCTGATTATTATTCTTAACAATCCGCTGATGCTCCTTTGAAAGCGCTCGAGTGTGGCTGATTTATGGTTCGGATTCCCTAGGGTGCGAGGCGTTCGACTAAAGTTGTTTGATTAATTTGAGCAGTAATTCGACGAATGGATCTAAATTAAGTTTCATGCAGGCATCGGTTCGCGTTGGAGTTTACGTGTGTTGCGTGCGTGATCGATTGATTGAGTGTTGTTCGAATTGAAGGGGATATTCTGACCTCGAGATAACGGTTTCTGCGACTTCTGAGAGTGAGTCAATTGAGGCGAGTTGCTGGATTATATTCCTCATTCTGAGGCCAGTTGCAGGATCGCATGCTATGACGATGTTCTCTTGCACGAACGATTCGAGAAAACTGGTAATTTTTGGTCAACATTCCATACATAGGGTGATTCTGAACGGAGTGACGTCGATTTTGATTCATTCATAATTGCCAAGATTAATTTAACAGCGTAAAGATTATGCCCTTATGGTGGGTCCACCTTGCTGTTTCTGTGACGTGTGTTACCAAAGGGTAGTTTTCCTCTTTCTGTGATGCTATTTTTTTGATAAAATGTGATCGAAAATATCATTCATTTTATCAGATAAACTTGATTGCTTAGCTTCATTTGATTTTTATGATTCTACTGACTTCTCCCTAATTAGAATCTACCATCATTTCAACGGGAGCCAATGGTTCACTTGTAAGGGAAAGGGACACCGAGAAGAATATCCCCTTCATTTGTTTCATGAATACCTTCCCTCTCTATGTCTTCTAAGTATAACTCCACGTGGAGTAATCTCTGAATCCAAAGATAAAAATAAAAGAATAAATAATTTGAATATCCTTCAGCCGCCTCACAGGCGCAGTTAATTAAGTTGGGCGTGTTAAAAGCTTTTAACTCGCCGATAAAGCGCTAGTTTCCTTAGTCGGGAAATTGCTAGCCGAAAGTTTCCCGCCCACATGGTAAAGGCCATTAAGACTTGAGTCAGGCGACAAACGCTAATTCATCTGGCCGCCGGAAGTGTTCAGTCATTCATCTGAGTTTGCCAACGAGGAGAAACAAAAAAAAATGGCTGTCATATAAATACCCTGGGTTTTTGAATATCGGCAGATTGAGTTTGACAACCCGTCGCCTTCGGTTCAGATCGTGTGCCTGATTTCTCAAGTCCTTGGTATTCGCTTATACCATTCAGGTTGGATATCACCAGGCAGATCTATCTCTTTTGTAAAGGCTTACTACTCTGTTCAGAGCATGCCTCGAATCGTTTTATCCCCGAAGGATTGGCCGGTATTCCTCTCGTCTCATCTGGAATCCGCCTTCCCCTAAAGATCTCGGTTTCCCGTGTGAACCTTTGCACTTAGCTGCGTCAGAGTCTCTATTTTTGGAGGTTGCACTTCTCTGGAGCAGAAGTGCCATCGTCGGTCTTCAAGGAGGATCGTGAACTCGTCTTTTGGTCCCCCCCTCCAACTTCATCTTCGTCATCATCAGGATATTCGGCTGAGAATCACGTCCATTTTCCGTCTCCATTTCCGCTTCCTCAAGGTGATCCCATTAAGGTAAAACGACCCTTGCTTGTATCTTCCGTTAATCGACCCACTTTCAGACATATAAATATTCCCTCTGTATAACTTATTTATAGTATCCCATTTAAAAGCTTATTAACGAGGAAATTAACGTTTCCCGATGCCAATTAATCTATATTCTGTCAGAATTGTCTTTATTTACATTACCTATATTTCCGTATGTATATATATGTTAACTAGTGACTTATTAAAATTATATCTTTGGTTTTCACTCTTTAAATACATCCTTGAACTGCAACTTGGTAAACTCATTAAACGCTATCGGCCCCTGTAGTAAATCGCACTCTTATACCTCGTAATCAACGGCTTACTCTTACGAAGTGAACGTACTTGTACTTAGCGAAGGACGCGTACGTAGATTAGAGGATATATCTATATATAGACGTATTGTCTGGGGAGGTGACCTATTCTTTGACATATATATATATATATATATATATATAAATTCTGGTGTCAGGTTAATTGGGTTAATTGAGGACTCCTTTCTTTTTCAAGTCACCCAGTTGAATTAATAGAAAATTTACCAAGTTGGGTCAAGTTTATTTAAAGACAGGAAAATAATTTTTTTCCTAATTTTTTAAATTTTATTTTGAGTAATCAGTCTTCTGTGGTACCCGTGAGGCCATATTTAGTAAAAGCGATTGATTTTATGTGTGTTTTGGGATAAAAGCTTTCAAATCCCTCTCCTTGTAATCCCCGTGCCGGATTAAAAGGTACTATATTAGGTACTCATATAGGAATGAGCATATTTATTATTATTTATTGTTTTTTTTCGTGTGTGTGATCACAAGGGTAAGATTTCATTTAGAATTTTGGGAAACTATTGCGAGAGCCCCATTTTCTTTGCCGTAAGATTCTTGAACGCGTCGAGTGACTAAGGCTCGCGTAAAGAAACAAGATGACGTCCTTCGAGAGATTTAGGCAACAGAGTGAGATGCTTGGTCTCTCCGGTAAAGAGCTAGTCGTCTATATTCATAATGAGGAGAAAAAAAGTGAAGCTGAGGAAAGAAGAAAAGAAGCGGAAGCTGCAGAGAGAAGAAGAGAAGCTGAAGCTGAGGAGACAAGAAGAGAAGGTGAAGAAAGAGAAAGGGTGGGGCGCCATGAAAGGGAGTTAAATAGGAATAACTTAAAACCCTCTCAGTTAGTTCCAAGAACAAAGCCCCCCCCCCAGAACCTCGCTTTAAAGGTCCCAGCATGTAAGGACCGTGAGGATTTCAGTGCTTACCTCACTCATTTCAAAAAGATTTTTGAGGTAAGTCACTGGGATATCCAAACTGATGGAGTGGCCAGACTTTTGCCTCTCCTTAATACGCAGCTATGAGATATTTTCATTTGGATACCCGCCAAGGCTACCCTCGACTATTCGACCCTTAAATCCGAACTCTTGGCTACAATCAACATGAATCCATCTTCTACAGGGTAAAGTTGCGTCAGACAAGGCTGCTACCTGACCAGACTTACCGCCAGTTCAGATTTACCCTCAGAAGAAGTCTGCAGTTTTGGTTGGACTCCGCCCATGTAAACGGCGACTATAAATCTGTCTAACTTCAATTTGCGGGATCATTTGATGGTTACGCTGCCCTCTGAAATCAGTGCATTCGAGAAGGACCGACAAGTTGCTTCCTTCAAAGAATGCATCGAAGAAGCGGATTGACACGCGGTTAATCATAATCTCTACCCAAAGATCCCAAGAAGAGTCATGCTCCCTCCCCCAAGAGTAAAGGCCACTTCTCTAAATCTCACCCGAAGAACGCTCCCAAATTCATAAAGGTTCCAGGTCCCTCCAAACCAAAATATCATCCCCCGTCGGAACCTAGGGATGTTAAGCCACCCATCTTTTATCCCCCTGCGTCGGATTACCCCAGACGACCCATCGTCTGTTTTTCTTGCGGAACCCCGTGGCATGTGAGGACGAACTGTCCCTAAAATTCTCAATTCCGTTCTGCTCCCAGTCACCAAGTCCACCAAGTAAGCGCCCCTCTTTCTCCTCCGTCTTCTCGCCCCGAAACGCCTGCTTCCCCACCAGCAAATAACCCCCCGGGACCTCAAGTTATTTTATTATTTAACAAGAGCTCTCCCGGTGGGCTCGAATTTGAAACCGGATCGGAATGGTCGCCGGGTTTCAACCCTGGTTAGAGATACGGGATGCACGTGCATCGTCGTATCGGAAAGGTTGCTGCCCCCAGTGAGCCCCGACCACGATTAATTTGCAGTAGTCCAGGACTACTTGGGACGAGCCAACCGCTTCCCCCAGTGGTGCGCTGTTTCACCGAATGCCAATATTTCACCGGTTGGGCTGACATCGTAGTAGCCCCTATTAAATTCTGCGCCATATCATTCGGCCAGAACCCGTAGCTCTCCCCTAGTCACGTTGCTCAGCCCACCATCACGAGGGCCCAAACCATAAAGAACGCGGCACCCCCCCGTGACTTAAGAACCCCTTTTTTCCCCGAGAACGAGACTCTGAACAACGAGTCTTTTGTAAATTCCCAGAATGAGTGTCCTTCCCTACAGCTATTGTGGGAAAAGTCAAGGACCAACGAGCGCGAATTAGTTCGTGCTCACAAGAAGTCTCATACCTCGTTGAGGGTGAACTGTTGTTCCGTCCCACCTCCTTTTCTAACCACTCCCCTACGCGCTCGCTATGTATCCCCCGCTTCTATAACAGGATCTATTTTGATATTAAGTCAAAAGAAATACGGTTCAAGCCCAGTGACGAGGTTCTGCTTCTCCTGCTCACGGAGACAAATAAACTTCTTTCCCATTGGAAAGGCCATTTTTACTCCTCGAAGCCCGTGGCCCCGTGGACTACCTCATCCAAACGCCCTCCGGTAACAAATTGTTTCACGTCAAGATGCTCAAACGTTACCACTGCCACGCCTGCATCAACAATATTGTGGCCCTAGACGAAGAGGCCGTGATAGAAGCCTCTTATCCCCCCGAATCTTTTAACTCAGTCCAGACAGTTTGCGTAGAAGCTGACAATGACTACCCACTCCCATTGCTCCCCGGAACGTATAAAGACTCCCCAGGAGATCAATCTAAATTCCTACCTGGAGCCCGTTCAGAAAGCCCAGTTATCCCGGTTGTTAAAGGCCTATCCGGACGTCATTTCCGAGAAGCCTGGTTGCTCGAACCAATTCGAGCATGACATACTATTGACCACGCAAGTACTGATCCGATCCAAGCCGTACCCTTTGCCCATTCATTTGCGATCAGCGTTCAATGGGGAGGTCGAAAACTTACTAAAATTAGAAATAATCGAACCCTCATCTTCAGATTACTGTTCCCCCATTGTTATGTTCGGAAGCCAGATCAGTCCTTTCGAAAACTCAACGCCCTGACCGTTTTCGATGCCAAACCGATCCCGTTGATAGACTAGAGCCTACATTTGTTCGAGAACGACAAATTTATTTCTGAGATAGATTTATGCAAGGCGTACTATCAAATTCCCCTCAATGATAGTGTTCGGAAATATACTGCCTTCCTACAAAAAAGGGGCTTATTCAATTTAAGCGCCTACCATTCAGTTTAGTCACTGCTTGTAGTAATTACAACAGAATGATGCGTCGCATCTTAGATGGTCTGAACAATGTGTCATTCTATTTTGATGTGTACGTAGCTACACACACATGGGATGAACATCTAATCTCCCTTCGTTTCCTCTGTAATAGGCTCCGAGGGCATGGTCTTACCATGGGTCCTTCCAAGTGTCATTTTGCTTACGACACTATCAAGTACCTTGGATTTCACATTGGGGAAAATCAAATAACGCCCAAGCAAGAAAAGGTCAGGGCCAGTTCAGATATGCCTCTTTCCCGTACTAAGAAGCAGCTATGTTCCTTCTTGGGTTCAACCTCCTTCTACCGACGCTTCGTCCCCAACTTTGCCGCCTTAGCGTGCCCCCTGAAATCCCTCCTTAAGAAATCTCCCCAGATTCCCTCGTTTGAAGCCACAAGGCAATTTCCCACTTCCAGCAAATGAAGGATAAGCTAATATCTGCCCCATATTGCTGCTCCCAAACCCGAACAAATTGTTTGGAATCCGTACGGATGCCAACAACGATGGCATCGGTTGCGTGTTGCTGCAGTACGAAGAAGATGGGAATAGCTATCCTATCGCTTATGCAAGCCGGAAGCTGTTACCGCGCGAGAGAAACTATGCAGTAATAGAACTTGAGGCTCTGGCAATAGTTTTTGGTGTCCGGAAGTTTAGAATGTATCTCATAGGTCAGGAGTTCGTGATCGAAACGGATCACCGTCTTCTGGCGTACTTAAGAAATTGTAAAAGCCAAAAGGGAAGGCTTATGCGCTAGAGCCTGTTATTGATGAAATATCAATTCCGAATTTTGTATTTAAAGGTAGTGAAAACTGTGTACCAGACAGTCTTAGTAGGAATCCAGTAGAGAACCCTCCTCCCTCAAGGTAGAACACCATACATCCTATAAGTTCCTGTATATATTCGAGCTCGTTGCTCGCCCATTTAAAATTAATTTTTGTGCATGTGTGCGTACGCCGGTATTTTGTATATACGTGTTGTCATTATTGATTTTTTTATTATTTCCTGGATTGTCCCTCCACTTGATTGATTCCTTATTCTAAATGGTGGTATTGCTTCTAAATGAAACTATATATATTTTAATTATGTAATTAATTACCCATTAACCTAAATGTATGTGTAAGTAAAGAATGTCATCAACATAACTCATCCATTAAATAGGATGCGTTATGTTGATGACATTCTTTGTTTGTGGCCTAATGATTTTAATATCAATACTTTTCTTGAAAAAATCAACACGTTAGTCTCCTAAATTAAATTTACTTTAGAAAATGAAAAAGATAACACCATCCCTTTCTTAAATATTTTGATCCACCGAACAGACCAAGGTTTCAAATATGAAATTTCTAGAAAACCTACATCCATTTCTATTCCGATCACCATATTAGTATAAAAAAAAGTGTTTTCTCTTCCATGTTTCTCTGTGCCCTGAGAATTGTTTCACCCGAATATTTAGAAAAAGAGGTTGATAGGATATATAATATAGGTTTAAATTTGTATCAACCTTTCTACGTACTTAAAAATTGTTATAATTCTGCTAAGTGTTCATTTTATTAATCTAATTGTAACATCCCTAAATTTCATGCCAAAAATGTATTATTTTTACCTTTTAACTAAATTTTCATTAAATTACCTCGTTTACTAAAATCTTTGAAAATAAATGTTATTTTTAAATATGAAAACACTAGCTATCGCTTTCTCGTAAAAAAATTCACCCCCTAAACCAGGCATTGTATATTCTATTGGTTGCAATGATTGCGAAAAATGCTATTATGGACAGACAGGTAAAGAATTGAGTGTTAGAGTTAAACAGCATCAAACTAATGATCGTAATTTTTGTCAACAATCTGCATTATTTTTACATATCTGTAGTCAGGATCATACTATTAATTGGAATAGTGCTAAACCTGTTATTAAATGTACAAACTACATTTCAAGAAATATTTGGGAGTGTATCTCTATTAATACTTTCTCAAATTTTAATATTAGCCCTCGATTGTTTAGCCTAGATCCTATCATATCTAATTATATTAAATCACAAATTAAAGTGTTTAAAGAATTTGTACCCCCTAGTTAGGGTTTTGATGCAGGTAGCCGTTTTAACCCCCAACTCCTTACTATTTAAGACATTGTCTGTCCTGACCTTTGTTATTCCATGAAGAGGTCTTTTAGAATAAAGAGGGAAGCGCTCGGAATTGTTTTTCCGTTTTTCTTGTGGGTGTTATTTATCATAATTTTGACTCACGTGCAAGTTGTGAGTTTCTTTTATATATATATATATATATATATATAATATATATATATATATATATATATATATATATATATATATATATATTTATGCAGACGTAACCAAATAGCAATCTGACAAACGGAGCAAGCTTTTACACTTACACTTTTAGGCTCAAGTAAAAGATATTTATTAATATTTTGTAGCAACTGTAGTATGTGGAGAAATTCTGTTTAAAGTTTATTATAAATAAATCAAACTAGTATTTTTTGCTGAAATTATATATATTTTTTAATAAAATGAGCGCCTTAGCCATTTTTATTGTTGCGCTGAAGGTGGTTGCTTCACATTTGTGTGATCTTTTACCTGAATAAGGTAAACCAAATACAAATTAATCAAACAGAAGAAAGAAGAAATAGAATCAATAAAAAAAAGAGATCAGCCAGTATCCTCGCACATATACACTCTAATCACATTTCCCCTCCCTCCCCCAACCCCCCACAAACAAATAACAAAACAAAAAAACAAAAAAAAACCTCTGATGCTATCCTTCTATCAATCCTTCTTCTCTCACCTACTATCGCATACTCTAAAGGAAGTCTTACAAGCGATTTATATAAGAAAGGAATAAAGTCCTTTTGATTTAAACGCAAAATGTTGAGTTACGTATTCTAGAACGTCCCGAGTTTAAGACATTTAAATCCTTTTCCATGTTGACTGTGTTTAAAATTTGAACACCCATATTATTATCTCTTTGTGAACAATCATGACATATATGCCTTACCTTATAACTACCAATATTAAATGGTATCTGCCATCTTTCCGACCATTAGACCTATATTTTCAAGTCTTTTTCCATGTTGACGCAGTCACTATGGTATTTTGCCTTCGTGCCGATTTTCGTATGCTCAGCAAATTTTGAAATTTTACATATTTCTTTTTTTCAAGGGGCTATCTGGCGACTGCCCACTTGGGCATAAGTCACCGCAAACAAACAGCCCAGTTCTAGGCTACTTTAAAATAAAATTTTTAACAGAAACAACAATAAAAAGGGATAACAATCAGGAAGCAAGCTCCGGCGTCAGGGGGAGGTCCCCCTCCTCCCGGCGCAGGAGCCTGCGACCTACAAAAAAAACAAGTTAAATACAAGGGAGAAGGCCAGCCTCCCCCCAAAAGTCAACAAGTCCACCAGTCATGGTTCACGCACTCGTCCCGAGTACAAGGGACAGGCAGTAGCGACCCCACCCATCCCGGTACCGGGACAGGTAACGTGCGCGAAGATCACCCAAACTGGGACATCCGACAAGAATGTGCC
Organism: Ceratothoa steindachneri; assembly: GCA_963969495.1. NCBI lineage: Eukaryota > Metazoa > Arthropoda > Malacostraca > Isopoda > Cymothoidae > Ceratothoa > Ceratothoa steindachneri. The sequence continues at coordinate 12,679,913 of OZ018329.1, read as the reverse complement.
GAACAGTCTGGAGGACGACGCAGTCGTCCCAATAGGGCACATACAAGCGCTCTATCAAATAGCGATGCGTCACACGAGTGTGTCCGAATCGGAGACGACAGAAAGCGACCTAAAGCCGTCGCGGCATTGGAGGATAGGTCCATGGGAACAGTCGCGGCGCAATGGCACGCAACTTTAAGTTCACTTCGACCGTCTCCCATCTTCTTTGCCAAGCAGTCCAAAGAGCTGCCCGTATTCCTGCCATGTAGTCGGTGTGAGGAAGAGCGAAACGCTGGTCCGGTCGCAGAGTCCTCGCGGACTTTTTGGTGCCCTCATCGGCGCGCTCATTCCCCGCAATTCCTACATGTCCAGGAACCCAGCATAAGATAATCTCGACATCTGCCCGGCTCGCCAAAACCGTGGCGTCACGGATATCGCGAACCAGGGGATGCGGAGATTCCAATGCCCCGAGAGCACTCAGGGTGCTTTGTGAGTCGCTATAGATGAAAATCTGGTCTTCGAACTGGGCATATCGCATAACCTCCCGTACTGAGTGGTACAGCTCGGCTGTGAAGAGAGATGCAGCGCCTGGCAGAGGCCTGCAGACTTCAAAAAGAGGGGATACAGCGTGGAAGCTGACCCCCCTCTTCGGACTTGGAGCCATCCGTATACACTGGCACGGTTCCAGCGTGACACGAGGTGTGCTCCAAAAAGGTAGAACGCAATACTCCCGGCGCCGTACAAGCTTTGGGAGTAGAGGCGTGGCGACAAATAGCCAAATGTGGTACCCTCCAGGGTGGCGTCCTGGGCAGAACCAGGGGTGCCACCGGCCCGAGAGCTATATCTAGCTCTCGAAGGAGTTTCCTGGCCCTAAACTCAAAGGGCTTAGGGTATGACTGGCGTCTCTCGGCGGCATAGGCTTTACATAATAAATTCTATCAAGATCGTTTATATAACTTCTAAAAAAACAAGGGCCCCAGTACACTCTCTGCGGGACTCTTCAAGTAATCGAAACTCACATGAAGTTATTTCCATTTACAGCAACTCTCTGCCTACGGGTTTCCAGCCCGTCTGTAATCTCTTTTAATACACTGCCCCCCATTACGTGCCCTTTTAGGTTTATTAATAGTCTCTAATGTCGAACGGTATCACAAACCTATCCAAAGGCTATATAGTGTATATTTAAAGCTTTATCCTGGTCATATCTTGTTATCATTTCGTGAAAAATTCAAGCAACTTACTTAAATATGAGGGTCGGCGTCGAAAACCGCGCTACGAGGCATTGCAATATATTGACCTCTAGATGCTTTACGTTCCTAGCCTTAAGAATGCGCTCCAGCCAGGAGTTTACCCATGAAAGAAGTAAGGAAAATGGTTCGAGAGTTTTCACGGTCAGTCTTTATTCGTTTTTAGGAAAATTATTGGTTACATTTGCTTATTTGAACTCTTCATGAATTATTCACTCAATACTATATATATTTTTTTAAGTATACAAAGGGCTTTTAATAGTTCGCTTGCTAACTCTGTAACGTGTATTGTATATATTTTATCGGAAATCGGCGATTAGGAAGTTTGTATTTACTTATTATTAATAGTAATTTCATTATCAGTTATGTCGAAATTTGAAAGTATTAATTCTTTATTAAAATTTATTACGCTTTGTATTGTAAATAAATAAACTCTATTATCCATTGCAAATACATTTAAAATATGTTTAATTAATGATTACGCTACGTGGGATCTATAAACACTGGAGGGGTTTACAATCATTTGCAGATTTCTAAAAGCATTTGGACTCGTCTTTCGACGCAAAGGATTGGGCCTTTTCATAGTTAATTTTGGTTGTTCTTATTTTGCACTTGACAAGACGTTGATATAATCGTGGTATCGGTTCGATTCTTAACAGTATTGCTGGTTTTTAAAGTTTTATGCACTCTATTGCAATCCATTTTCCATTCTTTATTCTTACTTCTTATTCAGAGCATTTTAATTAATCTTTTTCCTTATTTATAGTAGAAAATGAGCGCTGAACTTCAATAGACATCGCGTGAAAGTTTTAATTTTAAAATTTCAGTCCTTTTCTCTGTTATTCCTCGGAAGATGACGGTGGGATTATAACCGCTTGATTTTATAGTCTCTCGCTGGAAATTGTTCCGGTTAGAAATTCTAAGATTCTAAAAATTAAATGCAGAAAATTTTGTTTTCTCATAGCTAAGGTGAATAGGAAGTGTCGCATTTTATCTATCAAAGTGAGCAAGAACACCTAAAAAAGGAGAAAAAGAGCACAGGAATTTTGCCTAAGAAGGCATTAGAGTCGGTGAAATAAAAAATAAAATGAAACGGTTAAAAGAATGATGTAGAAATTGTTGAATTGTAAACTTCCACTCCTCCCAAAAGAATCATTGTGGTAGAGAAGGGGTTAAAACCGAGAGAAATGACAGCATTTTAATATGGAGAGTTAAGAAAAACAGAAAGACAAACCAAACGCTACAGATGCGATTGCAGCAAACTGAAGATAAGGTAAGCACCGAAACAGTCAGATTTGTTTGTGGGACGAATGCCAATACGATACCCAAGGAAAAAACAAAAGTTAACGCCACCAAATGGTGGATCCAGGGGGGTAAGCTAGATGGCTGAAGCCCCACTAAATCTCAGACCCGTTTATGTTTATATTTCTTTTTTAAGCCATACTTGTTTTCTGCTATTCAGAGAGAGTTATGTAATAATATAGAATGTATATAAAAACAATTTTTTAATCAGGTGCGATCGAATGTATCTTATATGCTAAATGTCTAAAATAGAGGTAAATCTCAAAAATAATTATTAAATTAAATATTATACTTTAGCTGACGTTTAAAAACTAGAAGACATAAACTTAAATTTAGAATTTTCTGATGTGTAGAAAAAAATCGGATTTGAGAGAGTTAGTGGTCACTCCAGTGTGACATACTGGTATTTATTATCAAGGTTGTGTAAAATAACCATTAGGAATAATGAATGCCATTTTCTCAAACTACTCATAAGGGGGAATTCAGATTAACATCCTCCCCTAATTTTTATCCTGGATCCGCCATTGGTTCAGGAAAACTAATAACTGAGACAAAAATAAGATGCGTGTTATCAAAAGGAATATGGGTTAGTATTGATTTCTAAAACAAATCCGATGGGGGGTATGGGGGGAGAAGCCCTTCCAAATTCGAAAGTAACTAAAATATATTAATCTTTGGCTGAAATAGCTGAATGTTGGCGGCGCTATCGTCTTTATTATTTGAATAAATGTGCAGAGCCAATCGCATTAACTGTGGCCCAGAAATAGCGTTTCCTATAATGAAGTATTACCCAAATGAATATACGAATAATCTCTAAATAAAGAGTAAGTACGTAAAAATAGTACTGATGGGGCTTGTCGGCATTTCAGTCATCCTTTACAGCAGTTATTTTTAAGATAGTATCGCTGCAAATAATGTCGTACTCAGAGTGATAGTATCGTAAAAATAAGGGCTTTCCGCGGCTAACCGAAGCCTTAAATAAAGATTAGAATGCCTTAAAAGATCATTAGTACTGTCTTTACTACAAAAAAACAGCGTAAATCTCCTGAAATTTCACCCCCGCTTTCCATTGCATCCTGATACTGATGGTATTATTCATTTATTCGGATGGTGAAAAGAGTTATGGTTGACGAATCCTTCAGAAGCAAGTTATTAAGTGGAAGCGTGAGGAATGAGACTGTCAAACATTTCAATACATTGTAATCGACCATAACGTGCTATTTCATCTATAATAAAGTTCCATGATATTACTGGGTACTGCGAATCAACATACGTAACGAACCGCCTTCGAAAAATCATTCGCATGGAAGATTGCTGAATTCATCAGATGTCGATTAAGGACCTTTTTGAGACAGCAAGCGCCATTTCACGTCAGATTGCTAGGAATCTTAACTTGTATGTAACGTCATACTGTTTCACGTCGCTTGAGAGAGGCGAGGCTCATATTTACGCTCCTTTGCTAAGAAAACACTCAATTAAAAGATTGCAGTGGCTATGTTGGCCTTCATTACTAAGCATGTCGTGTAGATTTCTAAAAAATGGGGAAGAGTTATTTTCAGCAAATAAAGCCAACTTAATTTGTTCGAATCGGTTGTGAATCCTTATTTAAGGCATCGTATAGATGAACGATTGAATCCCATATGCACTAAAAGATGAATATATTTGATGGTGGTGCCGTTATGTTGTGGGCTATGTTTTTAATCGCTGGAGTCTGGCAGATCATCCATTTACGCTGCGGTATATATGAATGTTTCTGGGAGAAACAGAGCCAGTTTTCATAAAGGGAAAAGCTTGTTGCTATACAACATAAAAGGTGAAGCAGTTCTTGGATGCAGAAAACATCAATGTGATTAACTGGGCACACAGAACCCTGATTTAATCTCTGAAAAAAACGCATGGAAAATATTATGTGCAGTTATTGCTTGGCAGCCGGCGATAGTTCAAGATCTCTGGCAAAGGTTGGAAGAAGAATGGAATAATATAATGCCCGAACAATGCAAAAGTGGTAAAGTTCTGCGGCCGAAGATGTGATCAAGACCTTCACAATAAGGGTTTGCATAATTATTATGAATATCTTGTCTAATTGTTGATACAACAATGGTTTGTTTCTGCATATAGCCTCCTTTATACTTATCGTTTTGTACTTTTAAACTCATCCTCTCTTCAAATACACATTTCTTTCATTTTTTTTTATCAAGTAAAGATAATCCATCCCGAAATTGATTAAATCAAGCGATGCCCGCTGCTTCAGCGTGCTTGGTTTGATCCGTAGTCCTAGCATGGATTTCTTTGCAATTAGGAAAAAACATTTCCATTTTTCAAGAGTAAAAATGATTCTGTTTATCTTCTGTTTATCTACACACATACACACATATATATATATATATATATATATATATATATATATATATATATATATATATATATTATTAGACACCACGACGTTTAGGTGAGAAAAGGGGGAAGAAGTAAAAAAACGGAAACACTCTGGAGCTCTTTATTAACGTTTCGCCTTACAGCTTCATCAAAACAGAATTACAGAGGATAAGAAATCACTCCCTATTTATGTACGCAAATGTCACCCCGGATCATGGCTACTCGTCTTCGATCGGATTCTTCGATTTGGTCGGTTGATGTGATCGGACTCCGCCCCTTCCGCATCGCTTGCTATGAGCTTAGCTGTACCATTGGCCAGTTGGAATAATCTATCTCAGTGATTGGTTGACCCACTAAAAATAATGTACAAGGATCTCGAGGCCGTCGTACTTCGGTATTACGATCCCTCAGATCAGCAACGATGGCAGGACTTCAACATAAACATCACCCTGGTTGGGCAGAAGCCCACAACTCTCCCTTGCCGGTGTCACAGTTAAGTCAAGACTTCGTCATTCGTCTCCTCATAACGTAACATAATTTCTGAATGTGCTGGGGGAAGTTCAACCCATCGACTGCATGGCAGAGACTGCCGATCGTATCTTAGCTCAAAATGCGTTAGGTGGTTATTAGCTGAGCATTGATGCAGCCTACAATAGTCAGACCTAGCGAGGTTCGTGCAGCTATCCCGTCGCCAGGGAGCGCCCATCGCTAGAAGCAACATTTTATAAATCTGGCAAAATGAGCTGCCATGGGAAAGCTCGTTTTGAGGTAAGAGTCCTAGTTTCCGCTCACGCTCTCGGTTCTTGGGTTAGTCTGGCTCCTTTTCCAATGGGAGATCCAAATAGTGAGCCATCCAGCTGGTGCTGGTATCGCCAGAGATTTACAAGTGAGGCCCATTGCCGCCTGTCACCCTTTTGCTTCCGTCCCGAAGGGAGCCAATGACTATCTTCTTCTGCTTTTACCAAGGGAGACATTACGTCTATCATCCACTTTCGCCACCGGAAGACACCCAAGAACATCCTGATGAAGTCACAACCCCTTCAACCGTTACCACTGTGACTCATTCAAAAAACCACACGGAAATTTGCACACCCTAACTTCACCAGTCATCGGTCGGCAAATCCATGGGACAGAAAACGTAACCTCACCTCGTCTGAATTGTCATTCCTCTCTCTACTCCTGATCTTTGTGCCATCCAACCGCACTACCAGCTCCATCTAAGGGACATATTTCTCCTGGGAACTTCATCATCCTGCCTACACACTCACCATGGGAGCGATGCGGGGCTCAAACCGCTACCTTTTCATCCGAGATCCAGAGACGGGATTAAACTTCCTCGTTAACGCGGCTGAATAATCTCCATTCTTCTGGCTTCGCCTCAGTACAGAAGTCGATCTCCCATGGTCTCCGGACTACAAACAAAAATCTTTCCCACGATAAAGACTCCAAGGTAACCATTTTTACTTACCACAAGGCTCTCTCTTTGTCATTTCTTTCTCCCAAGTCTTACCATCATTATCAGGCGGCTTGTCATCTGGGTTTTATTACACAATTTGTGTACGCCCTTCAGTGCTCACTGATGTGTTCCAAAAGACTGAAAATATTTCTTTCTCTCCACAGGGCGAATTCTATTACACTTCACGAAAAGGAATATCACGTAAAATTCCCTCTTTCTATCTCACCATTTAGGGGTCGCCCTACTTTTCACTTTTACTTAGTAAGGTTGGTCTTTAAAGATGTCCGACTAAATAGTAGGGCGACCTAGGTAATTGTCAATAATTAATAAATAATATATTACATAATTTGAGTGTGTTTGTATAACCAAACGCCTCATTAACACCATGCCCATCCAGTATCAACAAAAAACAGTCCATTGAGAGCTCATTGCGACTGGATACCATGGAACGGCTGCCATTGCCAAACCTTTTATTTCTCTCATCAATGTTAATAAACGCCTGAAATTGTAGCTACAGGCTCATTGGATGAATATCATATTTTCTGTCGAATCATTTCACCCGTTTTCCTAGTTCAGGACCATTTTATAAATGGAGGAAGCCCAAGGAAGCCGTGGTCTCAATTGTATGACCTTAACCGTGAAGCATGGACGCGCTCCTAAGATGGTTTGGGCGGTTATATCGTAGAAAATTCTCTTGGTCCTATGAAAAGACTGCATTTTATACTTTGGGTGACCAAATTTACCTAACGGTACAAATACTGTTTCCAAATAACGGCTCCATCTTCAAGGAGAATAAACCCCCGATTCACACATTTATATTTGTTATGAGCTGACGGGTAGAGCACAGCAGTGATGTAGAACACTTGAATTGCCTCACACAATCACCATATCTCAACATAGTCGAACATCTTTGGTGTGTTTTGGAGCACAGAAAGAAGAGTTTTACCCTGCCATCTTCTCTGACAGAGATGGAACAGGTTTCGTCTCAAGAATGGATTAAAACCTGTATGACTCTATTCTTCGAAGTATTGAAGCACTTATTGATACCAAAAGAGGATCAACTCGATATTATAAATTAAAATTGTTATTTAACATTGTGCCTCTATTATTTTGTGAGTTAATTTGATATTGTTTTTGGTGCCGTTAGCACGTGCCTAAGTTTTTGCTCTCAAACCTCAAACAACTCCCCCTAATGTAGTCATATTAACATCCCCCCCTAAATATTGGACATGAGAACATCGCCCCCCTCCCCTCCAAATTTTGGCAACAAAATTAAAATGTCAGATGAGGTATTTGGAAACATTTAGGGAGCCAGTGTCTTGCATGGGTCAGTATGCTGCAGCTGACCCCTGGAAGATCACGTGGCCTCTTGCCCATAATGTCAGTAGGAAGTTCTGACACTATATATCTTCCACACATTTTTACTTCATCTATTATCGCCCATTTCCTTACATATCTCTTTAGAATTTAGATAAACATGAAAGATATGACCCTTTACAAATGGAGGCATTTTTTTTAAAGGAAAATCATAAGCTAACCATAAATGTCAGACTTTGCTTCAATTATATCTCCCCCACCCCTTTTTAGTAAACTAGCCAATCCATCACCCCAAACTAGGCATTCTACCCCTAAACTTCCCATTCTACCCCTTAAACTAGCCATTCTCTTCACCCTAAACTAGGCATTGTATCCCTCCTAAACTATCCCATTCTAACCGCCCATACACTAGCCATTCTAACCCCCTAAACTACCCTCCCCCCCATAACAGCTTAACCTCAATGGTTGGAAAGTTGCTCGAAACGATCATTAGAGACAAGCTAGTAGAGTTCCTCGAAAACAATAACCTTATACGTGATAGCCAGCATGGTTTTAGGTCTAAGAGATCGTGCTTAACAAACCTAATCGACTTTTACCATAACCTTTTCAACCTATATAACGATACTAAATCATTAGATATAATTTACCTAGATTTCAAAAAGGCATTTGACAAAATTCCACATCAGAAACTCATGAACAAAGTGCGTACGCTAGGAATTAACGGTAATATATACGGATGGATTAGTAGCTGGTTAAAAAACAGGAAGCAGAGAGTGATAATAAATGGCGTGGAATCGGACTGGGTATCTGTTACCAGCGGTGTTCCCCAGGGATCAATCCTGGGGCCTATTTTATATACTATATACATCAATGAAATAGACGTTGGAATAAATAATATCATATCTAAATTTGCAGATGACACGAAAATAGGTAACTCAGTATTATGCGAAGATGACGGGGCTAGCCTGCAAGCTGATATAAATAAAATTACCGAATGGTCTGAGAAATGGCAAATGCCATTTAATATCGACAAATGCCAAATCCTTCAGTGCGGAACAAAAAACAAAAAATACACCTATACAATGCAAGGCGGCTTAATAAACACAACCCCGCAGGTTAAAGATTTAGGAGTAATAATTACAGAAAACTTAAAAACATCAAACCAATGCGCAGCTGCTGCAAACAAAGCTAACACAGCACTAGGATTTATAAAAAGAAACTTTACTTATAAAAGCGAGGAGATAATTATGCCACTATATAAAAGTATTGTCAGGCCCCATCTCGAATACGCTGTACAGTTCTGGGCCCCTTACTTAATAAAAGACATAGACAAATTAGAAGCTGTACAGCACAGAGCGACAAAACTTATCCCGTCAGTACGTAAGAAACCTTACCACGAGAGGCTAAAAAAACTCAATCTATTTTCCGTCAGAAAACGAAGACTAAGGGGGCAGCTTATAGAGTGCTTCAAAATACTTAAAGGATTTAACAACGTTAATGCCAATAACTTGTTCACACTGACAGGGGAGTGTCCCACCCGTGGACATGATTCAAAACTTCAGGGTAAAAGAGCCACTATGGATGTAATAAAAAACTTCTTCACTTACTCGATTATTAATGATTGGAATAATTTGCTAAATGAGGTAGTGGACAGCAGAACTATAGATTCATTTAAAATGAGATTAGACAAACACTTAACAAATATTGGAATTGTTTAGCATAAGCTACAAAATAAAATAATATTACAAAAATATTACTCTTTCAGGTTTATGTAAGTGGTTTTCATATTTATTTCATTTAATTACTATTCAATGCAAATTTCCTTCAGGTACTGTCTTCTTACACCTGCAAGGTACTTTTCCCAAATTATTTCATGTACGGCTTTTGCCGGAGGGAGTGGAGGGTGGGGAGAGCCTAAAACTTTTCTATCCTTTACTTCTACTATTCTATGTGTAAGTGGCAGTAGATTTAAGGCCAGATCCCCTTAGTCTGGGCCGTAAGGCCCGTGTGATCTGTGTATCTATGTAACTCTATGTAACTCCACTCCCAGGGTGATAATGTCAGGGATCCCTCAATCCTTAAGGTTTGCTGCAGCTAACATTTCGGTGAGTTTACTAAATGACACAAGGGAAGATTTGGAGCGAGTGAACAAAGCGGGTCAGGGGACTTCTAAGTGGCATTTCCTGATTTTCAATCTTTAATAAACAATCTAAGAATATTTTTTTTCAGGATACGTCTAGTTTATAGTGAGCAGTTTTACGATCATCGTTAACTTTATAGCAAGTTTGGGTAGTTATTGGCTGCACTAATCGATATTTAAATCGTGGATATTCCACTTTAAGCTTTGGGTTTTTCCGTTGCTCATTTTATTGTCATGGCGACATAGCTAGTTCGGGTTTATGGTCTCAATGCGATTTGGATTAACGTGTCTATTTCAGAAGAACAAGACTGGATACAGAATCATGGTGTATCGGAATGATAATGGTAATTAATTACCTCACTAATCTTGAACTAGGTTGAGATAAGGCAGAAATATTCCATAATATCCACAGGTCCAACACTCCCTTTAAACATTTAGAGGAAAAAACCCTTGAAAAAAATGGTAATAAAATACCGTAATTCTCCTTTGTTTACTAAATTTATAACTACTAAATTACATGCGACTAATTCTAGGTAAACAGTATTTTTAGCTACTTAAGTGAAGACCAACAATGGCATCGCAGAATTTTTTTTCAAAGAGTTTTATGATGAAGTAGGGACATTTTAAATATCAACAGCCCCCCAAATAGCTAATGAAAATAACTACCCCAAAATGTGCAAAAACTACAGAAACAAGAACCAGCAGAGACCCTAAGGTTCGCTCAAGGCCAGTCCGCTTACAGACGGTGTTAAACTACCACTATCTAATGTTAGTGTATCATTCTATATTTTTTTTAAACATGCTGTTTTTTAACTATTTCAATTCTACGGTACACACTTATCTACTTGTGTACCCTTTGACATGCAGGTTCATTTATCCCTCAAATGCACGAACACGCTTCTCCAAACCAGGGGCTGGGGGGTGATAGGACAGTAGTCTCTTCTCCCGCAAGCTAATGATGAAAATAATATACGTATAGGACAGACAAGAAAAAAAAAAGGTAATTCTCATTCACTCCATGCCCTACAGGGGGACGTCAATGGCCTCTTTTTATTGATCATTTCATTTTATTCTCTAATTCCTTATTATGTATGACGTTTTCTTCTATCTACCTACTACGTTATATTTACAATATTGAAGTACTCATCAAGTCGTTTTTTAACGTATTAACTGACATACTTGCTACTACACGGTGTCGCAGGCTATTCCACGTTTGCGTGATCTTAAACGTGAAGTAATTTTGAGCTATAGTAGAGTTAAAGCCTTTATTCACTAATTTGAAACCGTTTTGGCGTGTGTTGGCCCTTTCGTCCATCTCGAACAATAATATCTAATTAATGTTATTAAATCCTTTTAAGATTTCGAATAATCGATAAACTTTCGACGTAATCGTCTACTTTCATGGGATAGTAAGTTTAATGAGCAGAGTCTATCTTCGTACGCTTTGTTTCAGATTCCAAGAACTAGTTTACTAGCCATACGTTGCATTCTTTCTAACTGCATTATATCTTTGTTTAGGTAGGGAGCTTAAAATTGAACCGCATATTCGAGCGCTTTCTATAGTGGCATGATTATATCTCTTGATTTGAAAGTAAAATTTTAAGCAATATAGCCTAGCATTTGGCTTGCTATTTTTCAAGTTTCTGCGCATTGATTCGATACTTTAAAGTACTCCGAGATGAAAACCCCTAGGTCTTTTTCTAAGTTAACGAACTCAAGGATTTGGCCTTTCATAGGATATTCTACTTTTAAGTTATGACATCCTAAATGCCTAACCTTGCATTTACCTATGTTGAATCTCATCTGCCATTTATCCGCTCAATCTAAAATTTTCTTAAGGTCTCTTTGCATTTGCTCTACATCGGATCTCGAAAGGGCTCCGCTTCCCAGCTTCGTGTAATCTGCACATTTTTAGATCCTACTAATTAATCCATTATCTAGGCCGTTAATGTAAGCAATAAGTAATAATGGACCCAGGATTGACCCCTGTGGAACCACTTTAGTTTCATCGTAGATGCAAATCATGTTATGAAAAAAATCGAGTAAATTGTTTAGGGACGAGCGCCCCCATCTGAATCCCTTCCTGTTATCTGCGATTAAATTATTCGCAATCTATCTCTAATTATCGATTCTAAGAACTTTCCTATTACAGAAGTTAGGCTGATGAGACAGAAAAAAGTAGGCTAAGTTTTTTCCCTCTTTTCAAATATCGGCGTAAAATTTGCACGCTTGAACTCTATTCGAACTAGGCCTTCCTCGATTGATCTATTGAAAATCGTGCAGAGCGGTCTTGCTAATTCCTTTACTAGTTATTTACGATGGATTGGGTACACCCCATCGGGCCTGGGTTCCTTCGATTTTTTCATTTTATTAATATATGTGAGAATCTCCCCTTAATTTATACTTATGGTGTATAGGATATTTTGTCTTTCAAGATTTATTCCCTCGCCTAGTGTTGCTAATTGTATCACGTCCTCAACAGTACAAACGCTCGCGAAGTGCTCATTTAATATTTTAGCAATTTGTTCTGGGACTTCCGTCATAACACCATCTTTACTCCCAAATCGTGGGATTAGTTATGTATTCTCTTTGACCTCTACGCTTGTATTAATTTATTACTTAATTACGTTATGGTCACTCGTCGCCAAATGCTCACCCACGCAAACGTTTTCTATCAAACTTTCCTCTGTTGAGACAATTAAATGAAGTATATTTTGATCACGCGTAGGTTCCTCTACTTTTTGGATAAGAAAATTATCCTGAATCAAATTGACTAATCTCTCTCACCATAGATGAAAGGCACTCAAAGAGTAGTACGTCGTCTGATTCTATCATATTAGCACATTCTCGCTCTTTATATTTACGGTCGTCGCGGCCATCGTTATTGCATTTATTCCCTCTTTCACTTAAGCTAAAACTCCACTGCCTCTTCTAGTTACACGGTCTTTGTTATTGATATTGTACCCTTCTATATTAAATTCCTCAATAAAGTCTCTAAAAACTGTATTCAACCACGTCTCGCTAATATGTACATACGATATCGTAATCGCCCTCTTGGATCATGGCTTTAAATTCGGGTAGTTTGTTCCTTAAATTCCTAACATTTGCGTAGATACATTTTAATTTTCCCTTTAAATAACAGCGTCTCTCTTTCTTGTAGGCCTGGGGCGTTTCCCTGTCAACTCAAGTTTATTTATTCTTCGCGAGAAATTCGGCCTGGAGCGTCTGTGCCCTGGAGGCAAATAACTTCCGAACCATATAGCTCTTTTAAACTTTTATCAATAATTCTGATCAGCCTCGAATTCCCTATTGGACTTATATGTATGTCATCATTATGAAAAGGCGACAGTTGCTCCTGAAAATCGTTCAAGAAATTAAAAAACTTAACTCTCATTTCCTGACATAAACGTTTAAGACATTCATTAGTGTAGATTAACCTTGACTGTATTCTCAGAGTTAACTTTAATCGCGGAACTATCCCAATTACCCCCAGTTTAGTCGCCTTCGCTTTGGCCACTATAATTGGGTCCCTCGCTTGGTGAACAATTTCGGTTGGGATTTGATCAAATCGGTGTACATCATTCCAGCCCATGAGGGTAAGGATAGCTTGATCTTGCACTTCTCGTTCAGATTTTCGATTTCTCTGACTAGGTGATTAATTCTCCCAGAGCTAGGCAGATTTTCTTACGCTTAGCCGTATTAAGTGTTTTGAATTCCGAATCCTGGTTCTTTATTAAGAGTCTCCGATTAGAATTCTATCTGTTTCCCCCTCGATTGGAGTTAACAAGGAGAACGGATTAGAGCAGCGTTTCTTAACCTTTTCAGAATCTAGCACCCCTGTATTCAGGTCTGAGCATTCTAGCACCCCCTAACTTTGGTTAACATCTGATTGCTAGAAGGATAAAGGAAAGTGAAATACTGCTTGATCATTTATATTTTTGATTCCTCAAAATTAAAACCCACTGCATCATTGTTAATACAAAAGAAAACCCTAGAAAAATAAGAGAGCATGGACAAACTCAAACATACACAGCTTGGTAATCAGTCATACATACATCAATGTTATTTTTATTGTTGCTTATGTGTGACTAGTTTCTTAATTCGAGGCTTCGTGTTATTCAACCATACATATCGTGGAACAACCCAACTTGAAGCCGGTTCCGGCCAGTTGGTTCGATTTTGAGCATGTCTGAAATGGGATGGTGATCTCCATCACTGCTCTTGCCAGTCCAGAGTAACCTACCAAAGGATCACACCAGAAAGCAGGCAACGGTAATATACAAAATTTTGTCTGAAAACATTAGTTTATCTGGAGAATCAATTAGATCCTCCTTCACGCTATCATCATCACTCATGTCTGCCAAGAAGTACTGCCGTATACATTATGGAAATGAATGATTCATGGGAAAGTATTTTGTCATAAGGGCCTCTAGGAGCGAGAAGTGAGCAATAATATTTTCTAAAAGCATTGGAGTGATTGGAGATATATATATCCAGGATAGGAAAGCTTCCCTCATTTCCTCCATTTACTCGAGGCTTCCAGAGTGATAGTTTCTTCTTTGTAAAAACAATATTATTAGCAAACATACCTTACATGGACACTTTTAGGTCATTCAAATGGCTGAAAAAATATCTGCCATATAGGAGAGAGAGTGGCTGAAAATTTCGTCCTCAAAATTTTCAGCGAAGTCACTCTGATACTCTCGGAGGGATATTGCAATCTAATCAGTGAGCTCTGCAATACGGGTCAGGTTTTTCCACGAGAGAGCCACCGCAATTAACTTGAACATTCGACGGTTTAAAGGACGTCACTGGGTGTAATTTACAAATTTAATACAGACAGACAGAACTTTTTGAGGTGAGGCGGCAACGTCTTTGCTGCTAAAACATGGCAATCGAGTATACAGTGCTTCGTAATGATATCTGCTACCCTCTCCATTATATTAGAGCAGTAAAGCCAGACATATTTCCTAGCATGGCTGGAGCACCATCTGTACAGACCGATCCTGCCTTCTTCCAATTAATCTAATGGTTTTCAAAATGTTCGTCCAAGAGTCGGAATATATATATATATATATATATATATATATATATATATATATATATATATATATATATTGTTTGCTTCATTGTTTGCAAAGCCTCACAGAAGAAGAATTCATCTTTAATCTCAACATCCTTGATGTAACGGGTATACACAATCAGTTGACTCATATTGCGAACATCAGTCGATTCATCCAACTGCAGAATAATGCAAGTGGGACTTGCCGGAATTTCCTCTACAATCTGGCGCAGGATGTTATAACTCCTATCTGCAACTCTTCATCCGATGATATCATTGGACAGAGGCACATTCTTGATGTTCTTGGCTGCATCTGTTCCTAGAATCAGTTCTACCATCCGAACGGGGCATGGCCTAACCAAGTTTTCTGGAGCCAAATGCGAAGCCTTCTGTCTAATGCAATGGTATGCCACTTCATAAGAAGCTCGTAGAAGTGGTTTTTGCACTGGGTTGAATAAAAGCTGCGGTAATGTACCTTTTTGGACATATCTAGCACTCTTATCATGCCTGGCTTCAAAGGTATATTAATGCTCTACGGCTGGATGCTTCACCTGGTGTTCTTGGAATCTAGGAGGCTTCAAATTCAAGTTGAAAATGATGTAATGACTCTGTGCCCATTCTGGTCCTCCACGATCGTTCAAGAGTGCAATGAAGCCATACTTGACATATTCGTCACTCTATTTTCAACTCATTAATGAAAAAGCAAAGCAAGCAGCTTCCGTCTATAAATGCAAATAGCTTATGAAGAAAAACAAGGAGGCTTTTAGCCCCTCAAATTTATTATACATTTGGCCATTATATATATATATATATTCGACAGAACAAGGGCGAAGCAAGGCACTGCTTTGAAACTCAAGGTGCATAGTCTCCTAGTTGGAGGTCCTGAACTGTTCAATATCATACCTAAGAAGATAAGGAACCAAAGTGGGGTTTCAGCGGCTGGAAAGCTGATAGCTGGCGAGAAACAGTGTCGGATGAGCCCGGGCTCCCGGGCTACGTGTGAAAGCTAGTGGTGGCATATTTTCATATGAGATTCAAACGAAACCCTCTCGGAAAAAAACCCCTCAGTTAGAGTGCAAAATAGGACGAAACACCTCGGTTATATTTTTTTCAGTTTGGAGACTTTAAAATAATTTAATAATATATATATATATATATATATATATATATATATATATATATATATATATATATATATATATATATATATATTATAAATTAATAGTAAACCACAATATTCGAATACATTTTTTTTATAATTAATAATGCCATTTTCAACTCATTAATGAAAAAGCAAAGCAAGCAGCTCCCGTATATAAATGCAAACAAAATACTAAATAAAATGAAAACAAAGGAAATAAACTGAGAAAAATAAATATTTGGGTAGATTCAGGGGAGAGTTACTAAAAGATCCGAGAATAATTGTTTCAGGGGGTTTATAAATACAATTAACGACCTTATTCTAGATATATTTGTTGAATTTGTATTACCCTTTGAATGAATTCAAATTATCGACTTTCTTAATGATGATAGATTCTGCAATTCTCCACTCAATATAATTATTTGATTTATAAAAATTATTTGCTTAGTTGAAATCGATTCTATGGTCGTAATTTTGCATGTGCCTGAAGAGACTTGAAGAAATTGCATCTCTTCTTATATATGCTTGATCTTCTTTTATCCTCTTATTAAAGTGGCTCCACTCTCCGATGTATGACAAATTGCAATTATGCCATGGTATAAGGTATACGCCAGCGCCTTGATTGATGGGACATAGTTTAGTCAAGGATTTTTGTATGGTATTTGAATATTTAAATGTAATATTTCTGTCATTTCAGTTCGCATACGATTTTATGGGGGTTAAGACTGGAGCATAGGAGAAACTAATGTATATTTTAAATTCGTTCCTTCGCGGTATGGAAATGGAATATAGGTTCTTTCGTGCTTTTGAATGCCATCTGTTTATGAAGTAAATTAGGTATTTTAGTTCGAGGAAATTGCAGATAAGGTGGTTAACTTCATTCTGGAGGAAGATTGGGTCGCCTGTTTTGTAGGCTCGGAGAAAAAGGGAAGAAAGGACATATATGAACAGATTTGTCATATAATGAGAAGAAATGTATGTAAGCATTTGAATTTGTAGGATTTCGATAAACTCAACACTGTATCTAATAATTTAAACGGAGAATTTTTACGTCCCCAAACTGTAAAAAGTTGTTCTGTTTATCGATGTGTGTAAGGAATTCAGTTTGTGGAAAGATTCATTAAAATTGTTATTGTCTAGGGGCCATGCCCATAGGATGTCATCTACATATCTGAACCAGATAAGAGGTTGTAAAAGGATTCTAGGAAGGAGGGACGTTTCGTAGTTTTCCATAAAAAGATTGCATAGGATGGGGGAAGGGAGGTTCCCCATGCTTAGGCTATATTTTTGGCGGAAAAAAACTATCTTCAGCTGAAAATACATTATCAGTTACATATAAACGGACTAATTTAATATTTTTAGAGATAGGAAAAAGTAGGTTAATATCTAGATTGGGAAGAATTCTTGATAACACGTCAAGCGCTTCATCGACTGGGACTTTAGTGAACAAACTATTTCGTCAAAGCTTCACAGTTTCTTGCCACTGAGGTCGAGATTTGGAATTTTGGAAATAAAGTCAGATGAGTGGAGAAGATGCGAGATTCTACCCACCGCATTTGATAAAATATCAGTGAGCCATTTGGATAGCTTATAGCTATGGGGGCCAATGCAAGAGATAACTGGGCGTAATGAGATACCTTCTTTGTGGGTTTTCGGTAGCCCGTACATATAGGGACGGGAAAGTTGATTGTTTTAAATTTCTTCGCTAATTCAGATTTGGGACCGGAGATTTTTCGGATGGCGTAATTAAAGGATTTCGTCTTGTTGTTCAGAGGATTAGAATTTAAAATTTTGGAGGTAGTATTATCACTTAAGAGGTCATTTAATTTTGCGAATATTGAGTTTAATCCATCACGATAATTTGGTTAGTTTTATCGGATTTGTTTATCACTATGTTTTGGTCTTTCTGCAAAAGTTTTAAAGCACTAATAACCTTTCGAGTATATTTTGATATTTAAATATAGCATTCGAATTAAAAACACCGTAAAGATAACCACTTAAAAATTCACTATTAATCTCCAGATTTTCACTACATTTACTAAGGGACGCTAAAAGTTGTAGGTTTAATGAATCATGATTAGAGAATGAGAATGAGAGTCCACTTCAAGCATTAACACATATGTGAACAACCAAATACCTTAGATAGGTTAGATGATAATATTGTCAATAGTAAAGAACTTAGCCCAGATGGACTGCCGGCTCTAATACATGCCTCTAGTGAATTATCTGTGTTCTCACTCAGTCATGAGAGATTCTTGATCTCCTTAGTGGTCCATCTGATATTATAGATTCTAGATTTAGAAACCGGCAGAACAATAATAACAACAGAAAAAACAATGGTAACAATAATAAAGTCAATAACGACAATAGGAACAACTATTTCTCCGTAAAATTAACGGGACAATTTTCAACAGTGTACTCGTGCTCAGAAACACGCCATTTTTATACTTAGTCTCTATTTACACACTCGTTGAGTGTGTAAATAGAGCCTAAGGGTAAATGAGCTCGCTAGTCAGACCACTCAGCTTAGTTTTTTAGTAATGAAACTTTTTATCTTTAATATAATATCAAATTTTACCCAAATCTTTAGGGAAATGGCGTACAGCAGAACAATTTGGCTCTAGGACTGATAATTGAGCTTAAATGAAGGAATCAATCCTCTGGCAATTAATTATAAGTGAAACATATACTGACATAATAGGGATGTACTAATATTTTAAACTTCTAAGTGAATTAAATTAAGAAAACTCGCCTAATAAACGTCTAAAATATATTATTATTAACACCATCCATGCACGCGGGCCAAATTAAAGGAGTATAGATAATTTGAACTAATGGGTTAGTCTCGATGACATCTATGTAGACAAGAAGAGGTAAGGAAAGTGGTCTCCTTTGTTATGACAAATTTGTATTCTCTGGGAGTAGCAAAACATTGAAAAATAAAATGTTAAAAACCATTGTCGAACTAAATTTTAACAGGATAAGCATTAAGCAATCAACTTTTACTCGACGGACACAGCCCATTTAGCGTGATGAAAAAGCCATGTGCCCAATCAGTGGAGTCACAAACCGAAGAACAAAAGGCTTCAAGCGGACGACAGGAACTGAACCTTCCTCGAACACGTATTTCCAGGAATGGATCGATAAATCGACGAATATATGACCTATCTTCTTGCACTAGCTACTCAATGGACCTCAGAAACAACCCACATAATTTTTGGGGGGCGGGAGAGTTCAAGGAGTACATGTTACCCGAGATAATTAAGTATGTTTACAAAAGAAGAGAAGTTCACACTTTGCGTTGATTAGAGTGAAATATTATTGTCGTGGTATTGTGAGGGCCGAGTGGTGATATACGCACAAAGGTTTGTTACGTACTTGAATAACTCCTTGATTACGTTTTCTCTAAGAGTGCTATATTATTTTTACGTTATTTAATCTTTGAGGATTTCTAGTGCCAAGTGCAGCGTTTCGAGAATTGAATCAAATACTTTAAAAAATATATATCTTTAATTACAACATAAAAAGGTGAAATCTAAAAAAACAAACTATACAGCTATGAATTAAATGAGTTTAGGTTAGACTTACTAATTTAAACCAAATAAATATAAAGTAATGGTTGACCTAAAGCTCACTTTCATATTGGACGCTAATTGACACTCAAGAATAATGGGATTTCTTTACCTTTAAAACAACCACACGTGAATTGGGCTGCAGACTGACCTTGGCCTTGAATTTTTATGTAGACGAAAAAATGTTTTTGCGGTTAGGCGCGTGGGCTTGTTCTCAGACACCTGGCTGTTTGACTGGCGTGGCGACGGGCTTGAAGCAACAGGTGATTTCGGCGCGGGCAACGGATGGCGTTAAGCACGTTGTCTTAGTCAGATGATTTAAACAACGGGAGCATGAAGGTATGCTTTTTCCAATCTTCAGGTTAAACTTGGAACAGTTCGCACTGAAGAGCGATGAGCAAACAAGGAAATCTTTTGACAAATAGGGAGGGGGAGGGGGTGAGAGAGTTCACTTTGGGTATTCCTCAATGGTGAGGACTATCTCGGGTTTTTGTTGCAAACCGAGATAGGGGGTTTCTCTTACCAGAGATGATTGAGATGATCCTCAATACAAAAGCTAATTTCGGTGTGGCCACCAGGAACTGGCCTAGCGTGAGCTTCTTCTCTGTTCCTTTCTTTGATTGCCGGGCACTGCGCCGGACTTCGTCGTGTCGATCATTAACTCGATCTTCCCTAGCGTGATCTGGCTCAGCGTGAGCTTCTTCTCTAGTTATCCGCCTATATACTTCACTGACCCCCTGAGGGTAGGGGAATGGGGGGGAATGAGGGCTTATGTATTACCTAGCCCCTCTAACGACTCTTCTCCGAGCGTATTTCACTTAGCCCTAAAGGCATCTTCTGGCTTTCGGTTGCCGCTCCTCTAATTTCGTCTATGATGTGAAATTAGATCCCAGCTCTTAGGGTAAATAGTGCCTGTTTAACCAATGTTATGCTCGCCAGCCCAGAAATCTGAGGATTCGTGCATCTCGTGGTTGGAGGAGGCCTTCTGGTGGTCCACGAGTTGAGGGGAGAGAGGGGGGTGTAAGTAATCAGGTTACACTGCTAAGCGCCAGGACGTTGTGGTGACCGAACAGGGCTTCTTTTTTTAGGGTGGGATATCGATTTCCCTACAATTATTTTAAAATTATTTACTTAAAACTAAATTCGCGTGATTCATTGCGTAGACGTCAATGATGTGAACAGTCTCGTCCGAAGTATCTACCTGCTTCTCATCTAAAATAGTTGCAGTATCGCGATGAATGTGCTTTTTTGATCGTTTCAGTAGGTCAGGCTGTTTGACTTTACCAAAGTTGCAATTGATGTGTTTCAAATCATCGCATCTATTGGAAGCTTGAATCCTTTCACAAGCAAATTTATTATAGATCCGATATGAATTATTAAATTTTATAACCTTCTCTCTTTATAAATTTGATAACCTTCTCTCTTTATAAATTTCCGCTAGCTTTATTTTTTTCGTAACCATTTTTTTTGTGCTAATCCCAGCGTTTCTTACTGAAATTCTAATGTGTTAAAATTTCTCATCTAATTGTAAAGACTTCAGGTACTATTTTAGGAACAGTAATTTTGTCTACGTAGCGCAAGATCATTATGTGATAGAATTAAGGCCTTGTAAAGCTGGCTTAATCAAATACCATATTATGTGTGATTGACAGCCAGGTGGGTGGCGTTTGTACATATATTGGCAGAAGATTTGAATCGTCGGGGAGGTTATAAATGATTCTAAATTGAACGATTCAATTTTAAATTTGTTCAACTCTTTCATTTGGCTGTTTAATGCTTTAATTTGTTGCTTTCTTCGTTGCATACGATTAAAAATAAGATCATCGCAATAAAAATTAATGTTTTTAGCTACATTTTTTTTATAACTTGGATGGGGGAATAAAAAATTGGCCTACTACCAATTAAATGTTCGTAATCGTGGAGACCGGCGCTCCTCCTTTTTCCTCCATTGGTATCAAGGGTTTCAAAAAGTCTGCTGAAAACTTCTAATATAATCTAACAAATTCAGTCAAGTAATTTCACAGAAATTTAATGTCAATATTTCAAAATCAACAGCGAAGTCAAATCCGTTCGAGAAGATTCTTTAGCGGGAACATAAAAAGAACATTATTGACACGTGTTGCTTTTTTTTCACCTTTACATAAAGAGAGGCAAATATAACAACAACACTGAAGGAACATAACCACTTTTATATTTAATTTAGGATCTATTAAATGTCGAAAGCAACGCTTTCGAATTTTTCACAACTTAGGGAAGAAAACTGAAAAACAATACATGTAAAGGAAAAAGGAATCACCTAAGCAGAAGCAAGCGCAAATATATGCTAATAAATATGAACAACACATTAACAAAAAAAAATATACGTAAAGAATGTATACTTAACTAAATCGCTTAGGCTAAATGGAATAGAACGAGAGTATGCTATAAGCAAAATATTAAAATTAAAGAACGTAAGAAGGTAGAATTGGTGGACAAACGAAAGGAAAAGACCCGTAACAATATTCAAGATCTCCTTTTTCCATTCCCTTCTAAACAGAACTCGTCACAACTTGTACAACTACAATAATACAACAAATTGCAGATCTTGGAAACTATGTCACACGAGTTATGGATAATTAAAGAGTCTAGACAGATTTGGGTTCATTTTGCAATGGGAGGGGGGGCTATTTGATATAGCAAATAATTAGGATCCTACGTTAAACAGTAGTTCTCAACTGAGAGAGTCCTTTATAAACAAGTGGAAATTGATGTTAAGTCCCATAAATAACTAAAAAAAAATTCCTTTTAATAATATCAATCATTTACCGTGAGCTTATAACAGCCTGTCTGAAATTTCATTCTACGATCATGAGAAACAAAAGGCCGAGAGAAAACGATCTATTAGTCCATAGTACAGGACTAGTTTCTGAACATCACGGTGAATGTAGCCTGATCTTCTCCAACTAGTCCTGTACTTGTAATCTAATAAAATCCTCCTCTCTCAAAGCTCTTATTTCCCATTATATACCAGCGTGTACACTACGCTAATCCACTTCTACGCTCATATCTGCTAAGAATATGACAGTTCCCTAAAAATATATTCTGTACTAAATAAACCATTAAGTAAATAAGTAAATTTTGCATCGTAATTCCCATTTACCTTCCTGATTTAACGATATGTATATAAAGGTGTAGATCCTTCAGTGAAAGAGATCTCTACTTCATAACTGTCTCCAAACATAGGCCAGAAGAATTCGGTTTTCCCTCGGGATTTTTTAATGAAGGATTCTCCGAGCGTTGTGGGAATTGAGTCACTATCATTAGGGGTTGTTTGCTTCTTTAACAACTTGTCTCCAACCACTCACAAGCGAATAGGATCAATGTATCAACATTTGTGTGACATAAAACTACACATACACTATAGAGCTCTTGCTAGTCGAGTGGATACGGCGTTAGTCTGCCAACGTCGCGGTACTGGGTTCGAACGCGGCAAGAGCGGACGCAAACCAGCGCACGGAGAGATCTGGCTACCGATTGGTGGACGCGATGGGCTTAGCCCTGTACTGTGGTGGGTAATTCTTACACTTTTCATTACACACATAGGCAATTACAACACTGCTTTCTATCGCAACACAACACGCACACATACACTCTCTCTGTTCCAAGGAATCCTACCAATGGTACCTATATTCACATACCTCTTATGCGGAACAGGTCCTTCTGTCCCAGGGCTACGAAGGTTCCACCAGAACGCTGTTTGGTGTTAAGATAAATACTTCCTGGTACCTCTCCTCAAGGAAAACCGGCCCCTGGTGCCCTTGGGCTCACCAGAGATTGTCATACTGACCTTTATGTCTTTTTCATCACCCGGTCGGCATCTTCGTGGAGAAAAGCAGGTTGCTGAACCACAACTACTACACATACATTATGAGTAAAATATTTAAAATTGTGTACCAAATATGGCTCAATTTGTAGGCGACCTCTTAAAATTCTTCTACTTATTCCGATTCACCTAAGATAGAATAGTTTCAAAATTTCAAATTTAAATTTAAATTTTCAAAATTTAAATTGAAAATAAAAATGCCGCTATTTACCGACATTCAGAGAAAAGTAAGGAGTACAGAGTGGTGATGTTAGGGTAAGTCAAAATATCTGGAATGGAAATAACTCAAATACACAAGACCTGAGATCCTAAAGGAGTCCAGTACTTCTGAACTTACCCATCCCCCTTTCATAGTAAAGGCACGATTAATTAAGGCCAATTTAACACTAAGAAATTTATATAATTTTGTAAATGAAAATTAGGCCATATCTGCATAAACACTTAAATTATTTCAAAATATAAATTATATTTAGAATTTAAGTAAATAAACTTAACTAGTAAATTCAAACTTATCTTCTATTATTTTTTTACTATATCTTCCTACGGTGGTTTATCCATTATTTTTACTCTCCCTTCCTATGGTGGTTTATCCATTATTCTTTTATTCTACTTTCATATGATGGTTTATCCATTATTTTTTGCTATATCTTCCTATGGTGGTTTATCCATTATTTATAGTATATCTTCCTCTGGTAGTTTATCCATTATATTTTACTATATCTTCCTATGGTGATTTATCCATTATTCTTTTATTCTACTTTCATATGATGGTTTATCCATTATTTTTTACTATATCTTTCTATGGTGATTTATCTATTATTTATACTTTATCTTCCTATGGTATTTTATCCAATATTTTTTAATATAGTTTCCTATGGTGGTTTATCCCTTATTCTTTTATTCTACTTTACTATGATGCTTTATCCATTATTTTTTACTATATCTTCATATAGTGGCTTATCCATTATTTATACTATATCTTCCTATGGTAGTTTATCCATTATTTTTACTATATCTTCCTATGGTAGTTTATCCATTATTTTTTTACCATACCTCCCTATGTAGATTTAGCCATTATTTTTTTAATATCCCTCCCTTTGGTAATTTTTCAGAGCCTTTTAATCGCATTGGGATACAAATTTCACCAAAGTAATTTTAAACCCTTCAGCAAGGGGGGGGGGGCATTGTCAAACAATTAAAGTTATATGAAACGGAAAAAACAATTAGAATTATAAATTCCGGTAAAAAGAATATTAATTAAAATCGTCTTATTATTAACGAATGAAAAGCACTGACATGCCTGATATTCCCACGTTGACGCCCTCTTATGCCTCCCCCCCTTTATTCCTCAAAAGAGTAGATGGGCTAGACGGGGTTAATACCCCTTTATTTTTCAATTTGTCTTAAGGTAGATGCTCTTCATTTGCCGGTCAAATTCAATTTCTATTCTCCTGTGGCATTCGTCACAGAGGACAGAGTCGCCCAACTTACAAACACAAAGACCACGCAAGCCACCGAATTTAAAAATACAAAGGCAACAAAAATTCTGAAAATATAAAATAAATAACTGCAATAATCAACAAATCTCCAAAAGGCCACTTCAGGCCCCGTAGGGAGACAACCTCTTTCAGCGAATGACCATGCACACCACAATATAAATACTTAAATACTATGGAAAAGTCCGGCCTCTTCCAAAACCTCAATCAGCTGACAGTCCAATCAGCCAAAGATTGAAGGCAAACGATAGTGACCCCACCTGTCGCTGTACAGAGATAGCTATCGTTTACAAAGTTCCCAAAGACTAAGATATTCCACCAAATGGTGCCTTATCGTCTAGGAGAACAAGATACCTTGGTAGAAATACTTAGGGAAACGCTCCATCAAATGATGGTTCTCGTACGAGTGTGTCCGATTCGAAGGCAACAGAAAAATTCTCTGATACCGTCGAGTCATTCGGGAGTAGATACCCAGGAAATTTCGAGGCGCAATGGCATCTAACTAAAGATCCCTGTCATCACCTCCCAGCTACATGGTCATGCATATCACGTTACCGACACTACAAATTAAGGGATGAAGAAATTTCAATGCCTAAAGGACACACATCAGTGCGCTCTGTGATTCACTATGAATTACACATCGTAATCCAAACCAGGTAAGTAGCATGATCCATCTGCATTAAGTAGTGTATTGCAACCAGCTCGACTGCGAAAACAGTCGCAGTTCCAGAAAAAGCCTCACGAGATTCAAACAGGGGGGCTGGTAGATTAAATAGAACCCATCTCTCTCTACGGACTTGAGTTACAGCGATACCACTCCGATACGTACGAGATAAGCTCTCAGGAAATACGAACGCGCTAATTATGATGTTGTAGAAGCTTTTCGAATGGAAGAGTAGTGACAAAAAATCATAGATGGTATCTCCCTCGACCAAAATCATCGTTTGCCCCCGGCCTGAGAATTACACTCACTTGGAGTTCTTCTTCTTTAGCCTTAAACCCAAAAGCAGTGCGGCATGACTGACCTATCATCAACATAGGCAGCGCAACAGTTTGTGAACAAACTGTTAGCCAGCGCGGACATCGAGACTTACGCCTCCCTATTTCTTTTTATGGCGGTTATCTCGAATGTTAAGCTTAGAAGACACATCCACCTAGCACAGAAGAGCTTAGGACGAGCATTCTTGAAGTTTTCTTTAATTGCAAGAGAGATTTTTCAAAAAGCTATGCATGAGGCTTTTCATTGCGTTCGAGAATGTATTGATAAAAATGAAGATCATGTATAAACCAAAATTTAGGTCAGAGTTTCATCTAGCAAGAAAACTTCCCCAAAATGGTAATTATTTTAGCATATATAAATTTTCTGTGCACCAATAAAATTTAATTTTATGTATTATTTAAATATTTCAGTAACTCCTAAAAGTCCCATTACATACATTAAAATTTATTGGCTATTGAAAGGTTTTTGTCATTATACGAGGGGTGGTCAATAAGTTTTGCAATTCGGATATAAGGAAACGAGATATGAGGAAAAGTGTTTTATTATTTTTCAATATAACTACCCTCGACTTGAATGCATTTGCGCCACTTGTCCCTGAGGCTTCGAATTCCCGACAACCAGAAATCTCCCGACTGCTGTTCAATCCACTCCTGGACGGCGAGCTGGACATCTTCATCGTCCCCAAACTGGCGTCCATGCAGTGCAGCCTTGAGCTGGCGGAATAAAAAGTAGTCGCTAGGGGCCAGATCTGGACTGTAGGGGAGATGGTTGAGCTCCTGGAATCCACACTCGCGCAGGGCATCTTGTGCAACTCTGGCCTTGTGGACTTTGACAACGTTGAAGTCGATCATGGGGCGTGAGGTTTCTAGGGACCCAACGAGCACAGACCTTGGTCATGGCCAAATTGTCGCGGATAATGTTGATAACACTTCCATGTGATATATCAAGCTCTCACTCGATTTCTTCGACCTTTACCCGTCGATTTTCGACGATCATCCTCTCCACACGGGCCACATTGTCTTCAGTGGTCACGTCTGACGGGCGTCCTGGACAGGGGTCATCTTCAAGGGACTCACGACCGTGGCGGAACTCCCTATTCCAGCGAGAAATGGTTGCATAGGAAGGGGCAGTGTAGGTGTACACGGCAACCATGCGTTCATGGATCTCCTTTGCATTCTTACCTTCAATGGTCAAAGATGTTATCAATGCGCAGTGCTCAACCTCCTCCATTGTTGGAAAATTTGTGACTGACGATCTGCGATCAGCACTGCTTCTTAAATAGACGAGACGGGAGCGTGCAACTACAGGTCTTGACTGTCATAACTTGTCCTAACACCCCCACAAACAGCCATCCCCCTTCCTCTGTTTCGCTCTACCGATTCGCAAAACTTATTGACCGCCCCTCGTACATTGAGTGAAATGACGATTCTAAGGCAAGACTTGTTTTCTCTATTTTTTTCAATTATTAGTTTTCCAATTTAAAGTATTCGATTTTTTTTGGGGGGGGGAAATGAAAGAAAAGATATTGATACGAGGTTTACCATCGAGCTGCACTCAATTAAATGCCTTTAATTTCTCAGTGGGGGCGTACTGATTAACGGAGAATCTGAACTAGCCGTATCTACAACGTATGGCAGCAACCGTGAGTTAGATTAAATAAATTCTGAAATTTTATAAATGCCTCAATTTGTCGTGTAGTTTTATTAAAACGGTAGCGTAATGTTTTATTTTCTAGTTTTTTAAAAATTTTATATTCTGTCCTATTACCCTATTAATTATATTCTCGGTATTGAGAAGCATTACTTTTATATCATTGCGCGTTTCTCTCTGAAGGCCCCCTCCCCCCTCCCATATATATAAGCCTGTAGATTCTGAAATAAAACTGGATTCCATTCTATTTTACAATTTAATGGGAAAGGTGATTTATCCCCCTAAATCTTAATGGAAATAAGATTTAAATTATTAGTTTTCGTGGGTTTGAAGAACGTCTAAACTTGAAATCCTATCTGGTCGTGATAATATTTTACCTATTATATATAGGTACGACGTCTTCAATTGAGTGTACTTCTTAAATACTCATTAATCAATGCTGAAAAAAATAAAGAAATATTGTCAGGGTGTTTTTCAATTTCCCTACTTGGCTGACTTAAATTATAAATCTTGAGACAATATTAATTTGACTGAGTTAATTAATTCCCAATAATAACTAGGCAAACAAAAGAGAGAAGCGGAAAATGGGCTTTTATATTTTCACTTTTGCCTGGTTTGAAGGAGAGATGGGCATTGTAAGAGGGAGAGAGAAAGAGAGAGTTAGAAAGGGGTAGGACGGAAAGAACCCGCAAACGGCTTCTTTTTTAAGTTAGTTCCGTTTGATAACACGCCCTATAGCGAGCCTAATTGTAACAACAAGAGGTTCCACGAGATGGCGTGAAGGTCCAAATGCACTCCCGGTGTCTCTATATAGATAAAGTAAAATCCACTTCCGGCGGCTCTGTATAAATAGTAAAGCATTGGCCTGGGTAAATTAGTATTGTGCTAAGAAGAGACGTCACATAAGGTAAGGTGATTGCTGTCCTAGTGCAGGCGGGAATTAAGTTGTGATAATTGTTAAATATTAACTAAAACATTCATTTCCCTCTGAATAATTCCGCACTTAAATAAGACCCGGCCATAATTATTGTAATACGACCCAGTGACCTGATCGCTTGCATTAACCTTACGAGTGTCTATTTTGTCTCTCCTTATAGCTTCTTTCTCTCTGCCTTCCCATACCTCAAGAGCCCGAAGACAAGAAAAAAGAAACTAACGAGAAAAGATCTCTCAAGCCCAGCTTCCTCCTCGGCAAATACTCCCTTGATCCTTACTTTCGAGGCTGACTGTGGTTACGGGAAAACAGGTTGTATTTTCCGTCATAACTTCGAACAGGCCGAGTACAAATAGGCCTTAAGTGCAAACCCAACCCGTGCTGTTGGATAGTACTCGAGCTCAGTGCTCCTACCCCTCGTGCTCCTCTCGAGCAGCCGAATCTTTGGGTGGCAGATCCACCCGGAAGTGAAATCCCCTTCTGTCAGTCGAGTGTGCGGCCGAGTGTGTATACTTTGATTTAGCTTTCATGTCCATTATCTTATTTTTTTATTTGTCTTTCATGTCCATTATATTATATTTGATTTATCTTTCATGTCTAGTATTTTATTTTTTGTTTTTACAGTAATAAAGTTTATTTTGTTTCGCCCAGTTTAATATACAAAACCCTCTAGATAGTTGAATTAATTCTGCCAAGTATAACTAGTCACTCTTAGAGATTTATTAAAACCCAAAGTTTAATTGCATTATTCGAGGAAAGGCTCAACTGCAGAGTTGCCCTCGTGCTATCTGCCAACCGTTCTGATTTTCGATTAATTTCCTTTTCTCTGCTGCTCTTAGGAGCTGTACGTTCTTACTAAAGAAGCTTAGGTTGGCACGCAAGCTTCCCATTTCGGCTGATGGGGTACATTTGAGGTCGGTACTTTCTCGTCCTTTCGACAGAACTGATCACTCATTGCTCCACATCCAGTTTGGGAAGGATGTCCTGATTAGGTTAGGTTACATTACATATGAGCCAGTTATCGTTCACATAACCATACAGTAAGGGGAATGTTCCACGCTAAGTGAGTGAGAATACCATAATTGTTTCCTGGAATCTATAGCGCAATAACAACGAGGTTTCATCACGCAGTTTGTAAGGATAAATCTATATAGAAAGTGGTGAAGTTATAGAGTGAAAAAGTGTGGAAGATATATAGCTGCAGATTCTGCAGGTATTGGCGCCGGGAGAACAAACTGTAGGTGTTGGGGAGGGTGGGGTACATACGCATCTAGATGTTAACTGCCACCCTTTCCATGTGAATAAACGAATAGTTAAGTACAAAGTGGAAAAAGAGGTAAAATGGAAATGTCTAGAAGGGATAAATCTCAGGTAGTCTCAAACTAGTTCTAGACTGTAGGTGAAATTGGGGCAAGGAAGGCGCGCTGGCTCAAATCAAAGAGACAGAGGTGCCAAGCTCTCCGGGAAGTAGCAACGACCTCATCGAAGTCAACGATAACGTTTCTAATTTCAGTTAATTGGGTTGATTGCTATTTCAGGTTTATTCTTCTTATATAAATTATTAGTGGTATTGCTTCTAGCGTTTATTTACTTGTCCATTTTTTTCTCTTTCTTTTACATTATAAAACCACACGAGTATTTCTATTACCTTAAAATGAGCAATCACACGTTCTCTCGATGGTTATTTCTCCGATCGTGTCGGATTTAGCTCCATTTTTTGCAATAATAATTCTCATCCACTGCAGAATGTCATAAATTCTTCGCTATCTTCATCATATGCCACTTTTCAACAGCTCGTCTCAGTTACTTACGAGTCAAGGCAATTTCTAAGAAGGAAATTGTTCTGCAGATCTATCTTGAAGGAGCTGTTTCAGGTCTCTTTAAGTAAAGTTCTTCACCAGAATAGCCTTGGGCTGCTCGAGTTCTTACTAAAGAACATTAGGGTGGCACGCAAGCTTTCCATTTTGGCTGGTGGGGTGCATTTGGAGGTGGCACTCCCTCGTCCTTTTGACGGGACCGACCTCTTATTGCGCGGCATCCTGTTTAGGGAAAGGTTGAAGCACACGATTATCCTTTATTGGTACCCTTCATTTGGGGGTACGCTTCAAATACCTAAGGGCGTGTCATTACCACATTCAAGAAGAAATATTATTCCGTTTTCTCTTTCTTTCTATATATATATATATATATATATATATATATATATATATATATATATATATATATATATATATATATAAGTTTCGCGAATCGGTAGGGCAAAACAGAGGAAGGGGGATGGCTGTTTGTGGGGGTGTTAGGGCAGGTTATGACAAGTCAGGACCTGCAGCCGCACGCTCCTGCCTCGTCTATTTAAAAAGCAGTAGCTGATCGCAGATCGTCAGTCACAAATTTTTCAACAATGGAGAAGGTTGAGCACCGCGCAGTGATCAAATTTTTGACCAAGGAAGGCAAGAATGCAAAAGAGATCCATGAACGCATGGTTTCAGTGTACACTGACACCGCCCCATCCTATGCAACTATTGCTCGCTGGAATAGGGAGTTCAACCAAGGTCGCGAGTCCCTTGAAGATAACCTCCGTCTAGGACGCCCGTCAGAAGTGACCAACGAGTACAATGTGGACCGTGTGGAGAGGATCATCCTCGAAAATCGACGGGTAAGGTTGAAGAAATTGAGCGAAAACGTGGAATATCACATGGAAGTGTTATCAACATCATCCACGACAATTTGGCCATGACCAAGGTCTGTGCCCGTTGGGTCACGAGAAACTCCACGCCCCATGATAGACTTGAACGTCATCAAAGTCCACAAGGCCAGAGTTGAACAAGCTGCCCTGCGTGAGTGCGGATTCCAGGAGCTCAACCATCCCCCTTACAGTCCAGATCTGGACCCTAGCGACTACTTTTTATTCCGCCAGCTCAAGGCTGCACTGCGTGGACGCCGGTTTGGGGACGATGGAGATGTCCATCTTGCCGTCCTGGAGTGGATTGAATAGTAGTCGGGAGATTTCTGGTTTTCGGGAATTCGAAGCCTCAGGGACAAGTGGCGCAAGTGCATTGAAGTTGAGGGTAGTTATATTGAAAAATAATAAAACACTTTTCCTCATATCTCGTTTCATAAAATCCTAATTGCAAAACTTATTGACCACCCCTCATATATATATATATATATATATATATATATATATATATATATATATATATATATATATAAGTTTAGAATTGTATTCTTAGGCCATCAATTTTCGTCCATTCATTCCTAGCCTGTTGTAGGTAGTTTACCCTTACCTCTTGATTCATGCGGTTGTAGTGTTTTTTAACATGCTTACATTATCCACACCCATTTCTTCTACTCCACTGTCATTTACATCCTAGAGGCTGGTGTGCACTCCAGACCCCAACAACTGCTTTTGCACTTCCAATCTCATGGCTTGAAGGAGGATCGGCGACTATAGGCTGCGCAAGGTATTCGTTCACAATTTCCAACTGCTAATTTTGGCCATATTTTTTACCTACGTTGTCGATCGTTTTCTTCCTAAAGACTTGAAACAAATTTTCTTGAAGAATAATTGAATATGAAAAATCTTTGAACCCCTGTAAACATGAAGATTTCAGACTTTCTTAACCTCAACAGAAGGATGGTGGAAAAGGTCAGAAAAGAGCTAGATGATTCAGGATAGGACGCCATCAGAACGCCAGACTTCGTCGCTGAAATCCAGGAGATCGTCAACAATTATCTCAGAAAGTCAATGCGTGCCATTGACAGAAAGAAAGTTGTGGGAGAAAAGCTTATCAGGCTGTTGTGCATAAGAACATTCGCTACTTTTCATACAAGTTAAGGAAGGGGGGATTTAAGTTCAAAGCGAAATGAAAAAGCGACTCAAGCACACGAACAAGCTGATCAAAAAAGTTGAAACACCAGCTTGAGCCACACATGCTGTGTTGCTCTCTGACGAGAAGAATTTCTGCAAAGACCAGAAGATAAACTGCCAGAACAACAGGTGCTACGCTGTCGCACCCATGACGTGAATAGAGTCATGCAGATAAAAATTATAGCGACATTCATGGTCTTCTGTGTTGTCATCAGTGGAATTGACGCCATGCCACTCGACTTCTTCCTTGAGGGCCTCATGCTGAACACTGACTGCTAAATCCATGTTTTAAAGCAGTTCGTGAAGTTTTAGATTAACCTGATAGCTGCAGCAAAGCCTTTATTTTTGATGGCAAGACACTGCGCCCTGCCAGACTAGCCGGAAGACCCATGCCTTACTGTCGGAAAACTTCTTCGATCACACGACACCTGACATTTGTCCTTCTAACTCACCTGACTGCAAGCTCCTCGAATTTTTTTGTGTGTAGCACAGATGAACGAGAGACTAAAAAAATCCAGCTAAAACACATAGTACGAGCTGAAAATCAAGATTACCAGCAACTTTAGGGGCAGAGAAGGGAAGATAGTGACGAAGGACTGTGACTGGTTCCGATGTCGTCTGAAGACTGATATCGAGACCACAGGAGGTTTTATCGAGTAAGATTGACCGAACAGGTCCCCAAGAGAAACTAACCTACATTTCACAAATATATAAAAAAAACAACAACACTGGTTTATTATTTTCCATCGTGAGATGGACTTATTTTGTAAAAATATTAAAATCACTTGTAAGACCTCATTTGGAGTATGCGGTACAATTCTGGTCGATATAGATAACGAAAGGTCATTGAGATATTGTAATCTGTCAAGGGACAAAAGACAAAAATAATTTTTAATATTAGAATTAGATCTTATGAAGACAAACTGTGCCACCTCAATTTTGTAATTAAATTACAAAACGTGTTCATAAATACAAACTATACTTCAATATGTGAACTAGATAATTGAATTCCAACTATAAATAATGATTACAACTAAAAAACAAATAATTTAGCACTGAAATAGCACATAATTATTTTTCTTATAAAATAACAAAAAAATGGAATAACTTGCCTAGGATTGGCATTAGAAGCATTAGAGTCAATAAGTTTAAAATAGATTTGATAAATATAACTTCAAAATATACTTTATAGATACAAGATTTGTTAAATTATTTATTTTTTCATATTCCCTCTCCCTTTTAACTCTCCATTCCCCCAAACTCCTACCCTCTCCCTTCTCTTTTGAACTATCTTTTTGATGTATCTTAAGGTCTTTGCTGGTTCATAATTCTGTAAATCAGCAATAATTGTATGCCTTCGTCGTTGTCTACAGCTCATCATTTTGGTTATAATTTTGACTTTTGCTAGACCTATTTTCTCAATATTCCACTCTTTCAGGAAACTTCTTTTATTTGGAGGAATCATTTTCTTCAAGCTTATTACCTTTTAAAATAAATTCTTCCTCGTTATTTAATTATTTTATCCCCTTACTTTCTTAGAGTCGAGTAATGAAAAGTCTAAAAGATTTTTCAATAATTATTATGAAATTAAATGAATATTAACCTTTTAATTGATGAAGAAAACAATAACTATAATAACCAGTTAAATATTACCTTCCTTAGCCGCGTAAAACTTCCCATAATTATTCTACAAGAGATAAAAACCTAAAAAGTACTCTCCTAACAGACGAATAACTCCTGTTTATAATAAATACAAAGTAATAATAAGTAAGCAATTATTCCCTATTATCTTTAGACCCCCCCCTAAAAAAAAATCATTATGTAAGCCATAGTTACAAGCTTATTCAACTCACAAAATACCATTCTTCATTCAGACTACCATATTTAAAATACGTGGGTACGTCTACATAAATGATAGGCTTCTTTAAAATCAAGCCGTGTAATCTAATACAATAAAGAAGGTATTCTCAAAATACTAGGGCCTATCTTCGTAGTTTCCAAGCGGTACTTTTTTCACAGTAGGCCTTATGATATGGATTTTCTTCTAGTAAAATCAAGGAATGGTTATTTTTTATTTCTCTCTCTCTAAGCAAATAATCCTGTGATGTATTTTCACTCTTTGGCAAAGTCCGATAAGATCGCAAGAGATTATAAGCGCGTTATCGCTTTGTTTCTTCGCTCAGAAAATTTCCTACACTGAATTTTCGCCATTTCTTCTCCAAGTTCAACAAAACAAGCGATGTCTTTGTTTTTGTTCTGGCCTTCGGGTAATTATGTAAGTTGAATAGATGTAAAAGCGTACAATTTTCTCTCTTCGCAGCTTTTTCATTTAGCGTGAAAAATTAACTCTTTTGTCCATATTTCTTTATCACTCTTTCGAACATGAATTCATATACGCAACATGTTATAACACAAATACCACCGGGTGTACTCCTTTTAAGCAACT
The DNA here is from genome assembly GCA_963969495.1 of Ceratothoa steindachneri. Lineage (NCBI taxonomy): Eukaryota > Metazoa > Arthropoda > Malacostraca > Isopoda > Cymothoidae > Ceratothoa > Ceratothoa steindachneri. Next base: position 12,645,062 of record OZ018329.1, on the reverse strand, counting down.
AATTGTTATTATTAATCCCTTTTGGCCCTCATTTCGCTCTATTATGACCTTTCTTTCTATGGGATCTATATACAGTATTTACGGTTCACCTTACGCACTATGAACCAAAAACTACCTATCATGAAAAAACCCTACACTTGGGATACTCAGATGTATGAGATCTAATTTTTGTTAATTATTATCTCAAAGGTTACCGGATACAAATCGTTAAATAATAGAAAGATCTGAAGAGGTTCAATTACGCACCAAAATAATGTTTTAAAAAGTCCTTGGTGTTATTATATTATCACCTACCACTCTTTTAAGATAATATAATCGAATTATTGTTTATATGAATGACGTAGAACAACCCACAATACCAGTCTGTACGTATTTGAGCACCGGTACTATAAATGTGTGGTGAATTTTATTGGGCTTTGATTTTTATTTTAAACCAATATTCAACGCTCTTGTACCGATTATCTTCAGGTTCTTCGCGAATCGCCAGTATTTTTTAAATGAACACAAGGAACACTCGAGGATGAGAGCGAGGAAGCTACTATGCAAATTCCAATGCATAGTAAATGTAGTTAGTCACCGGAAAGAAACTCCACACTCTCGAGGAACTTGTAGCAGTTTCCATATGCTCAGATTTACTGTTAAATATGCCTCTACTTAAGTAAGCGTAAAAAAAAATGCGCACCGGTGGTAATACTCTCCCAAAACAACAAAGAACTTCTAAGGCCAATCTTTAAGGTGTGAACCTCGTTAAACATCCGCTTGCGAAAGATTAATACTAATATTAAGCAGTATTTTTAAATGTCTGTTCAGTGATTTTCATGCACAGTGGGATAAAGCGTACATATGGTCCTCTCTGTGTTAAAAAAACGATAGCACGACTGATAAGGAGTGTGTAGAGACGAGAACACACGGAATTTTATCGGAAAGAGATGGCCGGGTAAAGGATGAATTGCGTCTGAATGTAGTAGAAAGATTACCGCAAAAAGCAAACATTCTATGACAAGAACTGAATTGATAAAGTAAATATATATATATATATATATATATATATATATATATATAATATATATATATATATATATATATATATATATATATATATATATATATATATATATATATATCGAGGCCAAGGAAATAATAACAAAAGGCATCCGGGTTTAGCTTTGCCTCTCCGATGGTCTCCAGTAACATAGGAGAACGGGCAAAATGGTAAATTTTAGGAGACAGATTCCTGATCTCAGCTCAAAATGCAGGCCCTTTGAGGGTGTACTTGTAAACAATCAATTTAAAAGTGCAAACTGCCGAGCTCGTATTACCCTCTCTCAGAGGTACAAGACGCCAAGCCCGGGAGACCAACATAAGGTCTCACCTTGCGAGTCCCCCCTCCACCTCCCCATTACCCCGCGGGAGTAATTTGGCTATATAACAGGTTGACCCGAGGAAACGTGGCTCTTTGTTCGTTCTAACAGAAGAGACAAGAAAGTCACCGGTTGAAAGATTTTTCGAGTTTGAGAAGAAAACAGAAAAATCACCGGTAGAAAGTTTTCTGCAAGTTAAGGAGAACTTGCAGTCCTTGTACAAAACCAGATTGTACCAAGAGAGCTCGGCGCCGTTCGAGCCCCTTGGTTATTGAGTATCAAGCTACCCAGTTTGAGGACTCCAAATCTTACTCTATCTGAGTTGGACAAACCCCAACTAGATAAAAAAATAGAAGACAACGATTTCATCTCGTCCAGAAGAAAACGAGGTCAAGGTCGCTCCAACTGGCTAAAAGTAGAAGGACTAAGCTTTCACTTGAGCATTCACCAAAACCAGATCCCTCGTAACGTCAAATCGACAGGCAGGTTGACAAACGCCATCTATTGAGCAAACCACCAACTACTCGAGCTACGTCTCTCCGCAACAAAATCTTCGAGGATAGTCTAACTGGTCTCGGGTATTTAATCTCCATTACCTTATGTGAGTAAAGAATATTCCAGTTGTTTATGTCCCCGTGCATAATAATTAGTTTATTGCATGTCTGGCTAAGGACAAAGATATTAACTTAAAATTGTTCCCTCCGTAAAATTCTATCTCGTATCGAGCCTTGAGAGCTCACCCAGTAATCACATTTTCTTTTTTTTTAAGTGTATTAGATCTGTATTTTTTATGTTATTTAGTGAGAGGGTTTATGTTCATTAAAGTCTATTTTTTTAGTAAAAGCACTTTTAATTATCCTCGAACGAGTTAAAGCGGCAATAATTGATAAATTCATGAAAGAAACCCCTTTTACTCATTCCCTAGAATAAAAATAAAGATTAGCACTCTTAGAGGACGATCCTCAAGCGATCACCGAGGCACGAACCTACGCCTCAAGTCAAAGTTTATTTGGTTTATTAAAAATTAATAAAACAAATAAATATATATATATATATATATATATATATATATATATATATATATATATATATATATATATATATATATATATATATATAGTAATTGAAAATCATATGACGCGTGATATATACATAGATGTATTTAAAGGCTCAAGGAAATGGAAATTGGTAACACAACCCAGAAAAACGCTAAGGAGAATAGTGCATGTACCAATGAAAGATTAAGAAGGAAAATGGGAGAAGTAGAGAAAAGAAAGATATGGCAAATTATTTTAACCGTTATATGAAAATAAATAAAGTTTGATTTGAACCTGTGTCATAAAGTGCTCATTAATTTTTACTAACAAAAAAGCCCGTGCCCCTTCTACTAGAAATACACTTGTCTTGTCTCTCACTGGATAAAAACCTATACACTTCGTTATTCAAAAGGCTTCTTAAATCAACCTTTTTTTGAGTTGAGGATCATTTACTAATATTAACTCGAATGGCAACGAGTAGATTTTGTGTAGGAAAGTTATGATACCGGTTCAGATAGTATTATTATTATTTACGGGTAATAAGGGATAATTAACCTGATCAGAGGTAAATGGAAGTATAAAAAGGTATAGAGATTGAGTGAATCTATGACGAGCCACCTCGGTGAACTCGTGAAAGGGAGGCGAGGGGGGAACGGGGGCTTTTCTGAAAAAATTAAACCTGCCAAATAAAGGCGAAAATTTATATGAAGAATTTCTCCCTGACCAGACCGCTCTTGAAGGGGGTGTGGTTCTTCTTATGAACCGGATTATGATGCATATTATTGACCAGGCTCAACCAGTAAACAAGGTATGGTTGGGTATATTAACTGACCAATGAGTTGATGTATTCAGTCTGAAGTACCCTATGGTTCGGAACACATTTAAGCCTATCATGGTCACTTTCCTAGCTGGGGATTTTTTGCGTGTCACTAATTGGCTTTAACATCACAGACGTTTTAAAGTTGGTGTGTTATTTGTGGTAATCAGATAAACGAGGCGAAGTATGCCAAAGGCAAGGAAGGTTAGCTAACCTAACCTAACTAGAACTTGCATACATCACCAATAAAGATAATGCGAGGCTACAAGCTAGATATTTTTAATAAATACCTGCAGGTATTTGTGGATTGACCGATGGTATATAATGGTTTTGAGTGTTTCTTCCTAATTACGAAAAAATATTGTGGAAGGGTGAGGATAGAATGAAGTACATTAAAGCAGCAAACAACCGCTTGGTTCTCAATCAAAGCAATTCCTTAGACAACTCGGATAGGCGGGAGAACATAAATTCTATGGAATAGACAAGCTTTTAAGGCCTACTTCGCTTTGGTCGATCGCAAGATCTATGAAAGAGAGAAATTAATTGGGAATTTAAAGGACAAACGAAAGATAGAGATAAACTTTCTGCGAATCTACTCGTACAATTTATATCTCTCATGAACGCACGAGAATGATGAAAATATATCATTTATGCCGCAAAGAAAGTGAAAAGAAACGGGATAATTTTTTCTTCGGAAATTATTTTTCTAATTGATCTACGGAGTTCCTTTGATTGAAATCAATGCCGTTGCTTGCTGCTTCAGTGTGCTTGGCTCGATTCTCATCTCTTAATGATTTTTTTGCAATTAGGAAAAACACATTTTTCCGAAAAAATATTATTCTATTTATCTTCTTTTTTGGGGGGCCAGGACTGATTTTTTTTTTTACCGTTCTCTCGCGTTCATGACATATATACATATAATTGTATATTCGCCGCGCGTTTATATCCCATCCCCCCAAATCAATAGGAATTTACAAAATATAAAATTTGTCAAAACATGTAACATCAGCAACATATAAAAGATAAGCAGAGGAAACGCTAAAAAAATTACAGCAGCACTAAACTGATACAGGAAGCTCAGTAGCTTGACAAGTGACTCATGACAGTGATGAGAGCCTTTATTCTTTGAGGCCTGATTTCCAGGATGGTGCGACACGTGAGGAGTGTGATGCTGGTTCACTTCTCGGTAATTACTGCCTTCTATTGCTTATTGGGGGCTGGCTGACGATGCCTTGCGGCCTCTTTCAGATATTGCCGAAGGTTTTCCGGAGGATTCATATCCGGAGACTGAAGTTGCCCGAGATCACTGTGTGGTGGATGCGGACTTGTGATATGGGTCTGGAAAATCACAATCCGACTATTTCTGTACAGGTTTTGCACTAAGGGCAGCATGTAATCTCTTAGGACAGCTTAGTACTTCACTGAATTGGTAGTGCCATCAAAAACAGTGAAAAGACCCACCCCTAAACTTGACGTGTAGCCCCATACCCTTATAGGGCAGCAACCACATTTTACTGTTGATACTATTCACTATCGATTCCACTGCTCCTCTGGCTTACTGCGGACTAAAAAGTTGTCTGAACTCAAGAACGCCCTCAATGACGCATGGTCTAGGTGCTGTGAACACATGCCAAAGCCAGTCGACATCGCTTCTGCTGAAGGCTGATCAACGACTTCTAACAGGTTGTACATGACTACAGGCGTTGTACATACAGTCTGCGACGGACTGATATGGCGGATGCATTAACTTAGCCATCATTTATCATTTAATGTTACACTGTACTGAAGATTTCTTGCGATCCGCAAGGCACACCACGTTGCGTGCTCACCTTAGGTCGGTCAGAACGAAGTCTGGCTTGGATGTTCCCAAATTCTTCAATCATCTTCAACACTAGAATGTGAGCTGCCGACATTCTGGCTGATATTTAAACAGCTGAGGCTCCTCTTCTGCTGTCTAAGTATCAGCCTTCTTTTATCCAAGGTATATTTGTGTTTTCGCCATTATCATATCAGATTGGGTCGATATGGATTATGGTATTAATCAATAAATATGATTTATTATATGAAGGCATTTTGACTGTAACATACCGCATACTGATGGTAGCATTTTATACATTTCATTAATATCGCCATTTTTGATATTTAAAAAAAGTTATAAAGAAGTTTGTACTTTGATTTTACTTTACAGATGTATTGGACACCTTCATACAAACCTGCACCAACATAATCATAGACATAGGCAATGAGTATAAAAGAATACAGGTCTTCGAATATATATATATATATATATATATATATATATATATATATATATATATATATATATATATATATATTCAACAAGGTTGCTTCTAAGAAGGCGTAATTTTAATTGCAGCAGGAAGGATACGGCCATCAGTGACATTCTTATTTATTCCAAGCAACGTTTCGGATTATCCAATCCATCCTCAGGCTAAAGGGCTAAACACAATTTGTGAGGCGAACAAATGTTAACATAAACTAGATAAAAATCAAAATCAAAATAATTTAGATAGTCAACCTATAAAATTAAAAGTATTAATAATTGCAAGTACATATACAGATAAGCTCAAAGCAAAGGAGAGGAACAAATTCATACCTGCAGTCATGGGAATGACTAAGGAATTTACCCCAAATCGGACACGATTATGGGTAGTTTGTTGTCGGTAAAATATTAACAGGTCTGAAGCTGGTTGGTTGTGGCTATTACCGATAATTCGTGGCAGGTCAAGTCTGAATTTAACGTGGGGGAATGTGTTTTTATGAAGAGAGATTCCAGAATTCTGAGCTGGGTGATGTTAGGATTAGAACCCAGAATCTCAAAATTATTGATGTTTGCATCAACCTTACACTTTATAATGTGATCTCTGATTGGCGAGACTTCCTTACTAGCGAGAGACTTTCCTGTTCGGCAACTAATGCCGAGGTGTGCGCAAAACCTCGAGTTTAACGAGCGAATAGTACTAACAATATATGTTCCCTGGGAACATCCAGGGCAAGAAAATTTGTATACAATACTATTGCGCAAATAAGCCATAGTTAAATCCTTGGTGCGGAAGAAATTACCTATTTTTAAATTGTTAATGAAGGTTATTCTTAAATGTATTTGAGGAAAAAAGCTTTGAAGAACTTTTCGGTACCGTCTTGAAGCTTCCTGATTCAGAAGACAGAGAACAGGTAGGAGAAAATATCGCAAGTCCTTAGGGACATCGATCTTTGCAACCTTTGGATGGAAGGAGTCATTTAATATTTTCCCCATGACTCTGTTAACCAAATCTAGGGGAAATGAGTTGGACACGAAAAAACTTCTTAGAACGTCAAATTGAAGGTGCATTAAAGCGTAGGAGATTCAAAGCCGTATGGCTCTTTGTATCAAAATATACAAACTGTTCATTTGTATATTGGTTGCTCTCCTTATCTGTATATGTACTTGCAATTATTAATACTTTTAATTTTATAGGTTTACTATCTAAATTATTTTGCTTTTGATTTGTATCTAGTTAATGTTAACATTTGTTCGCTTCACAAATTGTGTTTATCCCTTCATCCTGATGATGGATTGGATAATCCGAAACGTTGCTTGGAATAAATAAGAATGTCATTGATGATTGTATCCTTCCTACTGCAATTATATATATATATATATATATATATATATATATATATATATATATATATATATATATATATATATATATATATACACACATATAATTAATTAATTTGCAGCGACCATAATGATTCGTCACGCTCACTTAGGTTTCCATCACAAAACTTACAGTAGCTTCAAACCAAATAATAGTACGTAATGCATAATAAATTACAGATATAAAATAAGCATGATTATAAGTTCTACGTGTATATTTTACAAAGATATGTATAAGTTACTTAACAAATAATTTTCGATTGTTACAATATATTAGTCCTTGGTATGTAGATCTTTACTATCAATTACGCAATAACATCTTCTGCCGCAGTTGCGCACTAACCGAAGGTATTCTTCTGGTGTTATTTGCCTCCATTCCTCTTGTAATATTTCCCAAAGTTCTTTGACGGCGCTTGGGTTTCTCTCCTTGCTTCTCTTCCCTAGCGTCTTTCACAAATTCTCAATCCGATTGAGGTCCTGCTTCTGAGCAGGTCAGTTAGAGACACTAACTTCCTCTTGATCCAGGTTATTCTTCACAAACTTTGCCGTATGGCAAGTTGCATTATCCTGCATAAAATGGCAGGTTAAGCAGAAGCGGCTGTTATATGGGGTACAGTCTGTAGTTGCAGAAGTTCTGTATACAATTGAGCATTCACTTTGCCCTGTTATCGGATAAATGGGCCAATACCTTCCCCCGAAATTATGTCCAATACCATAACCCTTCCTCCACCAAAATATAAAGCAAAAATTGATAACCGGCCGACACAACTTAAGTCCTAGAGACCGGCCATCGTGTCTCACAATGAAGGAGATTTTCAAAGAACCCTTATAACACTCGCCCCCAAAGGAGTGTATCAATCGATTCTTTTCATCTTTAAAATATATTTAGCGAAGAAAACGTTAGGAATCAATAAGAACGATGACAATTTTCTGCTTCGGAAAGGAGGATTACTATAGGAGAATCGTTTGATACACTTCTCTTTGGGGGAGTGTTAGATTGTATGAGAATCTCTTTTTTTTATTTTTATCCATTTTCTTTTAAGAGAATGACTTTTGAAAATTTTTTATCACAAGTACATAACCTGCTTTGAAGCCTCAAGCTTCATCTCTCAAATGTACAAACACTGACAGCATTGGACCTTAAACATTTCTTTTAAACAAAATATGAAATAAAAAAGACTGCAACAATAACAAAAAAATAATAATAATAATAACAATCATTAGAGAATAAGCCCTACAAAAAAACAAACTAGAAGGAATAAATACAAATGGGGGGGCTGCTCTACTCTTGTAAATATTCCCCCCAATTTTTGCCTCTGGTCTTTCTTGGGCGTTAATTTTTTGTTGTCCTATTTTCTTTCTATTTTTTTTTAAAAAGACAAATATCTTAAGTCAAACTTGGTCATTGTTTGTGTAATTGAGAGATGAAACTTGGGGCTTCAAAACTAATACTGTACTTGTGGTAAAAAAGTCTTTCCCTTAAAAAAGAATAGATGATCAAAACTAAAAGGTCGTTCTTAAAAAGAACTTTCCTTGGCATTGGACCGTCAAGTTGTATATTACACTATATTTACAAAAACAATTGGCAGACAGCAAATTACAAAAGAAAGTGATAAATATTGGAACAAAATCATAAGAGAGAAAAGATCATTAGGAGATTTTAAGTAATCAGAAAATAGTGAAGAAAAGTAAAAGTTTTCCCGCACTCAAGAGCATGAAAAATGGTAAAGCGACTGGGAAGGATGTGTTTACTATCAAACTAATAAAGGCTGGAGGTAGAGGTAATGCTAACCCTTTAACCAGTCTGATTACAAAATATATTAAAGAAAGTAAAATTTTTGAGGCATATGGCAACCTTTTTGTTTTGCTTTTTTTAAAGCGCGAGATGAAGACTTAAAAACTATAGACCAATTGGTCTTTGATGAACAATATATAAATTAGATAAACATTAAATTTAAAGAGAATCAATACGAATTCAGATGGTTTTGCTCATATTCAACGAATTCGGTAAAGTTTTCACGATATGTTCAAAAAATAGGATCGTCATAAAGATGTAGACATTATTTACCTTGATTTTAAAAACCCGTGTGATTCATTTCCCCATAGAAGAATTTTGGATATGAGAGTACGGTTTAAGAGGGAGCCTTTTGTGATGAATCGATAACTGATTTACAAATTGAAAAACAAAAGTGTGATAAATCATGAATCGTCTGACTGTGCCAAAATTGCTAGCAGCTTGCCACAGGAGTCAGTCTTAGACACTGTATTATTTGTTATCTTCGTAAGCGACTTAGATTGAAGACGATTGCCAAGTTTGCGCACGACACTAAACTAGGTTATATAGAAAAATAGGACTTAGATTGATATAAAATACAGCAAAACCTAAACGGGATATATATGTGTATATATATATATATATATATATATATATATATATATATATATATATATATATATATATATATTAGAATACATTTTTAATTTTAATCTCAATAAATGTAAAGTAATGCACTAATTTTGAGCAACTTCAAATAGAAGACTCGGTTTTATTACGAGAAATTTCGAACATAAGAGTAGAGAAACGTAATTCCATTGCTCAAATCAATCCTGCATCTATAGTTGTAATATGCAGAATCAGTTCTGATCAACTTATCTCCAAAATGATATAGCCACAATGGAGGGAGTACAACAAAGGATTACAAACCTAATTCTGGGGCTGGGAAACAAACTCTATGAACACAGACTTTTAGAATTGAAATTGCACACCCTTGAAGATAGGCGCCTTCGTGGCCAATTCAAAATTATGAACGGTTGCAATTATGTATGCAAGTGAAAAGTGAACGCATCCTTTCTTTGTACGCCCGAAAGCTATCGGCCATTTGTGGTTAGCGTGCAAACTAGCAAGCATCTACTACGTCCAGGCTTATGATGCCTGATAAACGAGGTATGTGCAAGGGTTACACAGATCAGGAGAACAGAGCTTTTGCAGGAGATGACCCTGTAAAAGCAACGAGAAAAAAATACATCACCCCAGCAACGACTCGAACCTAAGACTTCTGGTTATCTAGACCAGTACTTTACTACTGAGCTAACGGGATCAACATGCAAAGCGATATATTTCTTCCCAAATAAACTTATTCCGTTCGCATCTCCCAAAATTACGTCCACCCGAAACTATGCTGTAGGATGGTAAATATTGAAGTGAAAAGTTAACGCATCCTTTGAACACATCTCCTTTATCAGGCAGCATAAACCCGAACGTGGTAGATGATTGCTAGTTTACACGTCAACCACAAATGACCGATAGCTTTCCGTCATACAAAGAAAGGATTCGTTCACTGTTCCCTAGATAATCAGAGGTCTGAGGTTCGAGTCCTTGCTGGAGCGATGTGTTATTTTTTTCTCGTGACTTTTTCGGGGTCATCTGTAAGATCTCTGTTTTCCTGATCTGTGTAACCTTACTGCTATGACTGACTCTGTATCAATGTATTTATCCTGTTTTCCAATAAATAGCGTTTTCTCGCGCAAACTTTAGATATCTTTTTTTATTTAATCATGAAAGATAACTAAAAGTTTGATATCAAAGAAAAAAATGTTAACCATAAATATCATAAAAAAACTACTTTCTTTTCGAAGTATTTCGTTTATGCTTTTGCTTCTTATTCCAATTTTGATTGATTTTTGAGAGTTTAGAGTGACACTAAATCATTGCTTCTATGTTTAAAGCGATATTTATCTTTTAATGCTTATTTCATCTTCCCTGCTGCCGTCAGGAATCAAAACTCAGAAAATAGGATCCTTTATTGTAATTTCTCTAAAACTATTGATTTTAATTTCGTGTTTGAATAGTTTATTTAAATACCAAATGTGAGATTTTCTTGGGATAATTATGCTATCAATGACCCGAATTATTCTGGATGCGAGGCAAAGTGAAGAGGTCCTAAATATTTGCCATTAATTCTGATGGTCTTTAGTCTCCATTGCATGGAAATCTTTGTCTGCACTCATGTAAACATTATTTTGAAGAGGTGATCTCACTGCCCTACTCCTTTCTCATAATGTTAAGGGTTTTTCTGACGGAGTGAAGCCCCTCAACGATGATGTTGTATGACTGAATACAATGTCAATGTAAGTTTTGTTATAAGCTATGGAGTAAAAAAAATTGTTCGGGTTATTTCAGGGATGTTTTATATCTTGCGGCGCTGAATTTGAAAAGGAAATCTATTTTTTCTCTTCACAAAATTTTCTCTCTCACAAAACCCGTTTTATTTTTAATTTTCAATTATAGTTTATCGTTGTCTCTCACGATACACATACGAGTAGATGCTTTATTTGAGTTACGATATGTTTGAATTTAGTTTAATCTCTTATCAAAGTTCACGGTCTCATGTTTAAAAAAAAATTTATTATATTAATAAGATTGAATATATAGTCACAGGCATAAGTTTTGAGACTATTATATTTTTTATATAATAAAATTAATAGAACTAATCAAACGTCGGATTTTGTTTAGGTATGTTTGTATCTAAATTTGAAGGTGAAATATACAAAAAATATAGATCCCAAAATTACTTTATTAATAAATACAGTCAATAGTTGCGCGCAGTCAATATTTACAATGATGTCCATTTTCTTCAGGAATGCCTCAAATCGTTTTGGGAAGATGGGGACCAAATTTGTGATGATATCTTGACTGATTTTTCTCCATTTTGTTCAATAAGTACCCGGAACTTCTCACAATTGGATGGCATCTTTTTATGAAGCAGCAGTTTGATTATCGCCCAGAAATTCTCTAATAGGCTCCAATCTGCAGAATTCCCGGGCCAAGGTCACAAAAGTTCAATGTTGCTGCTTTTGCTTTGTGGCAAAAACGCCATCATACTGAAAAGTACAGTTCTCATCACCAAATTGGTCCTGAACTGTTGGGAAAAGGTGATGATAAGGCACGTTTTGGTACCATTTTGAATTCATGGTAGTGTTGTGGGGCAAAAGTGTTATTGCTCCAGTGTCTATAGATAAGAATCATTCCCGAACATGGAGACTGTCTGGATGCTTGACCGTAGGCACGATACAGGACTAGTGAAAGTGATCCCCTTTTCTCCACATAACGAGGGGTCTCCCACAAGCTCCAATATTATATATATCTAAAAATTGGACATTGCTTTCGTTCCAATCTGATATATATATATATATATATATATATATATATATATATATAGGCCGTCATTCATTAAATGTAATACATATATTATGATATTGGCTGCAGTTAAAAATAAATAACAGGCAATCGATTTTCATAATATTAAGCAAACCTTAAATCAATTCAGGTTCAAATGAAGTCCTCTTAAATCTTTAGATATACAACATACCTAAAAATAGTTAGTTTAAATTCTTTTTTTTAAAAGTTTGAGAATAGTTAATATAGCATCAAATATTTAAACAGTGGGGATTGATTCGGTGTAGAACAAAATAATTTAAAAAGCAAACAAATGAAAACATATACACAGGAGGAGGGCGTGAGAAATAAAATTATTATACATTATACCACCTTACTACCTTTCTGTGGATTCCGGGCCTTAAGTAAAAAGGTATCGTAGGAATTTGCCTAAAACACTTTTGGTGGTTGGTGTGATTTAAAATTTTGAAGGGAGCAGCAGTAGATTCATTATTAAGATTTGGGCGCTTGAATTTTTCTATGAATTGATTCGATAATTCTCCGGGAAGTGTCATTCTTGTGACGATGTATTATTTCGAAATCATCTAATGCAATGTCTGAAAGGCTATTAATTTGGAACGGATAACCGAGTGTTCTTTGACTTTTCAATGCTTTTCCTGTTCGAAGACTGATATTCATGTGAGAACAGAATCTAGTCTGGAGTAAGTGATTCGTGCTGCCTATGTAAGATCGAGAGCGATACCACGGACAGCATAGATTGGTCATAACATGGCTGCTCTACACGTGGAAGTCTCTCGTTTAGGGAGAAAAAGCGAAAAACCTTTTGTTATCAATGAATTTACGGCGAACATTTGTATGAAAATAAAAGGATTTTCGCACTTTAGTGGCGATTCTTTTAAAAGTGTAATTTAACTTGCCCATATCTGAAATATAAAATATATTTTGTCTTTCGGAAAGAAATTTTGAGAGTTGTTTTTCTACGAGAGGCAGAAAAACCCACATTCCAAAATTGTTTTAAATAACAAAGTTTATTATGCATATTTAGAAAATAAGAAGAAATGTGGTATCTGCTTTGCATGCGGGTAGCGATCATAGATTAAGTAAGGTGTAAAGCTAAGATATGTATATTTAAAACAAGATACATCAGAACATACAGAAAGTTGACACAGAAAGTAAATGAATATCTTCGAAGTTCTCTTGCAATTGAGAATTAATGTATTAATAATCAAGCCACATAATAACATAATGGATATTAAAATGGCCGATTGGATACAGCCACTTGCATGGCCTGAACGAAGAACGTACCTCAGGCGAACCCGAGGCAGTGTGAACATTGCTAATCATTGCTATGGCAACAGCATGCCATTGCTGCGTACATTGCAGTTTTCCTTAGCACATAATACTCGTAGCCATTCGAAAACTGAAACATCAAACAAAAGCAACTACAGGTGGATTTTTTTGTGTCATGTGATACAAAAATAAGCTTACTAAAAGGCTCTAAATAAAAACAAAATATATACAAGAATAATTCAATAAAATCTTTAATATAACAAATTAAAAATATTATTATAAAACAAATAACGGAAAAATAGATGAAACAATTCATTACAAATAGAAACTAGTTAAGGAAAACACTAAAGGATGAAATGGAGAAAGCAAACTAGGAGTAATGATTAATGAAAAAATCAAAAAGTGCATCAGGAAACATGATTAGAATGACTATAAAAATTTTCACGCAATTAAGTGCATAATTATTATTAAAGAATGTATATAAGTTTTTTTTCAATCGATGACATAAGATATGGCAGAGAACGTCTTGCAGACTTACTAATTCTGCTTGCAAGCGTTCAAAGCAAATGGCGATATAAGATATGGCAGATAATATCTAGAAGAGTTGCAAATTCTGAGTGAAAAGGTTCAAAGCAAACGGCGATATAAGATATAGCAGATAACGTCATAAAGACTTGCTAATTCCGCTGGAAAAGTTTCAAAGAAAACGGCGACATAATAAATGGCAGAAAACGTCTTGGAAACTTGCTAATTCTGCGTGCAAGAGTTCAAAGAAAACGATGATATAAGATGTGATAGAGCACGTCTATATCCTTGTTAATTCGGCCGGAAAACGTTCACAGCATACGGCTATATAAGACATAGCTGAGAACGTCTTGCAAGTGTTCAAAGCAAACAGCGATATTTGATATGGTAGAGAACGTCTTGCAGACTTGCTAATTCTGCTGGTAAGCGTTCAAAGCAAACGGCGATATAAGATCTAGCAGAAAACGTCTTGCACACTTGCCAGTTCTGCTTGTAAGCGTTCAAAGCAAACGGCGATATAAGATATGGTAGAGAACGTCTTGCAGACTTGTTAATTCTGCTTACAAGCGTTCAAAGCAAACAGCGATATAAGATGAGCCACAGAGTGTCTTGTAGACTTGCGAATTCTGTCGGAAAACTTTCAAAGCAAACAGAGATATGAGAAATGGCTAGCAAAATCTTGCAGACTTGCTAATTCTGTTTGCAAGAGCTCAAAGCAAACGGCGATATAAGCTATGGCAGAGAACGTTTTTCAGACTTGCTAATTCTCCTTGAAAACGTTCAAAGCACACAACAATGTAATATATGGCAGAAAACGTTTTGAAGACTTGCTATCTTTTCTTGCAAACGTTAAAAGAAAACGCGATATAAAATATGGCAGGGAACGTCTTCCAGACTGGCTAATTTTGCTTGCAAGCGTTCAAAGCAAACGGTCATATAAGAAATGGCAGAGAACGTCTTGCAGACTTGCTAATTCTGCTTGAAATCTTTTAAAGCAAACGACATATGAGATATGGCAGAGAACGTCTTGTAGACTTACTAATTCTGTGTGCAAGCGTTTAAAGCAAACGACTCCAATGGCATGATGAAACGGCTAACTTATCTTCTCTTTAAAAGAGCAAATGGAAGAAAAAAGAATTACTCAGCAAATATTCTTTAATAATCATCATACAAATTATAATTATTTCTAAACATCAAACAACAGACTGACAAAATTACTCGTCTAAAATCAGTCCCTAGAACAGGCAGGATTAATAACTACGTAAAGTGCATATGGCAATATGCAACCTTCTATACAATACTTGAACTACCTAATAAATGAGAATTACTCTTATAAATGTTATTTTTAGCCTGTAAAAAAAACAAGATAACACGGAATTACAAAATTGAAGTCATTAAAAATAGTTCAAATTGGGAGTAGTGATTATTTGGCGGGGGCGAGGTACTTAATAACTCAATAATAAAAATACACTACGAATGTTTCCTTCACATCATATTTTAATGCAAAATTATAACGATATTTAATGAAAATATAGGGAATAATAAATGTAAGTGAATTTATAATATATAACATCGTTCTGAATTTTATATGAAAATAATTTTCCAATTTGGTCTTTAAAATATATACATCAAACACACACTACATATATTACAATTATTTACATATATCTTTTCTCGTCCTGGCAACTTTTTTTTTCTTTCAAAAAATCTGTTTAGTGAATAGTTGTTTGTAGACTTTTTATTGTGTGTCT
This sequence comes from Ceratothoa steindachneri, assembly GCA_963969495.1. Classification (NCBI taxonomy): domain Eukaryota; kingdom Metazoa; phylum Arthropoda; class Malacostraca; order Isopoda; family Cymothoidae; genus Ceratothoa; species Ceratothoa steindachneri. The sequence continues at coordinate 12,629,441 of OZ018329.1, read as the reverse complement.
TTCTGAATCATTAAGGAGTAATCTCCCTCCATACTAATATCCTAACGTACCAGGTACAATCTTTCCATGTGTTTGCTATCCTGATGAAATATTTCCTCTTGTTCTTCTCTCATCGCTCTCAAATTTCCGGAGAAAACTCCGACAGAGAATCACAAAAGTGAATTTTGAGACTCATGTCGCAACTGACCTTCTTAGACTTGACTAACAGATTTCTCACATGTGAGTATTTTGGATCCTTAATATTACTTAATAACGTATAAATTACTTCTTTAAATGCTACCCAAGGCTCTAGTTCCAGGTCGTCTATCCCAAGATCCAATTATGCCTCATAAATGAGTTTTCTAATAACAGATTTTCTATATATGTCTTCTTTAAATTTAGCTTCAGACAAACCAGGAAACATTTGGCACAACTATATAAAACAGGTTCCATCTTTTGTATAGGCTTTTAACAAACTACTTCATTAAATCTGGTTAATTAGGAATCGGTGGTAGCAGTACTTTATGATTTATTAAGCTGTGTTGATGGTGATTTGGTGCCAAACTGTACACTTTATTCTATTTGGCCATTTATTCCTAACCCAATGTAAATTCTTAGACTTGTTCTTCCAGGGAGAACTTCTAAACACAGCCAGCAAAGAGTTCTGACCCACTTAGATAAACAATCGAAACCTTTACGTCTGCAGATATCAACCAAAAGTATTCATTGTAGTTAATTTAATCAAGAACCTTTGGCAAATTCTGATATATTTCTTTTAAATGCAAATGATGATAAATAGGTATTGCAGTATATTTATGACCATAATGGGGAAGTACACATTTCAGGTTTCTATGCACATTTGTTTCACTAGACTACTTACATCAGCTCAATAAACCAACGATTTATTCATCTATTTCTGTACCAAGAAAAGGTTGTGTCTGGATGTAATAAGTGTTTCTTTTCAATCTGGGCCATAAGATCTCTTTCGCATATATAGGGTGATCGAGGCTTCTCACTCTGATTTATTGCTTGAACACATTTGAACTAATCAATCTTCGTCTGCGTTTCTTCTGAGTAGGTTTTTACATAATCAAAACTAAAAAGTAGATACGAATTGATATAAAAATTAAGGACGAACAAGTTTCATTGGCGATGCAAGAGTAGGATAAGGGCACTCTGATTCTTTTTGTTGTATGCTTTAAGTTTGCAAGAATATAAATAATAATGTTTACTATTAATTATTTGTTCTTTAATATCATCGACATACTCACCCGTAAAAGCTTCCCCTTTTCCTCGTGACTTGTGTCCCAGTTCCTCGACACAAATAGAGCACACACTGTGAAGGACGTGTCTTATCTTCTGTTCTTCACGTTTTATTTCAAATTAGGCTTTCCTTCACTGAATCGGAAATCACTCGCTGGTTCAGTTCCTGTAGGAGGTGATATTCAGTCCCTGATGCTATTTAACTAAAAGGGTAAAATGACAAATATTGGCTAAGTGAATGATGTTGCGTAATTATAATCTATTTCCTAATATTTATTTGTAAAAATAAATAATTGTTTGA